>CM026417.1:27715071-28160033 GCA_014858505.1 Corymbia citriodora subsp. variegata
AGAATTTAGTCGCACGCTTGAACGATAGCCCAAAAAGTCAAGAGAATACTTGCATAATTGGTTTATATCGATCCTTCCTGGTTTCAACCAGGCGTAAAAATGATACCCGTTCTTGATCCAATGTGGAGACAAGGTATGTTCGTTATACCCTTCATGACTCGTTTAGGAATAACCAATTCATGGGGCGGCTGGAGTATTACAGGAGGGACTATAACAAATCCGGGTATTTGGAGTTACGAAGGCGTGGCCGGTGCACATATTGTGTTTTCTGGCTTGTGCTTCTTGGCAGCTATCTGGCATTGGGTGTATATTCATTTGAAAAAATGGAAACCATTATTATTGGATGATCATGATCCTTCCCAAAAATCGAAATTATTGATCAATGGAGGAACAATATCACCATTTTTGTTCTGAACCCAGCTCACGTACCGCTTTAATGGGCGAACAGCCCAACCCTTGGAACATACTACAGCCCCAGGTGGCGAAGAGCCGACATCGAGGTGCCAAACCTTCCCGTCGATGTGAACTCTTGGGGAAGATCAGCCTGTTATCCCTAGAGTAACCCTCACGCCAACACAGGAGCACGTCAACACAGGAGTTGAGGGTACACCCATGCATATGTGTAGCTTTTGGCTCCGGTTCCATACTGTCTAATCTCCTAGGTCTTTCAGCTGAAGTCCGAAGAATCGATGGTCCCGCCAATTACTTCTGGAGCCCCTTTGTTCGTATAGAGCCACCTTAGATTCTGCAATATTTTGTTCATTAATTACTCCCGATTCTTTCATTTCCATGTAAAGATCATTTCCTTCACGAGTGCTAAAAGAGTTGAATAGGGTCCCAAATAAGGAGAGATATTTAAAAAGCGGGTCCGATTACGCCTATTCCTAATCCTAAATGGAATGAAACGACGTAGGGATCCATATGTAAACATAGTATCTATTTCGATACGCTCGAATGACCCCTTCTCATAATGAGAATGTATAGAACCCACTTGATTTTTTTGAATTGTATTGAATATTGTATTCAATCAACAGAAAAAAAAAAAAAAAGGGGGTGTATAAACAGAACCTCTGTTTATATCGAAGTTCCTTTGATTGTTCGTATGCACCAACTAATTATGAAATTGCAAGATCTGATTCGTTTTTTCAAGCTATGAATGTAGAAGTGGGATGGAGATCAGGTTGAACTAACACGGGTTAATCTAACAATTCAATATCTATATCAGCCGCTTTCAATAATCCGTTCTTCTGATAGTATCTATACTTCAATCTTTAAGAAGAAAGCATGACGAGCAGCTTACCTAAGCCCACCCATCGCCTTGCAGCAAGCAACCTGGCATCCATGATTTCTCCTAAATTGCATTGATTTCTCCTAAAGATTTCATTTCAATTGGAATTTGGTTATTCACCATGTACGAGGATCCCCGCTAAGCATCCATGGCTGAATGGTTAAAGCGCCCAACTCATAATTGGCGAATTCGTAGGTTCAATTCCTACTGGATGCACGCCAATGGGACCCTACAATAAGTCTATTGGAATTGGCTCTGTATCAATGGAATGAAGGGATAGCGTATCTACAGAAGAGAGAGTACGGGCCCTTACCCAACATTTCGTTTAGACGCGGCTCGAATGCCTTTACGCTATAGGCTGTGTTAAGCATGCTTCTTTGACAGAAAACAAACTCTTTTTCCATGACAACAGTAGCGACTATAAAGGACGGGGCGGTAAGCTCTCTATCAACAACAGTTGGTAATCTGTTGATGACAAAGACTGCTGTATGAAAAGCTTCACTCCACAAGTGCTTTGGCACTTTACTTTGAAACATCAGTGAAAGTCCCAACTCTTTAATATGTCTATGCTTCCTCTCAACAACTCCATTTTGAGGTGCAGTGTAAGGACATGATACTCTCGAAAAAGAAGTGGGTATAGGAAGTCATGTTGTCTACTCTCTTCCCAACTCGATCGTCAATAAGGGCTAGCGAGTGCTTAAAGCATTGAAAATTTTTATCCTTTTTAGGATCTAAAATGGACACCTTCCATTTTAATTCAAAAATCAAATGAAATGATAATAAAGATTTTTATGGGGAACGCTTCAATCCATATTGAAACGAAATGAGTTTTTTCTCATCACTTTGAATGAAAATGAAAAAAAAATATTGAATTGACTCCTTCAATCTCGACGATTAAATAATAATAGATTATTATTATTTCGAGTAATTCCTTGTCAGGTAAGTTCTGACCCGCATGAAAGGCGTAACGATTCCACTATAGACTCGGTGTAATCTTAGTACCGGTTACCCGGAACCCGTGGAGCTTTACTGCAACTTGATATTGAGAAAGAAGGTGCTTACTGCTCGCTCGCTGTCTACTAAACGAGCCTTCACTGCCCGCCCGGCCCCTATCTTTAATCTTAAGTAAAGAGTGAAGTCAAATCAATGAAGTGAACAGCCCAACCTCTTTGTTAAAGGCTTACTAGGGGTGAAAGCCTATAGTTAGGGCCAAGTGCCTCTAGATAACTGTCGAGCTACTCAGTCAACACACGAAAGCAGGTGGGACACTGACTCTCTAAAGTGAAGACCAGAGGTTTCGTGAGAAGTGGAAGTGAGAGACTGGGACAAGGAAGGTCTAGTACGAAAATTCGAGTGGCTGAAGCTGAAGCAGCTACTTTCGAAGTAACAGAAAGAAAAGCAACGACTGGAGTGGGAGAGTCAGAGTCGAATCGATTGATCCAGGTACTTGGGATCCTATGGATGAAGACATGGTTTGCCCGGTTCGGATAACCTACAATACACGGCTCTACGAAGGAAGGGGTTGGGTTAGAAGCGTTTTCAATATGATTCTTTTCCTGTTCGATGATAAATGCGAGACGAAAAAGGAACCCATCTTTTCGACTGGGGAATGCGAGTCTGTTTTGTCCACTTTCTCCACCCCCCCTCTATCAAAATGATCAAAAAGGAAGGCGAGCTTGCTTCTTATTCCCATGTTCGATCTCTTCGAGAGTCAGCCCCATCGTCAAGCTTTCAGTCAAATCGCTAAGGGGAGTCTGGGTAAGCAGCTTTCGGGCTAGCTTTTTTTCCATGTTCAAAGAAAGTCTATGCTATGCCTATGCCTGCGCATATGGTATTTCTTTCCTGTATTTCAAATACTTCGTACAGTATTTCAGATGTATTCCCATCATCCAAATGGTATAATGGGAACTTAAGAGTGAGCGAATTGAAATGGGACTAAGGTCCACACTAAAATTCCTCACCTTAATCGCACGTTCAGAAGCTCCGAGGAACCGGGCACCAGCTCTCGATTCTTCCTTTAGCCGGCCGAGAAAGCGATTGAGAAAGCCAACAATTCTATCCGGATCTTTATTCCGAATATCTTAGATAGAACCTCACAAGCCTTATCACCAGAATTCACAACTCACTCCCGACCGATAAGAGGCTCGATGTAATTGACCTCGATAGTCTTGAATGCTCCTTCCATCTACGAAAACGAATCCCAGCCATATTTAGATTTAGATGTTCAACCGGAAAAGCATCTCGAAAAAAAAAAAGAGAAGATTACCGAGTGAGCCAATAAGAAGCTCTTTTTTATATGATTAAGACAAGACATTGAATTGGATCTCTATTCTCGGGGAGAATCCATGCTCTGTCAACCAGCTTACTTAAGGGTTCAGATTGAGCTAGTTCTAAAGTGGAAAGAAGGGAAATGAAATGGACTACTTTCATCCTATCCTCCATGGGGCGGGCTCTCGTATAAGAAGGGAATGGTCTAATGAGAGGAATGGAAGTGATTGACACAGGAGCTCCTCTAAGTGTTCCAGTCGGCGGAGCGACTCTCGGCCGAATTTTCAACGTGCTTGGAGAACCTGTTGATGATTTAGGACCTGTAGATACTCGTACAACATCTCCTATTCATAGATCTGCGCCCGCTTTTCCACCATTCCATTCGCTCGTTCGTTATTACCATTAGATCTTTGTTCCTATCAATGTAGGACAATCCACTAATGTTCTAAAAAAACTTATTGACCTTATAACGTAAAGAGTTGGTGCTGGGCTAGCCAAAAATCAAAGTTTATCAGAAGCTTGGTCTAAAATTCCTGAAAAATTAGCTTTTTATGATTATATCGGTAATAATCCGGCAAAGGGGGGATTATTCAGAGCGGGTTCAATGGACAACGAGGATGGAATAGCTGTTGGGTGGTTAGGACATCCTATCTTTCGAGATAAAGAAGGGCGTGAACTTTTTGTACGTCGTATGCCTACTTTTTTTGAAACATTTCCGGTTGTTTTGGTAGACGGAGACGGAATTGTTCGAGCCGACGTTCCTTTTCGAAGGGCAGAATCTCCGAGGAACCGGGACGGGCCAGGAGAGTGTTAAAGGCGTGGTTCTAGTCCTTGGAGAGGATGCTGATTTGCGCGACTGCCCTTGGAGGTAAACGTGACATGATTTCCTGAATTATCGGCCAAGGCAAGTAAAGGGTGCCATGGATAGAGTCCGATGTATCGATGCGGCCTTCAGAACTCTCTGCCATCATCCGTTGATGTTGGCTTCGTTGTTCTAAGCAAATCTTCCTACAATACAAGAAAGAATGAGAACTGTTGCTCCAAGTCCTGTAAATGCTGGATCTATGTGACGGCAAAACCTCACACAGTGAAATCCTAAAGCATAGCAAGAACATGCTAAATAAAGATACTAGCAATGACTTTAATGGAAAGAGCTCATGAGAAGAGTCATGTGACGCCCCGGAAGAGCCGCTAAATTCATCGAAAACCAACGAGTTATGATCCAATATATCAAGAATATGAAACGCCGCATTCTCAGTATACATACCACGAAAAATTTCCGCTAACAAGATTAGTCCAACTACTTCCGGGGGCTAATTTCACAGAAACAAGAAACCATTGATGATGGGGAAGCCAAATTACCTTCAACGGTCGCTTTTCCCTTTCTCTTCGATTGAACAAAGAATGCTCCTGAAATTGACAAATAGATGATCCTTGTCTCTGTGCACCAACGTTTGCAGCTCTCTGTGTAAACGCAAGGGACAAACGGGACTGAACAGTTTTTATAATGCCGAGCACTGAGTGAAACGGTAAGTTTCCTAAATTATCTCACCCCAATCCTGAGGTATGTTAGGATTAGGAAATATGCGAAGAATAGGAAATCTGAAGTATGTTCTGATTGAACACTTGGGAACTAAGTTACGTTAATGCCAGGATATTTCCTCTTTTGGTCTTGGTTTTGTGAAGTCTGCAGTCAAAACGATCGGGTTCTGAGGTCCCTGAGTTCACGAAGTTGTTTTGAGTGTTTTATGGAGACAATTTTCTCTATAATAATAATATAAAAAAACCCAAAATTTTGATTTAGTCCAAATTCTGAGCCAAATTTTTTTTCGCTGAATAAATCCTAAATTTTAGGTCTAATCTCAAATCTACCCTAAATTTTTTCGTCTCAGGGAAAATCCTAAATTTTAGGTGCATTTAAATCCAAGTTGACCAAATCAATGTTCGGATCGAAGTCCATGTTGGACTTTCCAGTTTGAGAACAAAGGCTCTCCCCCAATGTCAAGCCGTAACACTCCTCCTTCTTCTTCTCGGCGTAGAACGTCAAGGACGAGCTCAATCCCTCACGATCTCCTCTGCAATGTCCTTTCTCGCCTACCCACGATATCGCTCCTCAAGCTCAGGTCCTTCTGCAGAGAACCGACAATTCGCACTTCGCCACCGTGCAAGCCACCAGCGGCGCTGAGGGTCCCCAATTATTTGGCTTTTATTTAAGGAGACCAAGTTTTTCATCAACTTTGGACAAATTGACTTCTCCAATTCAAATAGCACCGTACAATCTCAAATCGAGTCAAAGTTTAATCCACGGTAAGGTCCAAAAACTATAAATTCGATATGGAATCTTTTCAATAAAGATGTCCAATAGCGTATCTTGTCAAAAAGATTTCTTTTCCTTTTTTCTGTATATCTTTTAAAATGGAAATTAAAATACAAATAAGGCGTACACCTATAGATAAATCCTATGTCTCACATGAGACATCTCCAAGTCAATTTCTATATCAAGGAAAGCAAAAGATTCGTGATTATATATCAACAAACCAGAACACATCTTCTTCTTCAATGCTCTCTCCAATGTCTAGCCCTAACCCTATCAAGGAAAGCGAAAGATTCGTGATTATATATCAACAAACCAGAATACATCTTCTTCAATGCTCTCTTCAATGTCTAGCCCTAACCCTACTTCTCCTCGTCGGCTTCGTCCGCGTAAAACGCAGAGGACGAGCTCACTCCCTGTCAAACTCCTCCGCAATGAAAGCTTACTCCCTCTCGACCTCCTCCGCAACGTCCTCCCTCGCCTACCCACGATATCACTTCTCCAGCTCAGGTCTGTCTGCAAAGAATGGCGCGACATCATCGACGATCCGCACTTTGCCGCCATGCAAGCCACCAGCGGGGCCGAGAGTCCCCGGATTCTGCTGATCTCAAGGCCGAGACTTGCCCCGGATTTCCAGTTCACAGTGGACGACGAGTTCCTAGTGACTTCGCTCCCCAGATTGCCCACGAGGCCGTGGCTCAATGGACCTGGAGCTTCATGTCACGGGTTGGTCTGCTTTGAGGACTTCCTCTACGGCATGACCTATATCGTCAATCCTCTGACCTGAGAAGCCCTCTCGTGGCAGACGGCCGAACAGTGGAGTTGGCAAAGGATTGGAATTGGGGTTGACCGCCTGACTGGCCGGTACAAGATCGTGCGCGTGATCTGCTCGAGAGACCCCGCATTCCTCCCACTTAGAGTAGAGGTCCTTGATCAGGGCTCGCGGTCATGGAGGGACATAGCGAGCGTCCGTCCCAGCCGCGACCTCGATGAAGGCCCCGTATTTGCTGCCGGATCGATCCACTGGAAAACCGGCGGCAGAGACCGCGTCCTCAGGACCGGGCCCATGATCAGGATCTCTTCTTTCAACCTCACGAAGGAGGAGTTCACGTGGACTCCCTGCCCGGAGCTTCAGGATGCCCACCTTGTGGACCTTCAGGGAGTTCTGGGTCTCGTCGACTGCTCGGATGGGGAGAGTGTGGACGTGTGGGTGATGGAGGAGAGTGGGCGGTGGACGAAGGAGTACACTGTCCAGCCGCCATTCTCCTTGAGCAATCACTGGTGGTGCAATTTTCTAGGCTGCGGTGGCCGGAAGATCACGCTCATCCACCTAGAGAGCATATGGTTTCATGATCCTGCGACTGGCGAGCTGAAGCACGTGCAGAGACCCAGCCGAATGTGGGCCAGAGCTTCGGCTGGGTCTAGAGCTGTACGTAGCGTCACCAGAGTTGTACGTAGCGTCACCGTGAGTTTGCTATCGCCGGCGAAGTTGTGGAGCCCCGAGTAAATTTTGGCGCATCATAGAGAAAATGTCAGTTAGGGATTTGCATATATTAACATTTGTTTTTAGTTTTTCACCTTCAATGGGAGATCCAGGTAATTTCTTTCTTCGCGAATAGGGTACTGGCTAAATATATTTTGTATGGCTTGAGCCCAAATTTATTTAGGTAATACAAATGACAATTTTTGAAGGTATAATCAAATTCCGCAATCTTCAATTCACATGTATGTAATGTTGCGTTCTTGATCTAGAGTTAAAACCAACCGTCCCCACGGCATCGACATTAACCATGAATTTTGTAAAGTAATTGATAAGAGATTAAAAGGAGAAATATATCAATAAAACCATACAAACGTACCTCTTAAAATACCTCTTAAAATTTGAATTGCACTTTCATTGAATTCCTTTATGCAAGTATACATTTTGATAATTTGCCAATTATGAGTACTTTTGGCTAATTTTGACTAGAAATCGTCGACATAAATTCCAATCTAATATGGCCGAAGATAATGTGGACAATTTCTGTAATTTTTTTAATTTTTTTCTTTTTTTCCCTATATTGGCACACATCGGTGGTAGGGCCTCGAGAGAGCAGCACTCATCTAAATATGGGCAATTTCTATAATTTTTTTATTTTTTTTATTTTTTTCTCATATTGGCCCGCATCGATGGTAGGGCCTCGGGAGAGGCAGCACTTGTCTAAATCTGAGCAAGGCCTTTGTGTCCTCATCAACCTCAATGAAAGAAGAAGAAAAGAAAAAATTATAAAAAAAAATTGATTTAATAAAAATTACAAAATTACAAAATTATCCACGATAATGGTTTCGGGCAAAAGATTGGCCAAAATAACCCAATTAGTAAATCGTCAAAAAATTTAGGACTAAATTGACCAAACAAAAAAGTTTATAAGGTCATCGCATAGCCAAGTCGAGACACGATTCAGCAAGCGACCTCGCCATTGGGCTCATGTAGGATAATGCATTTTGCTAGAAGAGTTAGGTTGTTGAAAGGTAGGGGAGAGCAAAAGGAATCGCCTAGATTAGACTAAACAAACCGGTTCGGTCCAGTCCTAGCAACTCTTATGGAACATCTTTTACGCTTCATATTAATATTAAGTCTCCTTAAATTATGATATTTCTAAAAAAATACAAATATTAACATCGAATAAAGTCTCATCCCTTCTCTCATCATGTGACATATAATACTATTGTTGACGGTTGAAAAGTATGCAAAAACGCATGCTCGCGCCAAGCACTTGTTAAGGAACTACTTGGAAAATTTCGTAATTTTTAATGCGCCGGCTATTATCGTGTTGTGCAATGGTTGCTTCGGGATTGATCTATTCTTGAACACTTTACTTGTGGACAAGATCTCTGAGCCGAGTCGGGTTGCGGAGTTCCCGCCATTTGCGGTGGACGACGAGTTTTCGTTAACTTCAGCCGTAAAGAAAAAAATAAAAAGAAAACAAAGAAAATAAAAAACTTTAAAAAATTAAAATTTTCTTAAAAAATTACAAATTTATTCACGTCGGTGATTTCCAACCAAAATTGATTAGAATGATTCAACTAGCAAATTGTCAAAAAATTTAGAAATAAATTTATCAAATTAAAATGTTTAAAACTAAATTGGTATTCGTACAATAACTTTATGACTTTTTTAGTTAATTATGCCCTAGATTTGTATTTTTTTATCTACTATTTAAAATATATAAGTTCAAACATGGAAAAGTAGTTAAAGAAAAATATTTCAATGATGCAAAAACCATCGCCACCATAACAAGTTCACCCAAAAATTTGTACAATGTTGTTAACATTGTCATTATCAATGGCAGAATTACAAAAAAAAAAAAATTCTAAACCTATTACAATCATATCAATTCAACCATAAATTTCTTTTTATGACCAATTCAATCCCAAATATTTTGCAATTGTACAAATTCAATCCATTATGTAAAATTTGGCCTACCGATACTGACGTGAATGTGATTGTCCAACGAACGTTGATGTGGCAATTTTTTAATAATATTTTATTTTTTCCAAATTTTTGTATTAACAATTTTCGCACATTGTCGGGAAAAAGTTCATTAAGTGATTGGTGGTACTACTTCTAAGCACGTGAATGTTTCTAATTTTTTTGTTTGGTTAAAAGACGAATAAGGTCCTATTTGGTACCTTACCAAAAAAAAAAAAAAGAAAAGGTCCTATTTGGTAACGTGTCAAATAGTGCATAGTTCTATTAATTTGTTATTCAGAGCAAAAAAAATAAACGAAATCCATTAGGTTATTTTTTTGTTCTCGAGAATAGGGTAGAAGAACATTAAGAGTACCAAAATTTTTGTACGGCGCTTACTTTGGTGTTAAAACTTTTTTTTTCACTCACTTGAGTACCACAAGTTTGAAAAAACATTTACTTGAGTGCCACTTCCAATTTATTGATTTTTTTGATTTTTTTCTCTAGGGCCAACAAGGGTCATCGATGACTCTTACTAGGCGCGGAACCCTTGCTCTCAGTGACTCAGTCGCAAAAGCTCGAGGTGAGGCTATTAGAGCTTCGCCAGCCATTGGCGAAGGCCATCACGGCCTCACCCACAGCTAGCAAGGGTCTCATGGCCTTGCTCGGGGCCTTTATAGCCAAATCTAGGCGATGGCTCACCAATTGCAGGTGAGGCCACCACAGCCTTCGCCAACTGTAGGCGAGGCCGCAATGACCTTCGCCAATAGCCAGTGAAGCTCCAATGGCCTCACCTTGAGCCTTCGCAGTTGAGGGCGAGGCAGCCCTTGCCCAATCTAGGCAAGGGTTCCGCAGGTGGCGACACCCTAGAGAAAAAAAAAAAGCAAAAAAAAATTGAGAAAATTAATAAACATATTAAAATATTATCCATCGTCGACCATGTCAGTTTTTACGACAGCAAAATCGAAAGAGGCATTCAAGTGAATGTTTTTTCAAGATTGTGACACTCCAGTACGCGAAAATAAAAGTTTCAACACCAAAGTGAGCACCGTTTAAAAGTTTTTGTACTCTTACTACATGTTTGTTAATATTTCAGGGAACAACTGATTTCGTTATTTTGTTCCCTAGAACAAATGTAAAACAGAAATTCATTTGGTAAATTTTTTGTTCCTAGGAATAAATTTGTTCCAATGAATAGATTTGGAGTAGAATCAAGAAGAAAAATTGTTTCTTGCTCTCGGAAACAATTGTGAGCATCAGTTTTTTTTTTTTGGTAATGTGAGCATCAGTTTTTTCCTCTCTCTTTTCTCTCTTTTTTTTTTTTTTCCCTTCCCTTTCTTTTTCTTCTTCATCTTCCTCCTCCCACCCCATCACAGCCCATGGGCCATCGCTGGCAAGCGGCCGGGTGAGGTCTAGTGAGCTCGCCGAAGCCTTGCCAGGCCAGGGCAAGGTCCAGCAAGCTCACCAAAGCCTCGCTTGGCCACCAGCGAGGCTCGCCGATGCAAGGCCCAGCCTTGCGTCGCCTAGGCAAGGGCGAATCTCGCCTGGCCACCGCCGATGATGATAGCCAAGAGGAAGAAAGGGAAAAAAGAGAAAAAGAAAAAAGAAAAAAGAAAAATATTAAAAATTAAAAAAATCAAAAGATCAAAAAATTTTACCAAACGCATTTCTATTCCTGAAATAAAAATTTTAAACAGTTCATCAAATACCTTAAATATCCAGAAATTATTCTTAAAAGCAGAATAAAAAAAAATCATTTCTAATTAGAAATTGTTCCTATGAATAGAATTGTTGCCAAACACACCCTTAATGTCACAACCTCCAAGAATAGATTTGGAATATAACTAAAAAAAAAAAATTGTTTCTCTGTTATCGAGAACATCTTCAAATCAAGCCAAACCATGTTTTTTTTTTTCTCTTTTCTTTTCTTCTCTTCTTTTCATTTTCTTTCCTTTGTTCATCTTCTTCTTCCTCTAGCTTGTCGCAAAAATATAATAAAATTGTATTAAAAATATAATATAATTACATGAAAAATTATATAAAAAATATGAGAAAATTATATAAAAAATTAAAAAAATAATAAAAGTATAGCATAAAATTATATTAAAAAAATTAAAAGAGAAAAATATAATAAAAAAATTAAAAAATTAAAATAAATTCTAAATCACAACAAAAAAAGTTAAGATTCTTACCAAATATATTTCTAATTTTGAACAGTTACTAAACACTTTCAAATACTCATAAACTCGTTCATGGAATAGAATAAAAAAGAATTATTCTTGAGCAAAAATTAATTTTAAGAACATAATGGTTACCAAACACACCATAATTACTAGTTTCTTTTATTAGTTGAAATATTATATCCTCCCAGTTGGATGGATTTTGTCCATGAGATTGCACATGTATTACCATTCATTCTTAGTTTTTTGTGTTCTACCCAGAATTGGCTTTGCCTCTGATGGAAAATCTAGGTTTTTTTTTTTTTTTTCGTGAAAAGGAGTACTAACTCAATAAATTTTATATAGCTCGAACCCAAATTTATTTAGGTAATCCAAATTCTACGGTCTGAGCGTAGAATCAAACCTTGCCGCGTTCAATTAACATGTATGTCATGGTGAGTTCGTGATCTTAGGATAAAATAAACCCTCCAAACCTTTTGTTGTACGCGGAATATCTCCACCAAATCTTGATTTTTTTTTTTTACCAAATCAACACCGGAGTTTACCGCCACAACCTCGTAATTTGCAATGAGTTTCTAAAATAATTAATAACAACTAAAAAGACGAAGTGTACCTGTAGAACCAACAAATATAGCTGTCAAAATTCGAATTGCACTCTCATCGGACTCCTTGCTACATAAAGCTTTGTAGATTGATGGATAGACACCATAACTAGTTTTACAGCCAAATTTAATAAATAAATAAAATAAAATCATATAGCACAACCGATGTCCATATCAGTAATTTCAATCAAAATTGGTCAAACTAACTTAAATGGTAATATTGTCAAAATATTATAAACTAAATTGTTCAGATTAAAATATTTATAATTAAATCGGTATTTGTATAATAAATTTAGAATTTTTTGATAATTTCTTGTAACTTTTATTTTTTTTCATATTTACTATTAAAAATAATTAAGTTCAAAATGGAAAAGTAGTTGAAGAAAAAAATCTATAAATGTTTTTTTAAAGGGAAAATGTCACCAAAAATCCTAAACTATGCCCTTTATGACAATTTTACCTTGAAATTTTTTTTTTTGTCACCAAAAATCCCAAACTATGCCACTTGTAATAATTTTACGCTAACCATTTCAGCTTTGTGTGCATCAAAGCTCTCGATCAGCTCAGCTCTTGTTTTATTTCCTTTTTCCTTTTCTTTACTAGCCTTTGTCCCGAGACTCGAAAACTGTAATTTCAATGTTGCACGAGAAGAGACCAATGTGGGATATATTTAGTGTATTTGATCTTTAATTAACATTCCTAATTTTCTCTTTCCATTGTTCAAAGATTCTCAATAATATATTGTCATAACTCAAATTAGATTATATCATATCATCTTGAAATCTATCGTAGATCATTCCCGTTACACATAATTCGCTTAGGATAAGGATTTTTCTTTTCTTTCTGTTTGTGGGTAAGCGTTCAGATTCTTCCTTTGCTGCATTCCGAGACATACATGAAAGTTTTTCCCCCTATTTTCAGGTCCGGTGATTTTATTGGTGCAGGCCTTCTTGTAAACCAAAAAAAAAAAAAAGGAGGAAGAAGACAATGGGCCCAGAAGCAGGGAGGGTTAGGCCTAGACATAATTCGACAGCCTCGTCCAAAAAAAAATTTCATTGAAATAAGTTGTGACCCAATTCGAAGACAAATGGTCTTGTAAGGCGGCCCCTCCCCAGCGAGAAGAGCGGCTTCACGCTCCGGATCCGGAAGCGCGACAAGGTCCGCATCCTTGACTCCTACCGCTGCAAGAACCAACCACGCCTCCTTCATACTAATTCTCCCGGCAGGTCACTCGATTCCCAGGGCCAACCTCGGGATTTAGTGCCGTTCAAGCACCTGAGCACTTTCGATGTCGACTATGGGCCTGGACAGGAAGAGGAACATCATGGAGGACCTCCGCAACTTCGCTGCCGGGCGGACCTTCTACCAGCAGGGGGGTGGGGCCTAGAAGCGCCACTACCTGCTCTGCGGCCCATGTGGGACAGGGAAATCGCACATGATCGCTGCAATGGCCAATCTCGTTAGCTATGAGCCTATGACATCTATGACCTCAAGCAGACCGAGATGCACTCCAAGTCCAAGCTCTTGAACCTCCTCATGAAGACCAACGCCAATTCCATCATCTTTATAGAGGACATCGACTGCTTGCTCAATCTGCCGAACCGGTCCGCAACGTTTCACGGTGGTGAGGAGGGGAACAACAGCACCATCACCTTCTGGTGGCTGCTCTAACTTCTGGATCAAGATAGAAGTGCATGGACAGAAGGGAATGCTCTCTTTCTGGATAATCTAACAGAATTTGCTGGAGGACCAAAACACAATCAACCGATTGACCGGAGCAACCTGGTGAGTCAAGGCTTGAAAACCGGTGCATGGATCAATAAGTGTACCTAGGGAAGAGTTCGTCGAGTAATGTAGAACATAGGACATCGTTAATTGTTAGGGGAGAAAATAAGACCCATTAATGTTAGATTTCATGCCATTTCTCGACCCACGTCTCCACTTTCCATCTCTTCCAAACGTAGTCTTTGGAAATGTGTTGGGAAGACAATACATCACTCAACCTCGACTCCAAGCCCAATATCCATCAGGACTCTCTCACTCCAAAAACCCTTTTCGATTCCTCCTCATTTTCTTCACCAGCTGTTCTCCCTTGTTTTTTTTTTTTTTTTGGTCAGAGCTCTCCTTTGTGCTCGAGGCAATCGAAAATTAAATAGAAGTCAAGTTATAAATGCCAAGAATAAACCAAAGTTTTAAGAGGAAAAGTACACAATTCCAGGAACACAAACATGTCCCTCAAAATGCCACCAACGATTATTAAGCTGGAGTAATTGTCCATATGCTCTAAAAGCCCAAATCATATTTGATTTTTTCATATGCTCTAAAAGCTGAAATCATGATGCAATGAAACTTGGTACCTAACACCGTATTGATAGTTGAAGATCTTAGTCTTTTTTATAAGAAAAATGACGCAAATAATCCATGAACTTTAGTTTAATCAGTAATTTGAACCCTTAAATTTTAATTTATTCAATGTGGTCCCTAAATTTTAACCCAATGTACATTATAGTCTTTGAACTTTTAATTTGTTTAATGAAATTTCTCTATTTTTTTTTTCTACAAATTCAATATAGTCTCTAAACTGTATGAAAATGTTTGATATAGTCCCTCGATTAATTCAAGACCAAGAACTACACTGAACAATTGCATACAATTCAAGGTTTGTATTCAATATGTACCAAAAATTCAAAAACTATATTGAACAAATTAAAATTTTAGGGATCACGTTGCATATTAAGTTAAAGTTCATGAATCATATTGAACAAATTAAAAATGCATGAATTAAATTGCATATTAGGCCAAAATTTATGGACTGTTTGTATCATTATTCATTTTTTATAAGATAGAAGAGGTAGAAGGCACAACCAACTTAGTGACACCTTTGAACTTTACTAGAAGGGTCACTCATTCAATACATAAATTTCGAATGAGTGATTTCATATACTAATAGCCAAGGCATCATTGAAGCAATAGAGGTCCAGAAACCTATTTATCAGCACAAAAACCATGGACTACGATTGCAAGAGCAAGGTTCAATCCTTCAACCTTGTGGATGGGACCATAACTCATGTATCGATGGGATACTGACATAGGCGATGGAAATTTATGATATTAGATGATGGAGGTCTATGAATTTCGCATTTTATCTATATAGGTTATATAAATAATAGATGGAGAGTGGGTGGATTTATACTAGCCTACCAATTCCTCAACACCTTTATGAGTGCAATGGAGTCTACCCTCCCTACTTGAAGAGCCATTAGTTCCTAGATAAAAATTTTCTTCTCCACCGGGAGAAAATACTCATGAATTTTTACGTTCCAAAGTTCAAACGAAGTAATTTTGGCACTTACTCAATTGCCATTTTCCATTGTTTCCCAACATATTCTTGAGAAATCTGTTTAAGGGACAGCTGGTTATTTAGCTCATAGTTGCGTTTGGTCGATGGAAAGAAAGGATAAAACGTGTGAAGAGAAGACAGGACAAAGGGAATGCCAGCTACATTTCCAGAACAGTCATGCCAATAACCCTTTTGCCTACGTGACCAAGCAAAGAACTTGGAGGCCATCGTGGGGTTATTTTCCACATTTGTGGAGGTGGAAAGGAGTTGGGGGATTATGGGCTTGGCGGTTTGCCAGAATGGTCTTGCAGGAGGAGAAGAGGCCGCCGTAGATGATGGGCCGACTTTTGGGGGACTTGTGGCGTATGAGAAGTAGGGTTTGCAGGGCTTCAGTGCCCGAGGGTGGTTAGGTGATATTTGCAATCTCTTTCGGGTGTCGGGTCGTTAGACGGTGGACAAAGTGTGCATCGCAAGTGTAGATAGAAGTCTTTTGGGTTGGGTATAATTATACAAATCATCCTTGAAGTTAGGCTCAATATGTAATATCAGCTCTAAACTATTAGTTTGTCCAATTTGGTTCATGAACTTTAATTTAACATGCAATTTTGTCCCTAAATTTTTTATTGGTTCAACTGGTTCCTGAACTTTTGATAATTATTTAATCTAATTCATAATTTATATGAAAATATCCAATGTTATCATTTCATTATTCAATTTAATGAAATTTGTTAATTTGGATTCAAAATCGGTACTGTAAGTTTGAATAGTGAATAAAAAAAAGCACACGTGAATTATCCACATAATATCAACTGAAATTAGGATATAATAATGCCCGTCATCAAATAACATGGATAGTCATTTATCCAAATTGGAAGAATTGAACAAATTAAAAAATTTGCACATGGATGAATCCCCCCCTCCCCTCTCTCTATCTATTATTTTATGTATCCTAGAGATAAAATGCAAAATTCATAAACCTCCACCATCTACTTGTCGCCTAGCTTCCTTTTCAACGTCTTCCTCTTTTAAATATGAACAGTCCTTTTTTTTTCAACATCGTCTTTAGCTCATGATCTCTAAATTATTAATTTATGTAATATAATTTTTTAACTTTAATTCAACATATAATATTGTTTACAAACTTTTAATTTATTTATTATATTTTTCGAACTTTTGATAAATAATTAATTTAATATTATTCTTTGAGGAAATTCTAAAAAAGGGCTTCAAATGCCCACATTTTCTCAAACAATGGTTTGAAGTGCTATCACTTTCTCAAATAAAGACCCAAAGTGAATCTTATTTCAAATAAAAGTCTAAAGTGATTATGTCTATTTCAAATAAAGGCATAACTTTTGATGGTTAAGGGCATTTTCATCATTTACCTTTTTTTCTTCCTTTTTTCTTTCCTATTTTTCTTAATGGCCGGTACCCACAGACCTCACCCGATCTAGTGAGGGCCTCCCTTGCCAGCCCTAGGCGAGGCGACCCTCTCCTTGGGGAAGGTCGCCCCTCACGGCCATTCATGAGATTGGCCCACATTCAACGAGGGCTTGACAACCTTGTTGGTTGCTGGTAAGGGTCGATGAGGGCTCAATGACCCTCACTAGTGATTGACATCGCTTGCGTCAGGCTCTTATTTGAAACAATCATGGTCACTCTAGATTCTTATTTGAAATAAAATTCATTTCAGACTCTTCTTTGAGAAAATCGGTGGACTTTGGACAGTTTTTGAATTTTTCCCTTATTCTTTTATTAGAGAAAAGACACACCATTAAACTCAGCAAGTGTGTGTTTCTCTTTCTTTTTCCGCTCTTTTCCCTTCGTGGAAGTGCCCTAGAACATGGCTGCTAAATTCTATGGCATGACCACAAATTTGCAGAGGACTTCGTAAAGCGTGCCCTAGATATATTTGTTAAGCAACGAAACGATAGAATTCTACAACAATAAGAGATCCAATCTAAAGGAATTCGATTGATGGTTCGAAAATAACTATTTTAACGTAGATTTCATAAAATTTTGATTTTTCGCCACATGTTCTGAGTAATAATTGTTTTCACACATGGCTTTGTGGCGAGAAATTTGAGGGTGCATCGGGTCCAAGTAGGCTCGATCCATCAATTTTGTGAAAATTCATGTAAAACTCATACAGGACGATGACTAGGATGGGTCAAGTTCACGTGAGCTTGGTTGGTTTATGATGGATTTATTTAATAAGAAAAGGGGAAAGGGATAAATGAGCGTGGCTGATTGGCTCGTGGGGGGTTGCCCCAATATTTATTTAAAATTTTAGTTTATTTTTGGCATTTATAACTTGACCTCTATTTAATTTTTGATGGCTCGAGTACAAGGGAGAACATCTGGTGAAGAAAACAAGAAGGAAAGGAAAAGTGGATCGCTTAACCCTGATTGCTAGACATATGGAATCTTGTTAAAAATACAATGAGAACGCACCCTGAGCTTGGACAATAGTGGAGAGAGTGCTTTGACTCGTCTATGGTCAGATTGCAAGTTAATACAAGTCTATGTCAACGATCCATATCTCCACTTAGATGCGAGCTTAGCTAGTTGAATAGCGTTCTAAGTTGGCAATTCTTAAACAGACAAGCGAGTATATTTAAGATAATTATATCACATGTCGTTTTGTAAAAACACATTGGACATGCATTATAGAAATTCAAATGCGAATTTGATTTTAATTATTTCATGTGCCTATGAAAATTATTTCTTTTATCAAGGCGCGATACAAGTAAAACCCTCTTTCGTCGAATGGAAACAATCCATGTCAAGGATCTATTAGGGTTTCATATTGCACTCCCAAATTACAAATTTAGCAAATCTCCAAGCTCTTTTTTTTTTCTTTGTTTTTTTTTTTCGTGTCCCAACCCAAATCGACATTGGCAACCACCACCAACCATATGAGCCCAACGGGCGGGTCCTTCCTCAACGTCGTTGTCGACCGTTAGGAGAGAAGGATGACCGGCGCAGGCGGAGCACCCCGCCAGCCAATGTGAAAAGAATCATCGCGGGAAATATGATGGTGCGGATCAATCGCCTCCCCCGTCACCGTTAGTCCACGTCACGGCCGAGAGGCCCCCAGCTTCCCCACGCCCCCCCTCCCCACATGCTGGCATGTCGCCGTCCCATTGGCTCTCGCTAATATAATTTTTCCTTTTAAGTACAAGGGAGAACGGTTAGTGAAGAAGACATCAAGAAAAAACGATTTTTGGTACTACTATGTAAAATTTATCCTCAATTAATTTTCATTAAATTTTATTGATAAATTACTAAATTTGATGAAATTAATGTATCAGTTTGGGGTTTTACCCTTCGTTTACCTATTTGTGAATTTTCATGATATTAATCGAATTTAACATAAATTAACAAATAGTAAATTTATTACAAATATATCAGTTTAGGGTTTTTAGAGTCAAAAAATTAATTTATGGTAAATTTTTAACATGTGCACCGGTACAAGGTTTCCGATTCCAAATAAAGGCTTGAATTATTCTCATTTTCTCAAATAAGAACTTGAAATGACCATATCATTCTCAAAAAAGGATCTAATCTCTCTGGGCAAAGGGCATTTTCGTCTTTTAATTTTTTAAATCTTTCTATGTTTTCTTTTCTTTTCTTTTTCTTTTTCTCTCTTCCCTTCGCCGGCCATGGCGGAGGTTACTGGACCCTTGTGAGGGCCGCCCCTATCAACATTAGGTAAGGAGGGTGTTCCTCACTAGATCCCTTGCCGGCCTAGCTTAGGCAAAGGTCGCCCTTGCCCACACCTAAAGCTAAAGAGGGTTACAAATGCTCTTAAAGCTGAAATCATGATGTTGCAAAACTTGGTATCCAACACCATATTGATAGTTCAATTGTTGAAGATCATGGTAATAGTCATTTTTTATAAGATAGAAGATACATAAGGCATAATTAATTTAGCGACGCCCTTGAACGTTATGAGAAGGACCTCTCGTTCAATACATAAACTTCGAATGAGTGATTTTGTTTACTAATGGCCGCGGCATCACTAAAGCAATAGAGGTCCAAAAACCTACTAATCAACACAAAAATCATGAACTACCACTGCGAATGAGCAAGGCTCAATCCCCTAACCTTAAGGATGGGACCATAAGTTATGTATCAAGATGATACTAACATAGGCAATGGAAATTTATGATATTATATCATATTACATCCCCATTTGAGTTGATTTTATATGAATAATTCACGTGGAATATTATTCTTGTGTCCACTGTTCAAACCTACCAAATTCAAAACTAGATCAACAAATTCTAAAATAATATTGGATATTTTCATATACCTTAGGAATTAGATAGAATATTTACAAAAAATTCAAGAATACATTGAATTAAAGTTCAAGAATTAATAGTGTAATTATATTACACAAATTAAAAGTTCAAAAACGATCTTACATGTCGTGCCTAATTTCAAGGATCATTTGTACAATTATACCTATTTCTATTTGTGCCTGGGGTGCGTCTCTCCCCAACTCTCCACCATCCAACGGCTGCGACACTGGAAAAGGACTCCAAACGCCACCAACCACCCTCTCAACCGAAGCCCTAGGAACTGTACTTCTTCTAAGGCCATCGCAAGCCCTCACAAAACCGCCGTCGTCAATGGCGGCCTCTTCTTCTCCCGCAAGACCATCCCCGCTCGGCAGACCCCCAAACCCATAACCAACCGCGCCCCCCCCCCCCCCCCCCCCGGGGTTCCAATCTCCGCCTTTCTCGCCTTGTCAGAAGCAATTTGCGTTTTTGACTAGGATGCATGCGGATGCCAATAGGAGATTGAGGCTTTACCATGTGTATGAGAAGATGAAGTTTAACAAGATTGTTATGCACTAGGTTACATAAAAAATGGTTTTTGCATAAATTCAAACCCGGAAAATGTTGTAAAAGATTAAAAAATCCGTTGCGCATCTCATAGCTTGACTTCCATATCATTATTGCTCTAGTGAATAACTAAATAAAATAAATGGGAGATAGGAAAAAGAAAAAGAAACTGATTATAAATATGAGGTAATATCAAGAAAAATCATAAATCGGTACATATGTGACAAATTTATCCTAAATTAATTTTTTTTTACATAAAAAGCCCCAAATTGATATGCTTATGACAAAATTACCCAAAAACTAATTTTTTGTCCATAAAGAACTTAAACTAATATATTTGTGTCAATTTCTGCTACATTAGTTTCCGTTAAATTAAACTAATATTATGAAGAATCACGAACCAGAACACCCATCGATTGTAAAATTTAACAAAGACTAACAAAGTGTGCATTTATTACAATCATATCAGTTTGAAATTTTTTGTGATATTAATCATAAAAGCATCTCCAATAGGTTTATTAATTACTTGACCATTTGCAGGTTTCTTCATATGTATCGTCTAGAAAGAGGATTCAACGATTATTCTTTCGCCAATATCAAAAGTCAAAATTTTGATAAATAGGGATTCCATAAAAACTTTTAAGGAAAGGGCCAAACCGAGTAAGCCATGTTCATGCATCTTAATTATATTTTCTAACATTTGTGATTGGAGGAGATGGATTACAGAAATGAACATTAACCACGAGTCAACTCCTGCTATCTCATAACATTGTACTTTTTATTTAACAAGACGAAAGCTTCATCCGTACTAAATAATGGGCGAGATGTGGATGTGAGACATCAATAAATAGCCAAAAAAAGAGAGAGATACGGCCCAGAAAGGGGGGACACTTTTTAGAACGGTGAGCAGGATGCTAAAAAGTGGAACCCACGAAAGGCAATATTGTCATAATAATGCGCTGATGAGTGTTTTAGCTGAAGAGGAGTGAAAAAAGCACCATTTTTTCGAAAATTCTAAACGAACAAATAGCAAATTAAGTAAAGATGACACCTTTATTTTCCATATTTCTCATTTTTAGCAACGTGGCATCTATAAGCAATAAATGGAGAGAGGGAGGGCGGTCCTCAATTTGCAACATGTAGATTCCATACCGTAAAGGATATTTGCAATCAGACAATATTTCACCTCGCCTGCGTGCTGACAAGCTCTCCCAACCCCGCGTAATAAGCGCACGTTCATACGTTCAACGAGTAAAGCAAAAGGAACAAGTTTCTCCTCCCATCTACTTCTGTCCATATAAAATAGGTAAAAAAAATTCCAAATAAAGATTTGGAGTGAAGTTATTTTCCCAAGAGACGACTTTTTTTTTTTAATCTAAAAATGACCCTATGAACTTTGTTAAAGTAAGGGTATGAGTTAGTCATGGGTCGGCGAGCCCTTAATTTTTTCAGGCAGTCCAAAAAAGGCATTTTTGTCCAAAATGAAATATAGAAAAAGATTAAAAAGAAAAAAAGAAAAACTAAATAAACTAAAAAAATTCAAACTGGAGAAGAAAAGGGGATTGTAGATGGTCAAGATGCACGCCACCAACTTTGCCGACGAGCTCATGAACACAAATCCGACGCTAGATCTCGCCCTGTTTCGGCTTTTGCCCTAGCAACACCTCCAGATTCCTACTTGCTCCTCCGATCGCTACGCCTCAGCGCTCTCTTGGTTGTGACAATGACGACCGGGTTCTCGCTACTCCTGCTATCTTGCCTCACTGTTGAAGCCATAGCCATAGTCACTTTCTCCTCATTTAATTTTTTTTTGGGGGTCTTTTTAATCCGTTTTAATCTTTATACATGTTTTATTTTGAACAAAAATGCCCTATTCCGATCGCCCAAAAAATCAAGTGCTCGTTGGATAGCAAACACGCCCTTTTATTTGAGATTGAGAATAAACCATTTTAGACAATTATTTACAATAAGTTCCACTTTAGATTTTCTTTTTAGAAAAAAATTTCGCTTTATATCCTTATTTAGAATTTTTCTAAAATAAGTGTCATTTTTCCTTTTAAATAGAAGTTTAATTTAATACTATCTTATTGAAAGTATTTCTTTTGACAAAAGTGAAATCATTCTTACCAAATAAGACCGACAAAAAAAGTATTGGAGTTTTGAGATTTGTAGAGAGAGATATTTGGGGCCCCATTGGTATTGGCTTTGGGGTTGAGGTCGAGTGATGTTCCCTGTTCCGAAGATATTTCCAAAGAATATTTTTGGAGAAGATGGGAAGTGGAGACGTGGGACGAGAAATGGTATGAAATCTAATACTAAACGTCGTCTTATTTTTTGCCCTACTATTAGATGCCCTGTCACGCCTCGAACCCCGGGCACGCAACAACCCCTTACCATAATCAATTGAAAGCGACGTCTCAGGACTTATCAATAACCATTCATTTTAATCTTTCATTAAGCGCAAGCGGAAGACGAACCATTCACAGTCCAACAGATAATAAAAACAATCAAATAGAGATAGATAAATGAACAGTAAGATAACATAAACTACTCATTTATACATTCTTACTGGATTAATCAACGGATGATCATTTTCTGATTTACAAGCCCAACTAAGAGGGCCGATTCATCTACTAAGCTAGACCAAAAAGAAACTAAGTTCAGTTAATCCATCTATATAAAAGGAACCCTCGGGTTCTAAACTACCATCACTCTGACCTGTCGGACTCAAGCTTTGTAGGGTCATAGTATAGGTCGTCTGGGTTAATCACTGGAGGAGCGGGAGCAGGGTTCTCCACTGCACTGTCAAGAGGGTCTAGCTACATGGGATCCCAGTTGTCGTCTTCAGGGCCCCTACCGAGTAGTCCATCGAAACCTCACAAAGGACCAATCAGCAGATCGTCCTACCAGATGTACCACGCTAGGAATCGATGGGGTATCCGTTGCCCCGATCCCTCATCCATCTAGATAGTTGTGACGTACTTCTTATACAAGTTCACCAACCCGAGAACCGGTGGTGCGTCACGACAATCTCCAAATCCTAAGGGACCCCAAATCGCACTGGCGGGGGCACCATTCTAAGGGCTTGAAAGTTATTGAGATAAAATATCAGCGAGTTCTCCCCCTAAGCCCCGGTTAGTACACCAACTCAACTCGAGGTATCTCTTCATAACCACCCCTTACACAACCCAACCACAAACAATTAGCAATCAGCAATTAAACAACAGACAAGGTCAACCAACAATCAAAAGCCGATTCGCATGTAACTTTACCCGATATGCCATACTCTACACATTATAAGTCAATACAATATACACAATGCACATGACCGTTAGATGATGCAGTTCATCAATCACATGCGAGTCGCGTCACAAGCGATCTCATCTGGCCATTGCCGCACCCTGCACATTATCAATTCATGCATACGTGCTATAGATAATGTGACCACCTCATGCATAATCGGAACCAATGATGTAATGTTTCTCATACGCTCTTGCATCAACACGTGTTCCGATTATTACTGTCTCATAGGGCTACAACTGAACTCTCGCCGGTGTCTACTGGCATAGCCAAGCATCGCTCTCCCCCGTGAGGCGCAGCTACGTCAAAGGATACTCTCCCAAGACGGCATTCCCAAAAGACGTCAAGGAATACTCTCCTGAGACTGCATGCCCAAATAACATTAAGGAATACTCTCCTGAGACGACATGCCTAAAGAACGTCAAGGGATACTCTCCCGAGACGGCAGGTTCAGTTTAGTGATCACGCAAGCATACTGTCATAACCCACTTATTATCTTAGAGCATTAGCCAATACACACATGTTTGCATATAAAACTTCAAGTCCATTCTCATAAAAGTGATCAATTTCCGATGTCCCTCGAACAAACTATTTTTTCCTTTTTTTGTGAAAATTACATGATTCATATAAATGTTCATGCAATGATACATCCAATTCACTTCATAAAATCAAGATACATGAAATTATGCATATTTTTGGCTTCCGGATGAACAATACCGTGAACAGTGCACATGAACAGTACCGTGAACAATAAAATTTTAGAATTTTAGAATGAAATAATTAAATTCCGAAATTAAATAATTTAAACATTAAATACAGAAATTAAACAAATCATTAATTAAAAAAATTAATCAAATTAATCAAGCAATTAAGGTAAAACATGCTTAATTAACACATGACACTCAATTAAGCACAATTAAGCATAATTAAACAAGATTAAGCTAAGCTAATCTTAACCATTTATCTAACCACCTATCTTAGGGCTAATACAAATTAATTAAACTTCTTAAACCAATATTAACACTAATTAATCCAACCCTAAGCAAGTTTAGGCACTAACTAAGGGATTAGGGGCTAAACTCACCCGTTAAGCGCGCCAGCAACACGAACGCGACAGCGGCAACAAATCCAACACTCAGGGACCTCTCCCACGACACTCCAAAGTAGACCAGGCTGAACACAGCAACTACAACCTTTGTATACCCGCTGACTTCAGAAAACAGCACTGTAGGAAGAGGACGAGGGTTGATTGGAGCAAAACGGCTTGGCCGGAGCTCCGGCGAGTTGTTGGCCGGTGACCGATGGCACCTGAAGGTCGAGGGGGAACTGCCGGTGGTTGGTATGGGCAGTGGTTTGGTTAGAATGAGAGAAAAACATGGGAAAAGGCAAAACTAGGTGATATTGGTCGCTACAGTGGCGGGTTGGGGACGGCTAGCTTCTAGTCGGCTGGAGGCTCCTTCCGGCGATCGACCAATGTAGGCCGTACAAAATCTCTCTCCTAAGCAGATTGGTGGGTGGCACGGGCCATGATTCATATGGGAAGGCAATGAACAACTCAATTTTCAGAGGAAGGTCAAAAGCAGAAGCAATAGGAAGGAAAGGCAAGCAAGGGGAGAGAAGTGTGCGATTTTTAGGAGCTGAAGGGGAGAGAGAGAGTGAAGTGAGAGCTGGTATTCAAAGCTCATTAATGCCATTAAATGCCTTCTCCAATTCGCCAAGTAAGTGACATCATCTTCTCTCTCTTCTTTTGTCTTTTTCAAATAATATCTAGGGGCAAAATGGTCATTTCCACCTTGTACAATTCCCAAACTGCCATTGGGCTGAAAATGAAATGCGGGCCTAAGAAACGGGCTAGAAAATGAATAGGAACGGGCTCGGAAATTTGTTGGGCTTGAATCAGCTCAAGTTTAAATAACGGGTTTGGAAGGGTAAATGGGTCGGTTGGGTCCAACGGGCTCACATGCTTGTCTCGGTCTGTCGCAATGGCTGTCCCACCTTGAGCGTGAGGCCCACATTGGTCTTGCCTGGCCCACATCCTCGTTGGCTCGTTTATTCGGTCCGAAAATCCTTTTTCCAAAAACTCGGCTTAACTAACATTGTCGATTGTCGAGGAAGCATCATCCAAAAGTCTGTCCTAAACGCTCCTGAAAATTTGAAATTCAATTTTGGATTTTCATACCTTGTCAATTTCTCTATAATGCCATTTTGATCAGACTGACATGCGGTTTCGAGGACTCACGATTATTCATCCCTCAAAAGGCTTGAATTTCAGGAAGTCACATGTCCTATGTTCCACATTACCCAAGGAACACTTCCCTAGGTACACCGTACACGTACTGATCCATGCTTGGGTTTTCCGGCTCCTACTCACTGGTTGCTCCAGTTGATCGATCGATCGTGTTTTGGTCCTCTAGCAAGTTCTGTCAGATGATCCAGAAAGAAAGCATCCCCTTCCGTCCACGCGCTTCTCTCGACTTTGAATGGGAACGTCCATAGAAAGAGTGAGAGAGTGAGAGAGAGAGATGGGTTGGTCTTCATCTTTATTTATCGTTATTTATTTGTTTATTTGATTATTAATTATTATAAAGTTTTTTGTTCATCTATTTCTACAAAAAATAAATGTATGCTTGGCTTGTCGGTAAAAATACTGAAAATCTCTTATCATTTTTCCAAAGAAAGTAGGGGCAATTTGATCTTCAAAGCAATGAAAATTAACTAAGAAATAAGCATTCCCTTGATTAGGATAAAAGAGCAGAATTCTATTCATAATAAGGTAATGCCCATTGCAAGATCTCCACGAGCTGCACCTAACACGACATAAGATGTGGCCTCCCATCCAAAAGAAAAGAACAAAACCCGGTGGGAAAACAAGCTTCATTTCTATTTTTATTGTTAGACACGAATGCCGGGGCTCTTACTATTAGCCCATGCAGATTTGCATGTCCATGCGGCTGCCCTCGAGCAATGCTGGGCCGAGCTTCTTGATGTGGTTGGTGGTGAACACGAAGATCCTCTCGCTCTCGCAGCACGACCATAGGCCGTCGGGGAAGTCGAGCAGCCCCCAGAAGGTTTCGTTGTTCCCGTCCTCACCACCGCGCAGCACCTTGGACCGGTTCGACGGATTGACCAACCAGTCGATGTCCTTGACGACGACGATGGAATTGGCGTTGGTCTTCATGAGGAGGTTCAGGAGCTCAGAGTTGGAGTGCACCTCGGTCAGGTCGAGGTTGTAGATGTCGTAGCCAAGGAAATTGGCCATTGCGGCGATCATGCTCGATGGCCCTGTCCCAGGCGGGCCGTAGAGCAGGTAGCGCCGCTTCTGGGCCTCACCCGTCTGCTGGTAGAGGGCCTGCCCGGTGGCGAAGTTGTGGAGGTCCTCCATGATGTCCCTCTTCCTCCCCTGGTCCATGGCCAACGTGTCGAAGGTGCTCTGGTGCTTGAACGGCACCGAATCCCAAGGTTGGCCCCGGGAATCGAGCGACCTGCTATGAGAATTAGTATAAAGGAGGCGTTGTTGGTTCTTGCGGCGGATGTCGTTGGCCTTGTCCATGATGTGGTCTAGGTAGGAGTCGAGGATGCGGTCCTTGTCACGCTTGCGGATCCGGAGCGTGTAGCCGCGCTTCTCGTCAGGGAGGGGCCGCCACGAGAAGCTGTGGGACTGGCGCTGGGTCATCACATGCTCCCACAGGACGGCAACCCCGTCAAAGACGTCGTTGATGCAGTCGTTGTTGGAGAGGCCGAAGGTGGTGACGCTGGAGTTGCAGGTGCGGGTGAGGGAGAGCTGGCTGCAGGAGGCGGAGACGTAGGAGCTGAGGTAGAGCTGGACGGCACTGTAGAGCTCGTTGGCGTTGACACCGTCGATCTCGGTGATGTCATAGTAACAGTAGGAGGAGAAGTAGTTGAGGCCCCGGTTCAGGAAGTTGAAGGTGGAGACCTTGAGCTCCGGCGGGAACACCTTCTGCAGGAGGCTCACCAGGGATGCCAGGACGCCCAGGAGGGAGGCCAGAGATGTCCAAAACTCGTTCATTTCTCGTCTCTCCGTGTAATCTGTGCCTCTGCGCGGGTGTGGAAGAAGGAGACGATGGAGAGCAGGAGAGTGGGGGGAAGTGGAGAGGTGAGGGGGAAAGTTGAGTTTTCTTCTGGGGATATTTATATTGAAGGGGGGGTTGGTTTGATGTTTTCAAGAGAAGCGCGTGTAGAAACTGGGGAGTTTGTAGAGAGAGGGAGAATAAAGCTCAAAAAATAAGAAGAAAAGCCTCAAGAAAACTATTCTGGGGATGAGAGGGGATTGGCTCTGGCTAATATAACTTTTCCATTGGAGGCCTTGCTCTGGTACTTCTTTATTTTATTACCGGAAGAAATTTCCCATATAATTTATTACTCAAGAATCCATTGGAGGCCTTGCTTGTGCTTCTTTATTCTATTACCAGAAGAAATTTCCCATATAATCTATTACTCGAGAATCCATTGGAGGCCTCGCTCTGGTGCTTCTTTATTCTATGACCAGAAGAAATTTCCTATATAATCTATTACTCAAGAATCCAATCTATTACTCAGAATCCAATCTATTACTCAAGAATCCATTGGAGGCCTCGCTCTGGCGCTTCTTTATTCTATTATCGGAAGAAATTTCCCATATAATCTATTACTCAAGAATCCATTGGAGGCCTCGCTCTGTTGCTTCTTTATTCTATTCTTTAAGGGTAGAAGAATACCTAATCTATGTGAAAGAACAGGTGAGAGAGATTCTTGAGGAATAGATTATATGGGAAATTTCCGCGGAAGAGAATCCACTGGAGGCCTCGCTCTGGTGCTTCTTTATTCTATTATTTAAGGGTAAAAGAATACCTGTCGTTAGTCGCTGACCCCGCACTGCGGGCAGCCTTGGTTTAAGCCTTGTTAAGGTAAAGCTACGGGCACGTACTTTGTCCGTATCGGCCAGTCTTATACCTTTTCTTTCATCTCATTGGAGGCCTCGCTCTGGTGAGAGAGATGATATAAATTCAACTTATCTCATTCCTAAAAGTATCCATAGCGGGTCTCAACTTTGATACGGGACCTCAACGTTGATATGAATTCAACTTCCCCAAAGAAAAACCCAGATCCTCACCATTTCTCCCTCGCCTAGGAGTGAGCGTATTGGATCACCCAAACCTAGACTAGACTAGTCGATTTGGTCCAATTCCCGAAGACATTGGTCCGGTCTCCCATTCCATAAAAAGGGAATCGGTGATTTTCAGTCTTGCTTCCGATTCTGAGAGGGGAGCTAGACCAACGGACCAGACTAATTCTTTTTTTAAAATATATTTTTGAATTTCTTTAAAATAGCAATAAATTCTCAAATGAATTATTTTATTTCTTAAACACATATATAAATTTAAATGTAAGTGGAGTTTGACTTTTTAGCACGTGAAAACATATGAGATCAGTTTTATTAAAATTGCCCAAAAATCGAGAGTCGAGAGTTGAGAGTGCAAGAAAAATACTCATTACAAAGAAATTGATCAATCCCTTATAATTTAGAGATAGCCCTTGAGGATAAAATTGTATGTACAAAAATTTATATAAATATAGATATATGCATTATCTCAACGCGTTTTGTCATGCTCTTTATTTATTTGGTTTCATTAACCTAAAAAATTTTAGAAATTAGAAAAATCCAATCGAGAAAAAAGAAAATGACTACGGATAAGATTAATGGAGTCGTAAGGTAGGGAGAAGGGCGTGTTCGCCGGCAACTCGAACTAACCCCCGGTAATTCCACCTCCACAAATGGGACCCGGACCACCACAGCCCCCTCCAATCTCCACCCTTGTCGCCCAAGCCTCTATCATCCCTTTCCACCTCCGGCCGCCCTCTCTCCAGTCGCCCGATTCATTGTCGATGCATTCTGTCGAACCACGGCAATGGGGCCACTGGTTGTCGTGGAGCTCGGCAAGCTCCATCAAGTGATGCCCAGCCCCGTTGCGGAGGTGCTCAAGGCGGAGAATAACCCCAGGATCGCCTCCAAGTTCTTTGCTTGGCAGGTCGGCAAAAGGGTTATAAGCATAACTATTCTATAATTGCAGCTGGAATTCCCCTTCACGTCGGCAACTTAAGAATTATGAGCTAAATAACCAGGTGTTTCTTAACAAATTTCCAAGAATATGCTCAGAAACAATGGAAAGGATGGAAAACGTGACGCGGTCAGAAAAATGAGACGAAATCTAAAATTAAAATTTTGTCCTATTTTTTACCCGACTGCGGTGAATCTGTCTGTAGAACCTCATTTTGCTGTAGCCCCCCCCACCCCCCCCCCCCCCGGGGACCCACGTCAGCGTGAAGGTCGGCTCCCCTTTTCGTAAGAAAGGGTACGATGTCAAAAGGGCCAAGTTGGATCTTTGTTAATCCTTCGGTCTTCTCTCTGAAAACTAACTGAAGATTCACCGTAAAAAAGAAACGAATAAGTGCATGAAAACAAAAGTGCATTTGAATCCTAAAATTATTAAAAGATTTAATCAAATTTTCCGACTTATTATGAAAATACAATCGAATCTTAAAATTTCATAAAATATAATTAAAATCATAAAAACTTATCACAAAAATATAATCAAGTCTAAAATTTGATTGGATCAATTTGATAAGTTTTAAGACTTGATCGTTACTTTTAAATTTTAGGATTTAATTATACTTTTCTTATAAATTTTAGAACTTTTAATATACTTATCTAAAAAAAGAAAAGAAGAGCGGATGTAATTGTTTTCTCTATTCCAAGTTTGTTTTGTTTTGGCTACGCAATTGTTTAGATACAATTGGGATCATATCTATTTTGATCTTTGTTTTTCCATGTAATTGAATACTTTTTAGACCAAAAGCAATCTATACCCTTCTTTGCTAATATACAAGATGCCACCTTTGGACTTGAATAAATCCTTAAAAACCTCTTACTGGGGAAGATCCCCTGAGGGTTGGGACTCCCCATAGGAATCCTCTATGTTCCCTCCCTCCTAGGAAGAAAAATATATGAGTGGGAATTGGGGGCATTGGGTGTGCAGACACTAGTATATTAAAATAAGGAACACAATCCTATTAGCCCACCTAGATTATAAGGCAGATGGGGCGGCTCCAACACGTGGGGTCACACTTACAGTTGCCTAGTAAGATTATCCTATAACAAAAAACCAAGGATCCAAGGAACTCGCCGTAATGGGTAGCAATTATTTCCTTTATTAATTCTTTGTTTTTCCATGTGACTGAAATTACTTCTGTTTAAAATTTGTCGATGGAATTTTGAGAAGTTAGAAGGGAGGGGGGGGGGGGGGGGGGGGCTTTGGGGCGCCGGACGAGTTAGAGAGGTAGAGGATGCAATCTGTGCCCCTGGAATTGCTCGTTTTACTCTTAAATTTTAGTTAATTTTTTGGCATTTAATTTCGAATACCTCGACACTGAAACACATTATATATCAACAACTACATTGGTCACAGCTTTAAAAAGCCCATCTGTTTTCGCTTTTCTGTGAAAACCTAAAATGTCATTCAAATTTCCATAAATTATAAAAAAGCAATACGTGAATTTACATATCAATATTCAAATGCTGCAAAAATTTCAAGTATTCCAAACTTAAAAGAGTCAACATATATGAACCGTAACATTTTAATCAAAAGGTAAAAAGTTAATTGTTTCTTTCGCGTGAATGAAGGAGAAAAATGGGAATAATGTTCAACTACACAAACAAGAACTAATAATTAATTGAGGATCATTGCTGCACGATCGACCTCTCACACTGTTCTGATGGTTCAATTATCAAAGATTATGGTTTTCTTTATAATAAATAAAAGAGTTGGGAGATACAACCAACTTAACAATGCCCTCTAAAAGTCGCCCAAGAGCCGCCATACACACGATACATACAATTCAAATGGGTCGTTCCGTTAAGAATCGCCGCAATATCACCGAAGTGCTAAAAGTCCATAAGCTTATTCGTTAGCACAGTAATCATGCGTTACTATTGCGAGTGAGTTCGACATCCTAAGCTTGTGGGTTGGGAAAGTATTCATAAACCGAGGAGGCACTAACATGTAGGATGAAGATTTTATGAAATTAGACCGAGGAGGTCTATTGAATTTCACATTTTTAGCAACATGGCAGATACAAATAATAAATGGAGAGAGATCCTCAATTTGCAAGATGTGGATTCTATATCATTGAAGCAAAGTTCAACCACAATATCATTGGAAGGATATTTGTCCAAAAAGTCTTAAACCTAATATAGGGTAGTCAATTTAATCATAAATATTTAAATTTTATCAATTTTATCCTAAATCTTTTGAATTTATCAATTTGTCATTCCAATCAATTTTAGCCAAAAATCGCTAATATAAATGATTTTTTGCAATTTTTTTCCTTTTTTTCTCTATAACTAGATTTCCAAAAGGCGAAGGCCTACTTCCATCAATTAATAAAATTTGGCCAATTGCCCTTTTCGCCCTCAAAATATTATTAAAAGTCAACTTTTGCCCCATTAAAAATAAACCCTACTTCTTTGTTCCCTTGTTCCTTATGCTTTGCTCCATTCCATTGTTCGTTCGTTTCGTTTGGCTATGCACTGATCACTCGTCTCTCACACTAACTGCTTTGTTTCCTCACTCAACTATTCGTTCGCTTCGCATCTCTCCGCAAATTCCTCTCTTTCTCTTTCCTCAGTGGAGGGGGAGGGAGGCCAGTGGCTCGTCGTCGGCAACTAGATTTACGAATGTCGTGCTTTAGGCAATGGTCAAACAAATAAACATGTCAAATTAAATGTTAAATTATAATATCACTTTTGGGTGTGTTAGATTCTCCTTTTCTTTATAGATTTTGTTCTCAAGTGATGGCATTATACATAATAGGGAAATTTTAATTGACACAATTAAAAAGTTTATGACTGAATTGGTATAAGTACAATAGATTTATGACTTTTTTTAGTACTCCTCCCTAATAAAAAGAGTGTAATAGAAAGTGCACGATTTTTAACCGGGAGCAACTCTGCAACAGGGCCGGGAGTCATGCAACGAAGGTTGTCGAGCCTCGTGACGACCAGCGGGCCCAATTGTTTGCGATTCCAACAAAATGCATAAACAATAAACTGGGCAATTGGAGAGAGGTGGCAAGAGGGGTCAAGGGACGAGGAAGGCTCGGGTGACAAAGGCAAAGATGGGAGGGGGTTGTTGTGGTCTGGGTTCCATATGTGGAGGCAGAAAGGAACTAGGGGATTTATGGGTTTTGGGGTTTGCCAGGCGAGGATGGTCTTGCGGAGGAGAAGAGGCCACCATCGATGACATGGCGATTTTGGGAGGGCTTGTGGTGGCCTTAGAATAACTAGGGTTTGTAGGGCTTTAGGGGGGAAAGGGCAGTGGTGGCATTTGGAGTCCTTTTCAGGTGTCATGGCTAACAGACGTTGGATAGTGGGGGGCAGGTACATCACAAGTGTAGATAGAAGTGGGTATAATTATACAAATTATCGTTGAAGTTAGACACAATGTGTAATGTTGTATCTAAACTTTTAATTTGTATAATATAATTATACCAGTACTCCTTGAATTTCAGAGCTAAACATAGGCTTGGTTTGGTTGTCAGAGGAGCTCCTAGTGTTCGAACTAGTCATTAATGGTTGGCTTGATTGGTAGCTTTAATTCAATGTATAATGCCGTTCTTGAATTTTTAGTAAATGTCCAATCTAATCATTAAGCTATATGAAAATATCCAATAATATTTTAAAATTTGCTAATCTAGTTTTGAATCCGCTAAGTTTGAACAGTGGACAAAAGAATAATGTTGCGTGCGAATTATTCACGTAAAATCAACTCAAATTGGGATATAACATTATACATTATCAAATAATATGGATAATCATTTCTCTAAATTGAATGAATTGAGCAAATTAAAAGGAATTGCACATGGATAAATCCCCTCCCCCTCTCTCTCCATCAATAATTTATATACCCCACATAGATAAAATGCAAAATTCATAGACCTCCATGATCTAAATATCATAAATTTCCATCGCCTATGTCAGTATCCTATCAATCCATGACTTATGGTCTCATCCACAAGGTTAAGGGATTGAACCCTGCTTGTTTGTAATTGTCATCCATGATTTTTGTGCTGATAAATAGGTTTATAGATCTCTAGTGGTTTAGTGATGCCCCAACTATCAGTAAATGAAATCACTCATTCAAAGTTTATGCATTGAATTCTCGTGATGTTCAAAGAGTGTCGTTAAGTTGGTCGCACCTCCTATCTCTTCCATCTTATAAAGACTGACTATTACCATGTTCTTCAATAATTGGACTATCAATGTGGTGCTGTATACCGAATTTCACAGCGTCATGGTTTTAGCTTTTAGAGCATTTCAAAACCTCAAATATGATTTCGTATTTTAGAGCATGTGGCCAACATACGTATAATTACTCCAGCTTAATAATTGTTGGTTGCTTTTTGAGGGACATGTTTGTGTTCGAGAAATTGCATATTTTTACTCTTATAACTTCAGTTCATTTTTGGCATTTATAACTTGGCTTCTATATAATTTTCTATATGCCTCGAGTACAAGGGAGAACTCTGACCAAAAAAAAGTACCAAGGGAGAACAGCTGGTAAAGAAAAAACAACAAAGGAAAGGAAAAGGAAAAAAGGGTTTTTGGAGTTCAGAGATTTTAGAGAGAAAGAGAGACTTGGGGCCCGATTGGTACTGGATTTGGGGTTGAGGTTGAGTGAGGTTGAGTGATGTACCGTCTTCCTAACATATTTCCAAAGAATATCTTTGGAAGAGATGGAAAGTGGTGGTGTGGGCCAAGAAACGATATGAAATCTAACATTAACGAGGTCCTATTTTGTGCCCAAACAATTAACGATGTCCTATGTTCTACATTACTTAGTGAACTTCCCTAGGTACATGTACTGATCCATGCTTGGGTTTTCTGGCAACACCATCATGGCTCCGACTCATTGAGTTGCTCCAGTCGGTTGATCGATCGATCGTGTTTTGGTCCTCCAGCAAACTCTATTAGATGATGCAGAAAGAGAGCATCCCCTTTGTCCATGCACTTCTCTTCTGACTTTGAATGACTTTGAATTAGAACGTCCAGAGATATAGGGGTCGGTCTCCATCTTTAATTATCATTTCTTATTTGTTTATTTGATTATTATTTACTATAATTTTTTTCTTTTTGTAGACTACTATAAAAAGAAAATAAATGTGCACTTGGCTTGTCAGTAAAAATACTTCTACTTCCCATTAGTTAAGTGTAAAATGAAATCTTTTAAAATAAAATACGTGATTATTCCCACCTCGTTGGAGAAAAAAAATACACAATTAGCAACATCTTTCTAAAGAAAGCTGACATAAATTGCACCTACCACAACACAACATGGGAGGTGGGTCTCCATCCAAAAGAAAAACCCAAGTTGAAAAACGAGCTTCTTTCCTATTTTTATGTCCATGCGGCTGCTCTCAAGCATTGCTTGGTCGAGCTTTTCAAAGTGGTTAGTGGTGTATATGAAGATCCTTTAGCTCCTGTAGCACGACCACAGGCCACCGGGGAAGTTGAGCAGCCCCCAAAAGATGATGGTGTCGTTGTTGGACTGGCTCGACGGACTAAGCAAGCAGTTGATGTCCTTGATGACGATGATGGACTTGAACCGGTCTTCATGAGGACATTGAGGAGCTTCAGGAGCTTGGACTTGGAGTGTACCTGGGTCAGCTCGAGGACGTAGATGTCATAGCCGAGGAAATTGGTCACTGTGGCAATCATGCTCAATTTCCCTGTCCCAGGCGAGTCTTAGAGCAGGTAGCGCCACTTCCACGCCCCACGTGTTTGCTGGTAGAGGGCCTGCCCGGCAGCGAGGTTGCGGAGGTCCTCTATGATGTTCCTCTTCCTGTCCGGGTCCATGGCCAACGTGTCAGGTGCTTGAAGGGCACCGAATCCCAAGTTTGGCCTACCGACCTGCCACGAGAATTAGTATAAAGGAGTCGTTGTTGGTTCTTGCGACGGATGCCGTTGGCCTTGTCCATGATGTAGTCCAGGTAGGAGTCAAGGATGAGGTCCTTGTCTCACTTCCAGATCCGGAGACTGAAGCTGCGCCTCTCGTCGGTGAGGGGCTACCACGAGAAGGTCTGGGACTGGTGCTGGGTCATCACGTGCTTCCACCGGATGGCAATGCCGTCAAGGATGTCCGTTGTTGGAGAGGCTGAAGGTGGTGGTGGTGCTGGATTCAATGGCACGGGTGAGGGAGAGGCGGCTACTGAAGGTGGAGACGAAGGAGCTGAGGTAGAGCTGGACGGCATTGTAAAGGTTGTTGGTGTTGACGCCGTTGATCTGGGCGATGTCATAGTAGCAGTAGGAGGAGCGTGTTTAAAAGGAAATCAGCTTACCGATTTGTTAGCCTGGTACTCCTAGTTATAAGATACCGTGTGACAATGAGAAGAGACTATAAGAACCAAAACTAGTTCAAGCCCCCCAAACCTTATGTTTTTGATTTATTTAATGTAAATGAAGGAAAAACAGGAACAATGTTTGACCACACAGGTGAAAACTAATAATTAATCGATGATCAATGCTGCAAAATCGACCTCTCACACTGTACAAATAGTTCAATTATTGAGGATTACGGTTTTTTAACTCTGAAAGTTGCCAAAAAGGCCATGGACTTAATAAACAATGTTTAAGAAACAACGCAGTATCACCAAAGCATTAAGACTGCATTTGACAATCAAGATAAAATTTAAAAGGATAAGATAAAATTTATCATATTATGCATTTGATGCCTACTCAAGATAGAATAAATAAGATATAAGGGGATATGAGTTGGATAAAATTATCCTATGAGGGAGGTAGGATAAAGATGAATATGATTTCTAATATCTATAATAGGAAATTTATTTTTTGAAAAAAAAACAAAATAGAATTTTATTTTAATATAAATAATATTTGAATTCTAATATAAAAAAATTAAAAATAATAATTTGGTTTTATTTTTACTTATATATTTGAATCTAATTCTATCTTATAATATAAATATATTGTTATATTTAGGTACGTTAGTACATTTTATTCTTTAATAAAATTTAATTAGAGAATGATGGAATGGGAAGAAAGAAATAAAAAAAAGAAATTAATTTAAGAAAGAGAGGAAGATAAAATAAAAAAGAAATAAAAATAGAGCATGCAAGAGTGTCACAAGAAATTTTTACCATCCCCATTTGTAAAAATTTTTGTTCATTTATACAAATATATTTTTTATATTAAACAATGTATAATACGATGTTAATATATCCAACTTTATTACTGTAATTATCAAACAGTAAATAGGATATAACAAAATCCTTGAATTTCATGTCTTATTTTATCCAATTCTATCATCGTTAAAAATCTAAACAGTCAAATGTAGCCTAAAGATCTAGAAACTTGTGGTCAGCGTAATAATCACGCATTAATGCTACGAGTAGGTTTGACCTCCTAAGCTTGTGGGCTGGAAAGTATAATGTATCACTAGGGTACCGGCATGTAGGATGAAGATTTTATGAAATTAGATAGAGGTGATCTATTGAATTTCGCATTTTTAGTGACGTGGCATATATAAATATAAATGAAGAGAGAGATCCCTCAATTCGTAAGATGCAAATCATTAAGCAAAGTTTAATCACAACATAGATGACTAATTGACCAAAAAGTATTAAATTTATTGTACGATAATCGATTTGATCATAAATTTTTTGATTTTGTTAATTTTGTCCCAAACATTTTGGCAATTTAGTCTTATATCTTTTACTATTTGTGAATATACTCATTTTAGCCAATTGTAGTGAAAAATTCGCTAACACAAATTATTTTTGAATTTTTTTGTCTTTACTTTTCTTTCTTTCCTTTTTTTTTTCTTTAATTGGATTTCCAACTGGTGAGGGCCAAGTTAGGGTGTGTGGTTCAGCTTTACCTAAGGCTGAAAAATTTTGAGTTTTGGGCAAACTATTTTGGGAGCTCTTCAGCCAAATGCTAGCCTTGACAAAGGACCTAACTAGATCCTTTGGCATTTTCGGAATGCCACTCCATCAATTAATGAAATTTCTCCGACCAAGAAAAGAAATTAATGAAATTTCGCCAACTGCCCTTTTTTGCCCTCAAAATCTTATAAAAAGTCCACTGTTGCCCCTTCAGAAAATAAAATCCTACTTCTCTATTCCCTTGCTCCTTTCACTTCGCTCAGCTTCACACTGATTGTTCGCTCTCTCGCATTGATTGCTCTATTCCCTCGCTCGACTGCTTGTTCGCTTGGCATCTCTTTGCAGGTTCCTCTCTCTCTTTTTCCAGTGGATTTGCTTTTTGATTGCTTAGATATGTGCCTTAGACTCATTCTTGTCTTTGATGTTTGCCAAATTAGAGTGGCGTGTACTTAGTCATTGGTTGTGTTCGCATTTGTCCTCATTCACCCATCATCGACATGGTGAAGTTCAAACCCCTTTTTTTGCCTATAGCATGAACAAATTTCTGCCCACCATCAACTGCTCTGTGATTTGCCGATTTCCTTGATTTCCTACTTTGGTGTGTTAAGAAATGTTGCTGATTTCTTAGCTGAGAAGATGGTACCTTCAGAGGAAATGGTGAGGAGTTGGAAATAACTGACTGGTTAATCATCAATTGCGATGGTGTCTTAGACCCTTTAGACCAAAAGTCCCTTAAAAATATTTATAACTCAATTGACAAAATTGAAAGATTTACGATTGAATGAGTAAAAATGCAACAAATTTAGAACTTTTTGACAATTTTTTCTATTATTTTAATAGTTATTATTATTAGAAACCTCAAATAACATGGAAAGTCATTTCTACAAATCGAAGGAATTGAACAAATTAAAAAATTTGCACATGGATTAATTCCCCCCCCCCCCTATTATTTATTTATGTATCCCATATAAATAAAATGCAAAATTCATAGCCCTCCACCATCTAATATCAAAAATTTTCATCGCCTGTGCCAATATCTTATCAATAAATGACTCACAATCCCATCCACAAGGTTAGGAGGTCGAACGGTGATTATTCTGCTAATGAAGAGGTTTCTAGACCTCTAGCGCTTTAGTGATGCCATGGTAATTAGTAAATGCGATGACTCATTCGAAGTTTGGGTATCATTTGAATGACCCTTCCAACAATGTTCAAAGGGCGTTGCTAAGTTGATCGCGCCTCCTATCCCTGCTATAGCACCATGATCTTCAGTAATTGAACTATCGATAGGGTGTGCTTCGAAGCATTCAACATCAATTAATCAGTAACTTTGCTCGTGGATCAAATTTTTATCATGAAAGAAGTGATGTTTAAAGTAAATTTTATAGTTTAAGTACAGAATTATAATGCCAACGCAGCATGATATGAGCTTTTTCAGCATTTGAAAAACTTTAATATGATAAAAGTATGTTATTTCATTAAATAATTTATATTTTTGCTGATCGGCTCATTCACTCATAAAAAAGAAACGAACAAAAACATAAAGGTTTGATGGGGGCTTTGAACCAGTTTGATTCTCGTCGCTTGCGTTTGGTAACATTTTTATTTATGGAAATAATTTCTATTCAGAAATAGTTGTCAGGACCTATTTTTTTCGTCCTGTTGGGGAAAGGAATCTATAAACAAATATAGGTTTAGGAGTATTGTTAATTTCAGGCCGACGACCATTTATTAACTCGAGCTCTCCCAAGCTCATACCTTGCGCGACGTTGGGTATTCATAAAATTTTTTCAAATAAAGAGTCACCACTAGCCTATTAGAGTCAGCTAGAAACCAAATGAGACATAGGAGTGGGCATCACTTTTTACGCAACCAGAGATTCTGGGGTCGGGGACTTGATCACACTAATTAACCAATTAGTGCCCTTTCGGTACCTAATTTTGTTCATTTCAAAAAGACATTTTTTTTTTGTCAGGTAGTTTGGATTAATTTTACACTTAACCACTAACATGTGAGGTAATCATGCGAGTGTGCAATAATCAAAATAGCAATCAGCAATCAAAGGAAGCATTAAATAAATTGCAAGCGAAAATAAACACAAGCATTAAGAGATAAATAAATAACAATCTTAATTAAACTAAGGGGGAAACCATAATCATTGCATCCTAAGTGTGCATTCAAGAGCAATTGTGATGATAATTAAAACCCTAAGGTGAAGCCGTAAGGGCTTGTTCAATTTTAAACACAGTTATAGGCCGATGATTTTTCGACACTTTTTTTAAGAGAAAATTGTCCAAGAATTATTTTAGAGCTTCTTAGGGAACTCTAAAACAAACTTGGAATTTTTGGGATTTTTGAGAATTTTTTTTTTTGGAATTTCTAATATTTTAATATTTTCGAATTTTAAAAAAATATTTTTTTCAAAAATTTTTACAAATTTTCAGGTTTCTGAATTTTCCATGATTTTTCTGAAATTTCGAATTTTTTTATGATTTTCTTAATATTTTTTGATTTTCTGAATTTTTTAATTTTTTAATGATTTTTTTAATAAAAATAATTCGGTCGGGTCAAGAGACCCGGCCCTACTAGACTGACCCGGACCCTATTGGTCCCTGGTTGAGTGACAACTGAGCCGGCCTCAAGCCCACCTAAAAAAAGCCCACGCGGATTCCGTTTTGTTTTTTTATTAAAAAAAAACCAGCCGGCCCAATTATTTCTTTCAGCCCGATTCTTACGGCCCACGACAAAAAAGAGCCGAAGCCCATTGTGAGCAAAACCCAGCCTTCTTTCCATCTTTTGTCTTCTTTTATTTTTGGCCCTTTTTGCTTTTTGATTTCTTTTTTGATTTTCTCTTTTTTATTTCACGTGCACTTCCGCATGCTTTTTTCTTCCCCCCTGCATCGTCTTCAGCCTTCTGCCAAACGCCCCCTCACGCCTGCAAATTTTTTCTTCTACGTTTTTTTTTTATTCTTTTCTTTCCAATTTTTCTTTTTCTCTTTTTTCTTATTTTTTTTATTCTTTTTGGTCTTCTTCTTTATTCCCTGCATGCATGCTCGACGACTCCTTCCCCTTCCCGAACGTGCCTGCACTTCGCCGGAGCTCCGCCGGGACTGCCTCCACGCGCGACGAGCCTGCACCGGCTTTTGGGGTGTCGCCATTCCATTTCCCGGCGTCGGTCGTCCGGTCCGACGGACGTCGGCCTCCGCCGTCACCCCATCGCGGCCGAAACGACCGAACAACCGCCCGAGCTCAAAACTCAGGCCCCGACACCCCCGCTGGCCGAAAACGACGCCACAAAGACGCTTCCCCCCGCGTCGACTTGACCAAAGAATGAGGTAGCAACGGCCATAGACGCAACAGCCACGTCGAGGACGGGTATTCTCACCCAAAATTTTCAGATCTAGTCTAAGCATTATAGCGAACACCTAGTGTGCGCTATAGAAAAGAGCGATTATAGACTCAACCGGACTTGAAATCGAGACCAGACTCTTACAAAGTAAACCGGAACGCAGCAAAGCTCGATGGAGAACCGGCGGGGCCGGAGCTCCCACTAACTGGTCGGCCGCGAGCTCCGGCCCGACGCCACGCAAAACAAGATACTCGGGTAGAAAGAAGAAAAACCAACCTGGTTCGTTCGGAGGCTGCGACGGGCGGCGACTGTAAGGCGGTCCTTCGGCAACAACAGAAGACCCTCTCGAGCCCCACTCTCACTCTCAGATCCGTTCTCCGTTTTTCTGCTCTCACTCGGTTTTCTCTTCTGTTTTTTGGTCCTCTGGTCTCTCTCCCTCTCTCGGTCTCTCTTCTCTCTGCTGCTCTCTCGGGTTGCTCCCTTTTTTCTCTCGGGTTCTCTTCCTCTCTTTTTCTCTCCCCCACTTCTGGCTTCTGTCTTTTTCTTTTTTCGGTCTCCGGCCTCCCTTCTGTTTTTTCTTTGTTTTTCTCGGCTCCCCCGAGCTCTCTCCTTTTTGCGCTGCTGCTCACTGCTTCCTTTTTCAGCTCTCCCTCTGCCGACCTCGCTTCTGCTGTTCTGAATCGCTGCCCTGCTCTTCCTGCAGCTGCTCTGCGCTTCTGCTTCTGCCCTCCTGCTGTTGACTTGCTTCAAATTTCTTATCCCCTCTGCAGGCTGCTGTTTCCACGCGCGGGAGAAGAAGAAGAGAAGGTGGATAGGCCGGGCCGGGGAAGGAAATAAAGGAAAAAAATGGGCTGAGCCCACGCGGGGGAAAAGAAAGGAAAAGTGGGCTAAGCCCACGCAGGAGGAGGAAAGACAGAAGGGAAGGGGGGCCGGGCGGTCCCAGCCCTGGCCCGAACTCCTTTTTCTTTTTTATCCTTTTTTTAATTCGAATTTCAAAAAAAATTAATCAATTTTAAAACTAATGACGCAAGTGCTCTTAATGTCTATATGCGATGCAATTTTAATGAAAAATTTTGTTACGGATTAGAAATTATCCCTAATTTTCAAATGCAATTAATAAATACTAAAATAAATTGTCAAAATTTAGATGTCAATAATAGTTATTTTCTATTTATATATCATGGAACAATTTCTAAGTAAAAAAAACATGTTTAGGAATTACATAAATTTTCTATTCTCGGAATAGAAAAGAACAAGAATATATTATTTACAACTATAATTTTTTTTGTGACGTAAAATTTATTCTAATTTTTTAATAATCTTTGAGATTTTTATCTTTTTATTTTTTTTTCTCTCTTCTTCTTTCAGCGGCGGCTAACGATCAACAGCGGTGACCAGTTTGAAGAGGAAGAAGAACAAAAGAAAAAAAATGACTTATTTTAGAAATTACTCCCGTGAACAAGAAGCTATTATTCTCTACTTCTTGTTTTCGTTCTAAATATATTCCCTGGAATAATTTTTCCAGGAAATAGAAACACTAGTTGACGTTATCAAAGGATTTCTATTTCAAAGAACAAAATAACAAAAAATTTATAGCATTAACAAACGCACCCCTAATTTCCTTTTTCAACGTCTTCCTCTTTTTAATATTAAGAGTCCTTTTCTTTTAACATCATCCTTAGCTCATGTCATCTATAGATTATTAATTCATGTAATATAGTTTCTGAACTTTAATTTAACGTGTAATATAATTCATGAACTTCTAATTTATTTATTATAATTTTTAAAATATTAATAAATATTTATTATAATTGAAAAATATCCAATATTTATTATTCAAATTAACAAAAGAGAAGAGACACACCATTGGACCCGGCAAGCATGCATTTCTCTTCGTTTTTCCTTCTTCTTCTTCTTTTCCCATCTTAGATGTGCCCAAGAATAATCAATTCCAAAGCACGATTCCGACCAAAATAACAAATTCTATGGCACGACCGCAAAATTTGTATAGGACTTTGTAAAGTGTGCACCGAGTACATTGGTTAAGCAACCAATCAATAGAATTCGACGATAATCAAAGATCTGAGCTAAAGGAATTTGATCGGTGGTTTGAAAATAACTATTTCAACGTTGATTTCATGAAGTTTTGATTTTTTCGCCACATGTTTGAAGTGATATTTGTTTTTGCACGTTGGCCTTGTAGCAAGAAATTCGAGGGCACATTGGGTCCACATAAGCTTGATCCATCAATTTCGTGAGGTTTCGCATAAAACTCATACAGGAAAATAAATATGATGGGTGGGTTGAGTTCACGATGGGTTTATTTAACAAGAAAAGGGGAAAGGGAGGGATGAGTATGGTTGATTGGCCCATTACGAGGTTGAGCTTATGTAAAGTTTATCACAAGTGTACAAGTTTTGGGCTATTCATGGTATTAACTCTAATTTTTATCTGAATTAATCTTTTGGACAAAATTGCGTCAATAATATCAAGTGTTTGTTGACCGGTGAGCTTAGGCCCTTATTCTAGACTAACTTATTTGCTTCAAGTCTTTATTTGAGACCGACTTGATTACTTTATATCTTTATTGAAAATATTGTCCGTTTTCAATCATTTTGTGAGAAAAATGAATTTATTTCAGACTTCTATTTAGAATTTCCCTTAAGTCGTACGGGCCTTATGCTTTTAATTCCCATGATAAGACACGAATTCGGAGTTTTTAAAAAATTAAACTTACCAATTTGCCCTCACAAATCACGAAGTGAAAATCACCATCTATTCCCAATAGATCGAATAGATTTTACATTATTCATTAATAATATAAAAGGAAGTGAGAAAAGAAAAGGAGAAAATAGAAGTGGGAAAAAATAAATCGTAGAGCCAGTGATGCCATCGATGGGATGTTGAAGCAGCGGAGGGCCTGGTTCAGGGGCTGGAAGGCGGCGAACCGGAGCTCCGGTGGGCTACCACCACCTTCAGGATGCCCAGGACGGAGTTAATGATGCCAAGCACAAATTGTGACAGAGGGGAAGGGGAATTCCCAAGCACGCCCCGGATCGCTGACTAATTTTCCCAAGTAGTTTCTTTTTCCTATAAGGATCGCTGACTAATTTTCCCAAGTAGTTTCTTTTTCCTATAGGATTGTTGACTAATGGAATTCCCAAGAAAGCCCCGGAAAAAAGACCCATTTGCCAAACCCACTTCTGTCTATAAAAATGAAAGGGCTCCCTTTCCCTCTTTCACATCTACCTCAAATTGAGGTCCTCAATCACCAAAAATCTCAAAGTCACCATTTCTCCCTCTCCCCCCCCACACTGCTGCTGCCCGATCGTCTCCTTCTCCGGCACCGAGCAGATATCTCCCGCCACAAAAAATTCTCAAATTTGACGCACGCAGAATGGCAGAAATGAAGTCGTCTCTGAGTCTTGCAGATGTGGCTTCCCTTCTGGGCATCGTGGCTGCTGTCCTTGGCATCATTAACTCCGTCCTGGGCATCCTGAAGGTGGTGGTAGCCCACCGGAGCTCCGGTTCGCCGCCTTCCAGCCCCTGAACCAGGCCCTCCGCTGCTTCAACATCCCATCGATGGCATCACTGGCTCTACGATTTATTTTTTCCCACTTCTATTTTCTCCTTTTCTTTTCCCTCTTCCTTTTATATTATTAATGAATAATGTAAAATCTATTCGATCTATTGGGAATAGATGGTGATTTTCACTTCGTGATTTGTGAGGGCAAATTGGTAAGTTTAATTTTTTAAAAACTCCGAATTCGTGTCTTATCATGGGAATTAAAAGCATAAGGCCCGTACGACTTAAGGGAAATTCTAAATAGAAGTCTGAAATAAATTCATTTTTCTCACAAAATGATTGAAAACGGACAATATTTTCAATAAAGATACAAAGTAATCAAGTCGGTCTCAAATAAAGACTTGAAGCAAATAAGTTAGTCTAGAATAAGGGCCTAAGCTCACCGGTTGACAAACACTTGATATTCTTGATGCAATTTTGTCCAAAAGATTAATTTGGACAAAAGTTAGGGTTAATATCACGAATAACCCAAAACTTCTATATTTGTGATAAACTTCACATAAGCTCAACCCTGTAATGGGCCGATCAACCATATTCATCCCTCCTTTTCCCCTTTTCTTGTTAAATAAATCCATTGTGAACTTGATCTATCGTATTCATTGTCCCGTATAAGTTTCACGCAAAACCTCACAAAATCGATGGATTTAGCTTATGTGGATCCGATGTGCCCTCGAATTTCTTGCTACAAGGCCAATGTGCGAAAACAAATATCACTTCGAACATGTGGCGAAAAAATCAAAACTTCATGGAATCGACGTTAAGATAGTTATTTTCAAACCATCGGTTGAATTCCTTTAGCCCGGATCTTTGAGTATTGCAGAATCCTATCGATTGGTTGCTTCACAAATGTACATGGGGCACACCTTACAAAGTACTATACGAATTTTGTGGTCGTGCCATGGAATTTGTTGTTTCGGTTGGAATCGTGCTTTGGAATTGAGCAGCCATGTTCCTGGGCGCATCCAAGATGGGAAAAAAAAATGGAAAAAGAAAGAGACACACGCTTGCTGAAGAAAGAGGCGCACGCTTGCTGGGTCCAATGGTGTGTCTCTTCTCTTTCGTTAATTTGAATAATAAAAGCATGATATTGGATATTTCTTAATTAGATTAAATATCTATTAAAAAAAATTATAATGAATAAATTAAAATTTTAAGGATAATATTACACGTTAAATTAAAATTTAAAAATTTTATCGATGGGATCCAAGACAGTCGGGATGGTGGCATTTCGGTAATTAAAAGAGAAACAGAAAGGGGCGGAGAAGTCCCTCTTCTGCTTCTGGTTGCGAATCTGCCCCCGACCTCACATTCGCCCGCAGCCAAGAGTCTCTCTCCATCTCCTTCTCTCTCTTCTTGGGCAACCTGCGATTCTGCAAGTCTCTTCTCGCGCTTGCGCTCTCGGATCCGCACCGTGGGATCTTGCTCCGACGCGGCGCTTGAATCTCTGAATCGCCCGCGCCGCCGCGTCTCCCTCCCTCCCTCCCGCCTACTGAGTTGCTACTGATCTGTGGAGGCGCGAGTGTGTTTCGCTTTGCTCTAGGGTTCCGATCGCTCGCTGCTGCTCATCTTCACAATCGCTCGCCCTCCCTCACTCGCTTCGCATCTCTCAGGTTCCTCTCTTTTTATTTTCTTAGATCTGCGCTTTTTTATAGTCTCTTATCCTTGTCTGTTAAATTTACCTAATTGGAGTGGAGTGTGCTTAGTCATTAGTCGTGGTCGCGTTTGTGCTCGTTCACCCATCATCGACACTTGAAGATCCTTTTTTTTTCCCTCAAGTATGAGCAAATTTCCATCCATCATTGACTATTCTGTTATGTTGCCGATTGCCTTGATTTCCTCCTTTCGTGTGTTAAGAAATGTTGTCACTTTTTAGCTCAGAAGTCGGTGCTTTGAAAACCCTGTTTTGCATTGACATGTTTGAGTTGAGAAGTTGGTACTTTGAGGGGAAATGCTGAGGAATCGAAGTTATTTGATCGGTTCAATTGTCAACTGCGATAGTATCTCAGGCCCTCTAAGATAAAAAGCCTTTGCATTTGACGAAAGGTTTTTCCTCAAATGCTGAATGAACCAAAAACCTACATATTTTACCACCATTAACAATGATTGAAAGAGAATTCAAAACTGAGAGACAAATAAAATGTCAAGTGTAATTTATTTTTCAAAACATTTCCCCCTTAGTGAAAGGGGACGAAGGCACCACCGATCATTATTACCGTTAACTTTTTTTTCTCCATTTTCTCCTTCTTATCATGATTAATTCCTTTGTAAAGGCCTTGCAATGAATTTCTGAAAAATCAGGGGCACAATTTTAATTTGCCGAATCTGCAGGATGGATTTGCCCCCTCAGTAGACGCCATCAGTGGAGAGAGCACGAGATTGAAGTTTGGATGAGAATTTGGCCAAAAGTCATAATGGAGGGGTACATTTAAAACGGACTCCAAAATATAGGGTGCACATTGCAATTTCAGAAATTGCAAACGTCAAGAAGCAATTGGCTGCAGCCTAATCTAACCAATATTTTCTAGCCACACTCGCCGTCGGTCTCTCCACCACTCTCTACACCGTCCGACGGCGGCAACACCCCCAGAAAGACTCCAAATGCCGCCCAACCACCTGCCGGCGCTGAAGCCCTTCAAGCCGTGCTCCTTCTATGGCCACCGCAAGCCCTCCCAGAACCGCCCCGTCGTCTACGGCGGCCTTTTCTCCTCCCACAAGACCATCCCCGCCCGGCAAACCCCCAAACCCACGAACCCACCAACTCCCTTCCTCCTCGACAGATGGGACCCAGACCACCACGGCCCCCTCCAATCTCCGCTCTCGGCACCCGAGCCTCCTTCCTCCCTCTTCGCCTCCCGCAGCCTCTCTCCGATTGCCTGGTTCATCGTCAACGCGTTCCACCGGAACCGCAGCAGCTGGGGCCTACCCGTCGTCGCCGAGCTCAGGAAGCTCCGTTGTGTGACGCTCGGCCTCGTTGCAGAGGTGCTCAAGGCGGAGAATGACCCCACAATCACCTTCAAGTTCTTTGCTTGGGCAGGTAGGCAAAAGGGTTATCGGCATAACTATGCTGCCTATATTGCACTTGCTTATTGCTTGAATAGGAACAAGAAGTTCCGAGCTGCTGACCAGGTGCCCGAGTTGATGGACTCGCAGGGGAAGCCGCCCAGTGAGAAGTAATTCGAGATTTCGATTAGAATGCATGCGGATGCCAATAGGGTATTGTGGCTTTACCATGTGTATGAGAAGATGAAGAAGTTCGGCGTGAGGCCACGTGTGTTTTTGTATAACAAGATTATTGATGGGTTGGTGAGGACTGATAATTTGGATCTGGCATTGTCTGTTTACGATGATTTTAGGAGTGATGGGCTGGTTGAATATAGCGTCACTTAATAGGTCGGAAACTTTGAGACTGAGAGCGCGAGTTAAAGAGCAAATTGGAAGAAAAAAGAGAGTCTAAATATTCGAAAGAGGAGCACGTTAAAAAGAAATCAAGTTACCGACTTATTGACCTAGTACTCTCGGTTATAAGATACTATGCGATGATGAGAAGAGACTATAAAAAATAAAACTAGCTCAAGGCCCCCCAAATCTTATGTTTTTGATTTCGTGTAAATGAAGGAAAAACAGGAACAATGTTTGACCACACAGGCAGAAACTAATAATTAATAGAAACATTGCAAAATCGACCTCTCACACTGCATGGATAGTTCAATTATTGAAGATTACGATTTTTTTCTTTTTAAAAAAATATAAGAATTGAAAGACACGACCAACTTCACAGTGCCCTTTGAAAGTTACCAAAAAGGCTATGGACTCAATGCACAATGTTCAAATGAGTGTTCCGTTTAAGAAATGCCATAGTATTGCTAAAGCACTAAGGCTGTCTTTGGCAATTAGGATAACATTCAGGAGGATAGGATAAAATTTATTAGACTCTGCGCTCGATGCCTACTCAAAATAGAGTAAAAAAGATATAAGGGAAATATAGGTTGAATAAGATTATTTCATGAGGAAAGTGGGATAAATCTAAATTTCTAATATCCATAATAAGAAAGTTATTTTTCTTGAAAACAAACTTCTTAAATTAACAAAATTAAAAATTTATTTTAATATAAATAATGTTTGAATTCTAATATAAGAAATTCAATATAGCAAAAAATAGCAATTTAGTTTTATTTTTATTTATATATTTGAATTTAATTCTATCTTATAATATAAATTCAATATATATTTATATTTATTACATATTTTAGGTATTTAGTATTTTAGGTATATTAGTACATTTTATTCCTTAATAAAATTTAATTAGAGAATGATGGAATGGGAAGAAAGAAATAAAAATAAATTAATTAAAAAAGAGAGGAAGAAAATATCAAAAAGAAAATAAAAATAAAGTATGCAAGAGTGTTGCAAGAAATTTTTACCATATTCATTTGTAAAATTTTTGTTCATTTATACTAATATGTTGTTTATATTAAACAATGTATGTTATAATGTGAATATATCCAACTTTATTACTGTAATTACTAAATAGTTGATAGAATATGACAAAATTCTTGAATTTCATATCTTATCTTATCAAGTCATTTTCTGAAATCTAAATGACCAAACGGACCCTAAAGATCTAGAAGCTCGTGGTTGGCATAATAATCATGCATTAATACTATGAGTGGGATTGACATCCTAAGCTTGTGGGCTAGAAAGTATAATGCATCACTAGGGTACTAGCATGTAGGATGCTAATTTTATGAAATTAGACAAAGGTGATATATTGAATTTCACATTTTTAGTGACGTGGTATATATAAATATAAATGGATAGAGAGATCCCTCAATTCGTAAGATGTAGGTTCCATCATTAAGCAAAGTTTAATCACAAAATCTTTGAGACAACTAATTGACCAAAAAATATTAAACTTATTGTACAATAATCAATTCGATCATAAATCTTTTGATTTTCTCAATTTTGTCCTAAACATTTTGACAATTTAGTCCTACATCTTCAACTATTTGTTAACATAATCATTCTAGCCAATTGTAGTGAAAGATCACTAACATAGATTATTTTCGCTAGCTTTCCCAAAGGCTGAAAAGTTTTGAGTGTTTAGCAAACTATTTTGGGGCCTCTTTAGCCAAATGTTAGCTTTGAAAAAGGACCTAACTAGATCCTTTGGCATTTTCGGAATGCCACTCCATCAATTAATGAAATTTATCTGACCAAGAAAAGAAATTAATGAAATTTTGCCAATTGCCCTCTTTTGCCCTCAAAATCTTATTAAAAGTCCACTTTTGCCCCTTCAAAAAATAAAATCGTGACTGCTCGTTCGCTTGGCATCTCTTTGCAGGTTCCTTTCTCTTTTTTCCGGTGGATTTGCTTTTGATTGCTTAGATCTGTGCCTTTCGTAGTCTCATTGTTTGTCTTTAATGTTTGCCAAATTAGAGTGGCGTGTACTTAGTCATTGGCTGTGGCCGCATTTGTCCTCATTCATCCATCATCGACGTGGTGAAGTTCAGATCCCTTTTTGCCTAAAGCATGAACAAATTTCCGCCCACCATCAACTGCTCAGTGATGTTGCCGTTCCTTGATTTCCTGCTCTGGCTTGTTAAGATATGTTGCCGATTTCTTAGCCGAGAAGATGGTACCTTCAAAGGAAATGCTGAGGAGCCGGAAATAACTGACTAGTTAATCATCAATTACGATTGTGTCTGAGGCCCTTTAGACTAAAAGGCCTTTGAATTTGATCAAAGGTTTTTCCCAAATACCGAACCAAAAGCATCCTTAAATCACGTGCTCTACCACCATAGATATCGACGATGATGGAAAGATAATTCAGATTGAGAGATAAATAAAAGCCATATGTAATTTTTTATTTTCTGAATTCCCATTTCCCCCTATTGTAAAAGGGGTGTGGTGGCGCCACTGACATTATCACCATTCATCCATTTACCCTCTTGTTGTCTAGTTTATCTCCTTGTTACTTTTCTTTTCTTTTCTTTTTTTCATAATCTCCTTCTTGCTATGTTTAATTCCTTCTGATTTTGCAATGAAAGAGAAGTGAAACAGAAAAACGAAAGAAAGGACGAATCGATTTCTCCCTTCTCATTTGGCTTTCTTCTTCTTTTTCTTCGCTTCTTCGTCGTCATCATCCTCCACTTTCATGCAAGAACCGTCATCGCAGTCGCTCCCTTCTTTGGGAATATCCAGCGCCCTCTTCTCTTGCTCCTCTTCCTCCATCTCCTCCTCCACCGCCACCCCGTTCAGCTCGCACTCCTCCCTCAACCCTCCGTGCATCTCCTTCCTCTCCGCCGTGTCACCTTCAACACCTCCAGCAGCTCCCCCACTGCTTTCTCCTTGTTCCTCCGGTTCTTGATCAGGACCTCGCTTATGTCCACTGGCATCATCTCGGCCTTATCAACTGCCTCTCGGAGCTCCCTCGCCACCGCCTCCCCAAGGTCCTCGGCCTTGCTGCCCAGGTAGCTCCGGAGCAGAATCTTGAGCGCCGAGTACAAGCAGTTGCTCATATAGATGTGCATATCCATCCGGCCACTCCGGAGAAATGCCAGGTCTAGCTTCTTGATGTGGTTGGTGGTGAACACGGAGATCTTCTAGCTCCCGCAGCACAACCACAGGCCATCGGTGAAGTCGAGAAGGCCCAAGAGGGTGACCGTGTTGTTGTTCCCATCCTCACCACCATAGACTGTGTTGGCCGCGCTGGGGTCATAGTAGCTCCGGGGTGCAGCGGCAGGGGCAGGGGCATGGGTTGCCTACGACCTGTTCGACAGATTGACCGAGCAATCGACGTACTCAATGACGATGGACCTGGAGCTGGTCTTCATCAGGAGTTTCTGGAGCTCAGGGTTGGAGCGCACCTCGGTAGGCTCGAGGACGTAGATGCCGTAGCCGAGGAAAATATTATTAAAACATTGTCTCATTTTATTGCCAGCCATATTAGTCAGCAATTTTTTTGTCAAAATTCTCAATTAACAAAATATGAAAAATATTTATAACTCAATTGACAAAATTAAAAGATTTACAATTAAATGAGTAAAAGTATAATAAATTTAGAACTTTTTGACAATTTTTTCTATTATTTTAATTGTTATTATTATTAGAAACCCCAAATAACATGGATAATCATTTCTCCAAATCGAAGGAATTGAACAAATTAAAAAATTTGCACATGGATTATTCCCCCTCTATTATTTATGTATCCCATATAGATAAAATGCGAAATTCATAGCCCTCCACCATCTAATATCAAAAATTTTCATCGCCTATGCTAGTATCCTATCAATAAATGACTCACAGTCCCATCCACAAGGTTAGGAGGTCGAACGGCAAAGAGGCTTCTAGACCTCTAACGCTTTAGTGATGTCATGGTGATTAGTAAATGTAATGACTCATTCAAAGTTTGTGTATCATTTGAACGACCCTTCCAACAATGTTCAAAGGGTGTTGCTAAGTTGATCGCACCTCCTATCCCTTCTATAGCACCATGATCTTCAATAATTTAACTATCGATAGGGTGTCTGAGACCAAGCTTCGAAGCATTCAACATCAATTAATTGGTAACTTTGTCTGTGGATCAAATTTTTATAATGAAAGAAGTGATGTCTAAAGTAAATTTTCTAGTTTAAGTACAGAATTATAATGCAAACACGGCATGATATGAGCTTTTTCAGCATTTGAAAAACTTTAATATGATAAAAGTATGTTATTTCATTAAATAATTTATATTTTTGCTGATCAGTTCATTCACTCATCAAAAAGAAACAAACAAAAACATAAAGGTTTGATGGGGGTTTTTGAACCAGTTTGATTCTCATCGCTTGCATTTAGTAACATTTTTATTTATGGGAATAATTTCTATTCAGAAATAGTTATTTTCTATTTATATTTCATGGAACAATTTTTGAGTAAAAAAAACACGTTTAGGGATTGCATAAATTTTCTATTCTCGGAATAGAAAAAGAACAAGAATATATTATTTACGACTATAATTTTTTTTTTTGTGACGTAAAATTTCTTCTAATTTTTTAATAATCTTTGAGATTTTATCTTTTTATTTTTTTTCCTCTCTTCTTCTTTCGATGGTGGCTGGCGATCGATGGTGGCAACCAGTTAGAAGAGGAAGAAGAACAAAAGAAAAGAAAGAAAATAAAAAAAAATGACTTATTTCAGAAATTGCTCCTGTGAACAAGAAGCTACTATTCTCTACTTCTTGTTTCCGTTATAAATATATTCCCTAGAATAATTTTTATTCCAGAAAATAGAAACACTAGTTGACGTTATCAAAGGATATCTATTTCAAAGAACAAAACAACAAAAAATTTATAGCGTTAACAAACGCACCCCTAATTTCCTTTTTCAACGTCTTCCTCTTTTTAATATTAAGAGTTCTTTTTCTTTTAACATCGTCTTTAGCTCATGTCATCTATAAATTATTAATTTATGTAATATAATTTATAAACTTTAATATAATGCGTAATATTGTCTATGGACTTCTAATTTATTTATTATAATTTTTAAAATGTTAATAAATATTTAATATAATTTTAAAATATCTAATATTTATTATTCAAATTAATAAAAGAGAAGAGACACACCATTGCCCGGCAAGCGTGCGTTTCCCTTTCTTTTTCCATTTTTTTTCCCATCTTGGACGTGCCCAGGAACATGGCTGCTCAATTCCAAAGCACGATTCTGACCGATAAGAACAAATTCCATGGCACGACCACAAATTTTGTATAGGACTTTGTAAGGTGTGCCCCGAGTACATTTGTTAGGTAAAGTTTCTATTTCTCTATTTTTCTGTTCTTTTGTTCCCTGAAATAGAAAAAGAACATAAATGTGTTTGGTAACATAAACTGATTTTTCTATTCTTAAGAATAAAAAGTTGTTCCTGAGAATAGATTTGAAGCAAAAATGATAAGTAGAAAAAAGTAGCTTCTTATTCCTGGAAACAATTTCTAGAAACAATTTCTTGGGGACTATTCATCGCTTATAGCACACCACCACCCGCCCACTGCTGCCCACCGCCTACCGCCCACTGATCGTCAACCATCGATTGTTGGATGCACGCCGCTGCCCCCACTTGCCGGCCGCCTACTGTCGCCAATCACCAGCCTCTCACCACCAGCCTTCGCCCGACGTGACCAAAGGGGACCGGCAATCGACGGTAGCGACTCGGCGGTCGGCAACCGGCGATTGGCGGCGGCAGCAACAAGCGGGAGCGGGGGCAACCGGCGACGGTGGCCACTGGTGACAGCGACGTCAGCGACAGGCGGTTGGTCGCAACCGCCATCAGGGAAGAAAGAAATAAACTTTTTGTTGATTCCAAATGCATTTCTATTCATTTTTTATTCCAAGAATAAAATATTTTTATAGTTACCAAACGCCCTATTTTATTCAGAAATTGTTCTAGGGAGTAGAAATAGAAAAGAACTATTTCTCAAAAGAAATTGTTCCCAAGAGTAGAAATGTTACCAATTGCACCCTAAGCAACCAATCGATAGAATTCTACAATACTCAAAGATCCAGGCTAAAGGAATTGAATCGATGGTTTGACAAGCTGGGTAGTATTTTAGACCTGGGTAACGAAACCAAACAATCCTATAGTGCTGGGTATTTTTTTAGAATACCCAGCTTAGATTTAAGCTGGGTAAAGAATATGATATTCTTTTAAGCTGGTCTAAGTTGGGTATTAAGCTGGGTAGTATTTTAGAAGCTGGGTATTATTCTAGGTAGTATTTTAGAAGCTGGGTATTAATTAATACCCAGCTTTAATACCCAGCTTCTAAAATACTACCCAGCTTAAGCTGGGTATTAAAGAATACCCAGCACTACAGGATTGTTTGGTTTCGTTACCCAGGTCTAAAGTCTAAAATACTACCCAGCTTGTCTTTTTCGTTACTGGGGTACCCAGCTTTAAGCTGAGTATTTTTTAATTAATACTCAGCTTCTAAAATACTACCCAGCTTAAGCTAATTAATACCCAGCTTTTAAAATACTACCCAGCTTAAGCTAATTAATACCCAGCTTCTAAAATACTACCCAGCTTAAGCTGGGTATTAAAGAATACCCAGCACTACAGGATTGTTTGGTTTCGTTACCCAGGTCTAAAGTCTAAAATACTACCCAGCTTGTCTTTTTCGTTACTCGGGTACCCAGCTTTAAGCTGGGTATTCTAAAAAATACTCGGGAATTCCCCTTCCCCTCTGTCCATATAAAGGGCTCCCTCCCCCTCTTTCACCTCCACCTCAACCCCAAAATCTCACAGAAATACAAAGCCAAAATCTCACAGAAATACAAAGCGATATCACCATTTCTCCCTCCCCACCCCCACACTGCTGCTGCTCCATCGTCTCCTTCTCCGGCACCCAGCAGAGCAGAGATCTCCCAGAAAAAATCCCAACTTTGACCCCCGCAGAATGGCAGAAATGAAGTCGTCTCTGAGTCTTTCTGATGTGGCTTCCCTTCTGGGCATCGTGGCTGCTGTCCTTGGCATCATTAACTCCATCCTGGGCATCCTCAAGGTGGTAGCCCGCCGGAGCTCCGGTTTGCCGCCTTCAAGCTCCTGAACCGGGCCCTCCGCTGCTTCAACATCCCAAGATCGATGCGTCCAAACCAACTGGCTCTACGATTTATTTTTTCTCACTTCTATTTTCTCTTTTTCTTTTCTTTTTTTTCTTCTTCTTCCTTTTTAGATCATTAATGAATAATAGAAAAGCTATTCGATCTATTGGGGAATAGATGGTGATTTTCACTTCATGATTTGTGAAGGCAAATTGGTAAGTTTAGATTTTTAAAAGCTCTGAATTCATGTCTAATTATGGAAATTAAAAGCATATAGCCAGTACCGTAATGGAAATTCTAAATAAAAGTATGAAATAAAGTCATTTTCTCACAAAATGATTTAATATGGACAATATTTTCAATAAATGTATGAAGTAATTAAATCAATCTCAAAAAATGACTTAAAGCAAATAAGTTAGTCTAGAATAAGGGCCTAAGCTTGCCAATCGACAAACACTTGATTTCCCTGATGCAATTTTGTCCAAAAAACTAATTCGAATAAAAATTAGGGTTAATATCACAAATAACCCCAATTTATACATTTATGATAAACTTCATGTAATGGGCTAATCAACCATACTTATCCCTCCCTTTGCCCTTTTCTTGTCAAATAAATCTATCGTGAACTCGACTCATCGTATTTATTGTTCCATATGAGTTATATGTGAAGCCTCATGAAATTGATGGATCAAACTTACGTGGACCCAATGTGCCCTCAAATTTCTTGTCACAAGGGCAACGTGTGAAAACAAATATACTTCAAACATGTGGCAAAAAAATCAAAACTTCATAGAATCAACGCTGAAATAGTTATTTTCAAACCATCGATCAAATTCCTTTAGCTTGGATCTTTGAGTATTGTAGAATTCTATTGATTGGTTGCTTAACAAATGTCCTCGGGGCACACTTTACAAAGTCCTATACAAATTTTGTGGTCACGCCATGGAATTTGTTCTTATCGGTCAAAATCGTGCTTTGGAATTGAGCAGCCATGTTCCTGGGCACGTCCAAGATGGGAAAAAAAATGAAAAAGGAAAGGGAAACGCACACTTGCCGGGTCCAATGGTGTGTCTCTTCTCTTTTGTTAATTTGAATAATAAATATTAGTATTTTAAAATTATATTAAATATTTATTAACATTTTAAAAATTATAATAAATAAATTAGAAGTCCATAGATAATATTACACATTAAATTAGAGTTTAGAAATTATATTACATAAATTAATAATTCATAAACGACATGAACTAAAGACGATATTAAAAGAAAAAGGACTCTTAATTGTTAAAAGAGGTAGACGTTGAAAAAGAAATTAGGGGTGCTTGTTCATGCTATAATTTTTTGTTTTTTTTTTTTTTAGAATAAAAATCATTTAGTAACGTGAACTATTTCTATTCTTCAAAATAAAAAATTATTCGAGGGAATACTTGAAAAGCCGTCCGAATTTTGGACGTCAAGAGTGGTGGGGTCCAAGACAGTCAGGATGGTGGCATTTCGTTAAATAAAAGGATAAAAACAAAAAGGCACGGAGAAGTCTTTTCTCTTCCACTGCTGGTTGCGAACCTGCCCCCGACCTCACATTCGCCCGCAGCCAACAGTCTCTCTCCATCTCCTTCTCTCTCTTCCTGCGCGACTTGCGATTCTGTGAGTCTCTTCTCGCGCTTGCGCTCTCGGATCCGCACGGTGGGATCTTGCTCTGGCGCGGCGCTTGAATCTCTGAATCGCCTGCCGTCGCCTGCGCCGCCGCGTCTCCCTCCCTCCCTCCTGCTGAGTTGTTACTGATCTGTGGAGGCGCGAGTGTGTTTCGCTTTGCTCTGGGGTTCCGATCGCTCGCTGCTGCTCATCTTCACGATCGCTCATAGATGTTTGTTCTAATGAATTTGACGCATCCAGTTGGACAATTCATATGGTGAGGGGTACTTGGTTTTCAGACAACCATAGCATCTTCCATTATGGTTTGCCAGCTCCATTGCTGAATTATTTTAGAAGAGCTCGGGAAGATTTCCTGGATGCTGATTCTCCTGTATGATTGCTTCCCTTCTTGTGATTTTAATTTAAGAAGATTTAGCGCCTGGCCTTTTGTGATCCATACTCAAATGTCCATTAAAATATGTGTCCAGTCCTCAACAAGACGATCATACAAAAAGCATTGCTCAACCACTAACTGAATCCAAATGGAAAATACAGTGAATTTATGCATATTACTCACTGCACCTAAGCGTAGGAAATCTAGACAAAGTCACATTTTCTTGAAATCCTATTCAGGTCGTCCTTGCTTATAGGAAAAGTTAATTGGCATATGATAATCTACAATATAGTCTGTGAACTGAGATTTGACATCCAAGCATCTTTAATATGTGACCACTGTCGTTACTTCATCAGGAATAGATTTCATTTTGTGCGTAAATTGATAATTTGATTTTGCAGGGAGAACGTGGGTTGGGATGTGAAGCTGGCAGCGGAGTACAAAAATCTTCAGAGGAGGATAGTTTCCTCAATTTTGAGCTCATGTTATGCTGGTCGCAAGTTGGTTGAGGATGAACTTTCTAAACCGATGGCCAAGGACGACGGCAGCCCTAGTTAGTAGAAAGGAGTCAGCTTGAAAGTGTCGCTCTCTACAAACCGAGCCTTGTCTTCATCCCTAAGATTGGATGTTGGAACCTAAGGCTGACCTGAGGAGGATGTGGCGATTTCATGTCTCATGCCTCATACAATCATTGTTTGGCACACCTTCAGAGCTACTGGTCTGAAGTTTCTCGCACAGTAAAACGTTGCATGTGGAGCTCATGGTACTCGGCACGAAGCCTGAGGTTTTGGCAATCTTCTCCGGTTGTCCGGTAAACGAATATGTGTTGCTCGTGAGGTTTCATCTGTTCACATTCAGAGTTTTTAAGGGCACGCAATTGGCGAATCCGAAAGGAGCGCGCATTTGCCAGTTTTGTGCTCTCCATATGGTTGAGTTTTTATAGTTGTATCCAGACCCATGTAAAGATCTCCTTCTTAAGCGAAAGGTCTCTCCATTATTTTCACCAGGGATGTTCTCTTAGCTGACTGAAGAGTGTCACCTCGAATTATTTCTTGAATTATTTCTTGAATGGTCGACAACGAAAATAAAGCGGTGCTCTCGACATGGGAGGTCCGAAGATTATGCAGGTTAGAACAAGAAAAGGCGGGAGACATTGCTGAACAGATGGACCGGGAAGAGTCTCCGGAGTATGGAAAGAAATACAGTAACAATTGTTGGATATATTGTTAATATAATCCAAATAATATGTTCACATACAAGCCCAATAGGTAAAAGCATGGTTATTTGGGCCCATATGGGCTGGAGCCCAATAACTTGCATATATATACTCTAGGGTTTCCCTACGCTGGAGGTAACACTGTTGAGCGTTCCAAACTTGACGCCTCTTGGTGTAATACTTCAAGCAACCAAAAAGACTTTATTCTCTCTCAAACCTATAACCTCAACATTCTTGAAGTATTATGTTCGTGTGTCAGATTTGAGCGAATAAGGTGTCTTCTTGAAGATTTCATCAAGACGAATTCACAGGTATAATTTACTTTCGATTTCGACGGTGGTATTGGGTAGGATCTGAGTTTGAGGATTCGGGTGACCGAAATCTTTAATTCAAAAACCCAAAAAATTATAGCCAATTTTAGAGGGTGAAACCATCTGGGCTTTGTTCTACTCGTCGATACGAATGTTTTGAGTGGTCACTCGCGTCGATCGGAGGTCGGACGGAGAAGTTACGGCACCCGAAAGTTTCCATTGGAATTTCCTGCGAATTTCCAGCGAATTTCGTACGAATTTCGGCGAAAGGGGCAGTCCATCTTAAGGTTTTTAGGCGCTCCAGATCTATTTTTGGGGTTTGTTTTGGCAAGCGGTTTGATCAAGGTTAAGAGAGTTATTCGACTTTGTAGTTCCGAAGACTTTAAGGTGCACTCTTTTTAACACTGCTCTGATTATAATGGCAAAGCGTAGTTCCTATGATATTCTAAAGTTGCAATCTTTTGATGTTACTGAGTTTCATGGATGGAAATTACATGTTCAATTTGGCATGAAAGAACGTGAGATATTCTATACTGTGCTAAGTGACTTTGCATCTACCATTGAAGATGTGGATGAATATCAATGGAACAAAGATGAAGATTTTTGTAGAGATTACTTGTTGAACTCTCTAAATCCTAATCTAGCTATGACCTATAGTGAATATAAGACAGCGAAAGAGATATGGGATCACTTGAATGCTCAGTTCCAAAAACAAGAGGGGCTCTCTAAAACTCTATTAGCAGAGAAATTCTTTGACTTTAAATTCACAATGAATTCAAGCATTACCTCTCAGTTAGTTGAATTTGAGAACATGAGGAACAAGCTGAAAGATGATAATTCTGATATGTCCGATAATCTCTTTGTCGGTCTTGTATTGAGCAAGCTACCAATTGAATGGAGTTCTTTCAAGACTGAAATGCATAGACTGAAGGTACAGATGGGACTGGACGAATTAAAGAGGTATATTCACATTGAGGATCAAAACATTACTAGAAAGAGTTTGAAACAAGTAGGACAACAACAATCAGTTGCCAACTTAGTTTCACACTCCAATAAATTTCAGAAAAGGTTCAAGTCACCAAAAGATGAATCATTCAAGTCACCAAAAGGTGAATCCTCTTTACAGTTAGAGGCCAAAAAGACTATTTCCAAAAGGAAGAAGAAGGGCAAGTGCCATAACTGTGGAAAGTGGGGTCACTGGGCAGCAGAGTGTAAGTTACCAAAGAAGTCAAAGGATGACACACCACAAAATAAGGCTAATATGCTAATTAATGAATTTGAGCCTCAGGCCTTCGTTGGAATGATGAAGAATGGAAAGGCCTGTGTCTCTTCTGAGTGGTGGTTGGATAGTAGCGCTACTTGTCATGCTACAAATGACAAGAACTTACTCACTGAGATCACAGAAGTGAAAGACACTGTGGAAAACTGCAATGGTGGTGAGGCAGATGTGACTCATGCTGGAACTGCAAACTTGGTGCTTTCTTCAGGTAAATTACTAACTCTGAAACATGTTAGAGTGGTACCTTTACTTAAAAAGAATTTGATATCTATGAGTTTACTTGATAAAGCTAGTATGTCTTTTTCAACTATGAATGGTAGAGTAACTTTATCTGTTAACTCATATTATTTCGGTTGTGCATTCATGGTTAATGGTATGTATAGGTTGAGTTTAACTACTGATAGCATGAACCATGTGAATTCTACTTTGATTGATCCAAAGTTGCTACACAATAGACTTGGACATGTGAATTACAGGAAAATGCAACATCTGGCTAGAACTCACAACATTCCATAAGACACTTCTATTCGATTTGACAAATGTGAAGTGTGTGCACAAGCTAAGATCACTAGAAAACCCTTTAAATTGGTTTCTAAAAGCACACAACTTCTTGAGCTAATACATTCTGACATTTATGACTTTAGAAATTACATTACTAGAGGTGGTCGGAAGTATCTAATAACATTCATAGACGATTTTTCTAGATATTGTCATGTCTATTTGTTGAAATCGAAAGATGAGGCTTTTGAAAAATTTAAGATTTTCAAGTCTAGAGTAGAAAATCAACTCAACTTGAAAATTAAGAGGTTTAGGAGTGATAGAGGAGGGGAATATACAATGACAAGGTTCAAGGAATTTTGTACTTCGGAAGGTATAATACTTGAAACCACTGCTCCTTATTCACCCCAATCAAATGGTGTTGCCGAGCGTAAGAATAGAACGTTAACTGAAATGTTAAATTCTATATTACTTACAGCTGGCATGCCTTCCTCCTATTGGGAAGAAGTAGTTCTAACTGCTAATCATATCTTGAACATGTTGCCACACTCTAAGTTGTCTATGACACCTTATGAGATATGGCATAAGCGTCCTTGTAGATATGATATTCTTAAGACTTGGGGTTGTATTGCTTATGTAAGCATACAAGATCCTAAGAGACTTAAGGTGGGACCTAGAACCATTACTTGTGTATATCTAGGTAGTACAGAAGATAGTGCTACAAATAGATTTTTAGATCTATCTACTAACTCGGTGATAGAATCTAGAGATGCAGTGTTCTTTGAAAATAAGTTTCTCAGAGATCAAGGCTTGAATGTTTCTGGATCTACAGATATGATTTCGGAATCTCCTGTAGAATCTGAAGCAGGCCCTTCTGACACTAATTCCACACAGCTAGTTGTTGAACAATTTCCAGTTAGAGTATCTACAAGAGAGAAAGTTCCCAAAAGTTTTGGTGAGGACTTTGTTACTTACCATCTTGAGGATGATCCATTCTCCTATCAGGAAGCAATGAGATCTAGGGAATCTTTATTGTGGGCAGAAGCCATAGATGATGAAATGAGCTCTCTGTTACAGAACCAAACTTGGCAGCTAGTAAATTTGCCAAAAGGGGCTAAGACTATAGGCTGTAGATGGGTATTGAAAAAGAAACTGAATAGTGATGGATCAATAGCCAGATACAAAGCACGTTTAGTAGCTAAAGGTTATAAACAACAGAGTGGAATAGATTATTTTGATGTCTATTCACCTGTGTGTCATCTATCAACTATAAGAATTCTTCTTGCTTTGGCATCTATTGAACACTTTGTAGTGCATCAAATGGATGTAAAAATAGCTTTCTTAAATGGGGAGTTGAATGAAGAAATTTACATAGAACAACCAGAGGGATATGTTATGAAAGGTCTTGAGGACAAAGTTTGTAAATTAAATAAATCATTGTATGGTCTTAAGCAAACACCTAAGATGTGGCATCTTAAATTTGACAAAGTGGTAAAGAGTTATGGCTTTCAGTCTAGTTATTCAGATAAATGCTTTTACCATCGTTTTATGTCAAATAAGATAGTCATCATTTGCTTGTATGTTGATGACATGTTAATTCTTGGTTCCGATTATTCTGTAGTGAGTGATGTGAAAGTTACTTTAGTTAGAGAATTTGACATGAAAGATCTTGGTATTGCTAATACCATTCTTGGTATGAAAGTAAGTTTTAAATGGCAAGTCATCTTCTTTAGCCAGACTCATTATATTGAGCAGCTACTTTCTACTTGGGGATACGATAAGTGTAAACCGAGTGAGACACCATATGATTATAATAAAAGACTGAATCCTAATGAAGGAACCAGTGTGGATTAGTTAAAGTATTTGAAACTGATTGGTAGTCTCATGTATGCTATGAGTTGCACTAGATCCGACATAGCCTTTACAATTGGCATGCTAAGTCATTTCACTAGTAATCCTAGTAAAGAGCATTGGGATGCCCTCAATAGGCTAATGAGATACCTTAAAGGTACTAAATATTATGCTCTATATTATTCTGATTATCCTCTAACTGTGGATGGATATTCTGATGCCTCATGGTGTTCAGATATTGGAAATAGTAAGTCAACTAGTGGATATATATTCACTTTGAGTGGAGCTGCTATTACTTGGAAATCCAAACGACAGACTTGTATTGCATTGTCGTTTATGGAATCAGAAATTTTTGCATTAGCCTTAGCCGGTGAAGAGGCGAATGGATAAAGAATCTGATTATGGATATTCCTTTGACTCGGCTAAAGATTAATTCTTTAAGCCTATTCTGTGATAATCAAGCAGCTGTCCAAATCGTCAAGAATGCTCTCTTTAATTCAAAACGAAGACATGTGAGACTAAGACATGTGTTGTTGAATTATCTGAGAGAACAAGGAGTTATCATCTTAATCGATGTGAGATCGAAGGATAACATAGCCGATACTCTCACTAAATGTATGCCTAAAGATCGATTATTCAAAACAGTGGGGGAAATGGGGTTAAAGACTACATAGGCAAGTTTTAATTACTATTTACTTACCTTCTAATTGTGTGTTTTGAATTGTCGAGTCTTCCTTTTGTTGGCCACAATGATAAGCACAGTTTATATGTTTCATTGATGTTCACAGTTGCTGATTAATTTGAAAATGGTGAGTTATCTCATTCCAAACTTGATGAAGATGACTTTAACCTAATTCAAAGGTTCTATTAAGGAAGATTGTGTCATTCCAAACTTGATGATACAATTCAACTAAGTTGAACTATCCTTTTGGTTAAATGATCTCATTCCAAACTTGATGCTAGATTATTTGACTTTAAGGAATCAGTAATTGTGACATTCCAAATTGAAACATAGAAACAGTTGTTTACATAAGAAGCCTGTTGTTCTTGTTCTTAATTGAACTTGATATTATATGACTAGGTTATTGTAAGTGAGTTGACTATTGGTCATGTTCTTTGAAACTAGACAATAGTTATTCTTCTACAATAAACTTAAGTTAATGGCTCTTTATAAATCACGTTGTTTAGGTCTTGTTCATAATTTTATGAAACTGACTTGATGCTTATGAATATGATATTATGATGCTTTATCACATCAATATATGTTCTTCTCTGCCTGATGGAATGGTGCTAAGTTTTTATTCAAATGATTGAATTCATGATAATATGAAATTCATATTTGACATTCTACAGGGGATGGCAGAGATGGAGGAGAGCTTTATGAGTGGAATCTTGACCACGATGATCTACTTGATGAATGAAGATGTTATTTAGAGCATGTGGAGACTTGACAGTTTATCTGCTATTGCCTGTTTTAATGGAGTCCATTTACTTGAGACTTGCATTTTGCTATCTCTTTTTTTTGTGAACATTATTATGCTTGTTTATTATATTTGTAAGGCCTTGGACTATTTTGACTGGCCTACTTATACTTAACTTTTATGCATATATTGGTTGTGAACCAAGTCTGAGATTTATTTTGGGAGTTAGGATTTGGATGAGTTTAGACTGAATCTAAAACTCCTAATACTTATTTTGATTTGTTGATCTCAGAACATATTCATGATAATGATGATTCACTTATTTGGATTGCAAATAATGATTGAGTTTAAAACTTTACTGCAAAAAAAAAAAAACTCTTTGACCGATCTGAGTTGATTATTTTGGATTGAATGTGAATAATTCCTGTTTGTTTGAACATTACACTGACCACCGTATTGGATTGTGCTGTATGGTGAACATAGGAGGAGATTGTTGGATATATTGTTAATATAATCCAAATAATATGTTCACATATAAGCCCAATAGGTAAAAGCATAGTTATTTGGGCCCATATGGGCTGGAGCCCAATAATTTGCATATATATATATACTCTAGGGTTCCCTACGCTAGAGGTAACACTATTGAGCGTTTCAAACTTGACGTCTCTTGGTGTAATACTTCAAGTAACATAAAACACTTTCTTCTCTCTCAAACCTATAACCTCCAACACTTTCTAGACGGTCAAAGACAATAACGTTAACATCTACGTGGGCTATTGATCGGGCAAATTGTTTCCTAGGTTGTGGTCGGGCGCCAATACGGTGCGGTACGGAGGAGCGACGTACAGAGCTAATGGCGTCACTCTCCTTCGATGGGAAGTGGACACTTTCCGGCCAAGTCGTACACGCATGCTTGCTATATCAGACAAATTCATTTCAAGACTGGCACGAGTTCGAAAGATTGCTGTGGCGCCGCCCTCGATGACGCCGATGAATTCATGGGCTGTGCCTTGTTGCTCGGCGGAACCGGCGGAACCGGCGGAACAAATTGTGGAGCTTAAATGCAAAGAGGTAAATAGAAGAATAAGATTCATTATAATGTCAATTTCTAAGATATAAAAGCCCGTGTTTGTTTTTTTCTTTTTATCTTCTCATATTTGACAAGTTTTAAGGCCGAATTAGATGAGGAAATGTAAACAATTTATCAACCTCCAACCCAATATATATTCGGTGAATACCAAACAGTTACCAAGTCCAAAGACATGCTTTGACCTATTTACACAACCTTGGAGAGAATCGAAATCCATCCATGGAATGTTGCGGTCAATTATTGATTTACAACCTTATAAGGATGGTTTAGCGATTAAAGAACCGCGATTAAAGGATGTATGTGGCTTGTGTGCGAATTGAGCATCCGGCATAAAATCCTTCCCGTATGAAATCGCCACTAAATACTATCTCATATTTTGAGATACAGATTAAGTGTAATTCGTGCCCTAATGGACTGTTCAGCCTTTTTAATTTGGAACTGATATCCCTTCCTCTCTTTGTTCTCACTATTTGTAGACATTTGGGCAAACCAGCGGACGTTTATTTCAAATGGAATCATCTCCCATTTCTGGCTTCACAACAATTTCTAAAGTCTGAGTCGTCTTAGCTACTCGATAGAGAGGATTTGTGAACCTGCTCGAGGAAGGAAAAACGCAAATGGGGGACCATGGGGGTTTTAGGGAGAGCACCGCGGCCATCCTCTATTCTCGGATTTGCCCGTGACTTGTATGTGAAAAAAGTCCGGCTTGCACATGACTTGCACGTGTTGATACATCATCTCACATTTTATGATCGGGTTCGATTCAAGATTATGGATGTTAACATACAATTCGATTATTTACCCACCTTGTAATCAATGTAATCAATTAGGGATTAATTAATTAATTAATGCCGAATGATTACTAACCCTCACCTATGATTGAGGTGCTCATTTCCCATGTCATAAAAGGCAGAAAAATATAGAAGAATAAGGAAATGGCAGTTTTCAAAGATTCTAGTGCATAGGCATACATAAATGAGAACGGCGGTGGGTACACATTTAATCTGGCGAAGTGTCGGTCAACAACATGATTAGCCCAACTCTGAAACGTGGCTAGTATTTTCAAACGTCAAAAACCAAACACTATTTAACTACTGAACCAAGTTTCGAAAGAATCCATGCCCGCATTGTCGCCTCCTTGTTACTCGGCACCTGCCCCAGCTCCCTCCTCATGTGGCGCTGTCGTCGACGATGGTGTCCTCGCTGCCGGAGCTCCACCGTTGTGCCTATGTCTCCACCAGCAATAGAGGAGGGCCAGGACGATGAGCGCCGTCGTGAAGGAGAAGCTCATTGCGGCGATGGCCGACGGCTTGCTTAGGTCCTTTTTTCATCCCGGGCTTTTTTCTTCCAGGCCTTGATACGGCGGGGATACACCACAGTGAAATTCGACCTTCTTCTCGCCGGGCCTTGATATGGCGAGGGATATACCACAGTGACGTTCGGCCATGACTGTCCTACTGACATAAAAAAAAAAATGCCTCCTTAGAATTAGGGCCAAACAAAGCCCAAGCTCGATAATTACTAAACCAGCCCATTTGTTATTAAAACAAAACTGAAATTCAAATAAAGCATTTCAAGTCCAAAACTCACAAACTTACACGTGATTTTCTGAGAAGTGTTTAGTCAGAGTAAAAATATTACATCAATAATTTATAAACTTATAAGGAATCTAAAACCTCACAAATTTACACGATTTGCACGTGACTTGCATGTGAGAAGGATTGTTAATATATCATCCTGCATCTTATGGCTAGGTTCGAGTCGAGATTATGAATGTCAACGTACAATTCGACTGTTCACCCACCTAGTAATCAATTAGGGATTAAGTATTTAATGCTGGATGATTACTAACCCTCACCTATGATGGCATTACCATAATTGTAGCAAAGATGCTCATTTCCTACGTCATAAAAGGAAGAAAAATATAGAAGAATAAGGAAATGGTAGTTTCCAAAGATTTTAGTTCATAGGCATGCATCGATGAGGACGGCAGTGAGTAACATAAATCTAGGGAAGTGACAGTCAATAACATGTCTAGCCCAGCTCTTAGACGTGGACAGTACTTTCAAACATCAAAAACCAAACACTGTTTAACTACTAAACCAAATTTCAAAAGAATCTACGCCCGCATTGTCACCTCTTCGTTACTCAATGCGTGCCTTAGCTCCCTCCTTGCATGGCATCGTCGTTGCCGGTGGCACTGTCTCCGTTATAGCTCTACCGCCACGCTTGCATCTCCACTAGCAGTAGAGAAGGGCCAAGATAATAAGCGCCGTCATGAAGGAGAAGCTCATCACGGCGGTAGCCAACGGCTTGTTCATATCCTTTTTTCCCCGTAGGATTTTTTCCTCCGAGCCTTGATACGGTGGGGGATACACCACAGTGAAATTCGGCCTTCTTCTCTCTTGGCCTTGATACGGCGGGGATACACCACAGTGAACCGAGAGAACCTGGTTGAGTCAGGACATTGATAATAAACTTTGCATGAGTGTCGATTATACATGAATGAGTTATAATGTTTTGAATTAAGCCGAAGTTAAGTTGCATGAGAGTTTTGCATAAAATCATGGTGCAGTATCATATTTACTATTAATTTGTCATCGACATTGTATGTGTTTGTTGTACTTGCTAGACTTAAATGATATGATATCATCTTAGTAGAGAACTAGGAATTTTACTTACTGAGTTTCTCAAAACTCACTCTTGAATCCTTTCAAGTGTATAGTTTGTCCCCTAAACATTTTGGTCTGCCTAAATATATGGAAGTGTCAATCACGGATATAATAGATGTTGGAGTTGACATAACCCATCAGAAGTATATTACTATAATCTGGGTCGAGAGGGACAAGATGAGTTGGTCCCTCACCACTTTGCAACTTGGTATGCCTAGTTCGATGGGGACTAGTTAGCCCCCTTCGTGGATACAACAACCCAACGGACCCAAGCTACGGGGTGACATTTGATGGGATTGACTAAAAGTCCCTAGTACCAACTAGTAGCAGAGGGGTTCCCAATTTTGGATAGTGTGTATGACGTCCTGAAATTCGAGCCCTCTAAGGGAGGATTGAACATTAATTTCGCCAGTGCATTGTTAGTTGATCTCACTCGGAACCGATCACTCATGAGATACTGACCTTGAGGGGAAATGCTAGTGAGGACAATACTCGTGCGACTAAAGAACTTGACCTGGGAAAATGACTTAACCGTGAGACTTGCGTAAGGATGATCCTGTAGTCATATAGGCCAATTTTAGGGACGACTAGAAGTCGATTTGCGGACAAAAATAATGGGACGACGGGTAATTCTGTCTACTATTATTGAACCTGCAAACGACCCTATGTCGATCCTTAACAATCGTGTACTTTGAAATAAAAATCGATTATTCGCAATTTCATGTAGTCAAGGACGTCCATGTGTCGAGAAGTCTTGAACTCATTTCTCAATACACGCTCGACAAAAAGGGCTGATCCATCCTCTAAGCCAAACCAAAAAGGAACTAGGCTAGGCTAATCTAGCTGTACACAATGTATCCTCGGGTTCAACACCACGGTCACTTGAATCCATCGGACTCGACTCCGTCAGGTCGATCACTAGTCGAGCGGGGGCAAGATTTTCCACTATGGGTGCGCCTTTTCTAAGGCCTGAAAATAGGTAACCACGACGGGTTGAGATAAAATCTCAGCGAGTTATTCCCCTAAGCCCCGGTTAGTACACCAACTCAACCAAGGGTAGCTCTCCAAAATCACCCCTTACTCAACCCAACAACAAGCAACCATCAATCAGCAATTAAACTACAGATAGGGTCAACCAACAATCAAAAGTCGGTTCACATGCAACCTTACCTGGTATGCCATACCTTGCACTTATTGATTAAATTATGTGATTTCTGAATTAAATGATTTAATCATTTAAATTCGAAAATTTACTATTCACGTGCACTGTTCATGATTACTGTTTACGTGCACTGTTCATCCGGAGGTGAAATTGCGCATAATTTTATATGCCTTGATCATATGAAGTGAATTGGATGTAGCATTGCATAAGCATCCACTTGAATCATGTGATTTTCATAAAAGAAAGAAAATGGTTTGTCTGAGGAACACCAAAAATGGACCACTTTTATGAGAAAGGTGGGAGAAATGGTTTGTCCGAGAGACTTCGGAAATGGACCGCTTTTGTGATAAATGAATTGAGGTTTCATATGCAAGCATGTGTGCATTGGCTAATGCTCAAAAATAATAAGTGGGTTGTGATGGTATGCTTGCGTGATCACTAAGTTGAAACCACCGTCTCGAGAGAGTATCCCTTGACGTTTTGTGGGCATGCGGTCTCGGGAGAGTATCCCTTGACGTTGTTGGGGCATGCCGTCTTGGGAGAGTATCCCTTGACATTCTTTAGGCATGCTGTCTTGAGAGAGTATCCCTTGACGTCTTTTGGGCATGGAAGTGCACGGTTATGCCTTTGCGGAGGAAGGGCACCGTAGCACCGTTACGCCTCGATTGTAGCCCTGTGGGGCAGTAATAATCGGAACATGTGTAGATGCAAGAGTGCATGAAAAAACATGGCATTATTGGTTCCGATTATACATGATATGATTATATTATTTATGGCACGCATGCATGAATTGATAACGTGCAGGGTGTGGCAATGGCCAGGTGAGATCGCTTGTGACGTGACTCACATGTGATTGGTGAACTGCATCATCTAATGGCCATGTGCATTGCGTGTGTTGTGCTGACATATAATGTGCAGGGTATGGCATACCAGATAAGGTTGCATGTGAACTGACTTTTGATTGTTGGTTGACCATGTCTGTTGTTTAATTGCTGGTTGCTGATTGTCTGTTGTTGGGTTGAGTGAGGGGTGGTTCCATAGAGATACCCCGAGTTGAGTTGGTGTATTAATCAGGGCTTAGAGGAAGAACTCGCTGAGATTTTATCTCAACCCGTCGTGGTTAACCATTTCAAGTCCTTAGAATGGCGCACCCGCAATGGAGAATCCTGCCCCCGCTTCTCCAGTGATTGACTCGACGGAGCTTAAGTCCAATGGGTCTGAGTGATCGTGGTGTTGAACCCGAGGGTTCTTTGTGTACTGTTGGATTAGGCTAGTCCTTTTGGTTTCGCTTAGAGGATGGATCGGCCCCTTTTTGTCGGGCTTGTAAATTGGAAAATGATCCTCTGTTGGTTAATCCAATGAAGATGTATAAATAAGTAGTTATTGTTGTTTTTGTTGTTTATCCCTCTATCCCTGTTTGATTGTTTGTTTGTCTGGGGATAGTTCGTTTTCTGCTTGCGCTTAACGAAAGATAAAATGAATGGTCGTCGATGGGTCCTAAGATGTCACTTTCAATTGATCATGGAAATGGGGTTGCCGCGAGCTCGAGAGTCGAGGCATGAAAGCATGGCCCATAGCAAAGATAAGAATACCCCGACCTTTGCAATCATGTAAAAAGTAGCATAGCCGAAAATGGGGCATATACCATACCGAAGTAATATAAGTAGTTTGTTTTGTGTGATGTTTGTCCCATGTGCTCCAATTGTTTATTGTACGGGGAAATTTGATGTACAAATTCTCGTATGTGCATATAATCAAAATAAAAAGAATTGAGATGACAACGAACTTGGGACGTTGCAACAATAATCCCAAAAAGGAATATTGCGACCTGGTGATAGGTTAGGTCATTATACCTAGGACCCTAGGGTTAAGTCCAAGGACCCCCAAGCCAGCCTCGTAACCCTAAAGCTACCGGCTAGGACCAATTGGTCAATCAACAATTCTATTTAGGTCGAGTGGATTCTTCTACCACTATTTTTCGCATTTTCTTGCTCCATTCCTCTATCTATATTATTATATAATTACAAACTAATCTAGTTAATTATCCTCAAATGGTGGCCATTTGGATTACTACAAGTTCATGAAACAGCTTCTATTATCGTGGAAGTGGCTTTCTAGAATTCTCCTTATTTTCTACAATTTTCCTAGTTGCATCACGGATCTCCACATTTAGGCAAGAAATTTGGTCATTTTCTTCCTTGTCGCTTTCTCTTCTCATTCATGTATATTATCTATTAATACTTAATATTTCCTAATTAACGTCCAAACAACCCCCAAAGAAACGCATCAAATATGGGAAGCTGGTCACCTTTTCTTCCTCATCAAGTGTAGTAGGAGAGCATATCTCAATTCTTACTAGGAGCTCTTCGTAAAATCAAGAGTGATAACACTAAGCTAGATTTTCTGAACAGATAAAAGTACTTCTCTTTTCGCAATTTTTATTGTAGGCACCTCATTTATTCTTTTTATCAATGTTTGACCACATAAACTATTCTCGGATAACAGCCACTCCAATAGAAAATTTCTTGATTTCGAATTTATCAAAATCTCAAGTGTTGAAAATGAAAATAAACTTAGTTTAATATACAATCGATTGGTTTAATTGGGGTGTGTTCTGCAAGAGCAACAACACCCAATTTGCCCACATCAGGATGGCTAGATCATAGCTATCATGACTTTTAACCATGGTCGTCCCATCTTGAGGGTGTCAAGAGAATAATGATTTGCCAAATTAAGTGATGAATTTAGGTTTATCTAGTTGCAACATGCCTCAAGAATCTGGTCAATTATAATTTCAATGAGGAAGATATCGTGACTTTTCACCGTGACCAACCATTTAACCAAGTTTGCAGAAATACACAATCTCGAAACTTTTCCAGACATCGGACTGATTTTTCTTCAGGGCATGGCTTTCTGTGAATGTGAACGTCGGGTCAATTGGACCGAAGAGAAATGATGGGTCAAAGCTCCAAATCTCCGATAATTGTGTAAATAAAATAAATGATTTCTCAATAAATAAAAAAAAGGAAAATATGTGCTAGGTGGCATGGCATTTCCAACGTTCGGCTCGCCTAGCGCTGGTTTTTCTACTGCCTAGAGGCCCAGGAGTACTAAGCAGTGGGCTTGGGGCCCCGTACAATATCCCCATGACGCTGTGCGATGGCCCAATGGCCTTGAGTAAGGCCCCAGGTCCCCCTGCGCGGCATTCCCCTTGCGTTTCCATTTAAATAGGGTGTCAAAAGCTCTTTCTTTATGAGGTAAAATTACGTCGGTAAGACTTCTTATGTATTTTGAAGATACGTGTGTGTGCACGCCGAGTGTGCAGTCAAATTATCCCCTACATATACATGTTTATATACCCCATGATTTCTCTGCTATAAAAGAATTTCCTTACTTTGCATATAGAGAATAAGTTATTGAGTGGAAAGTGTTAAGACTTGGAAGAACCTTCGGATTTTGGGGAACAAGCAGGAAGGTGTTACAGAAGGCTGTGTCGATCTTGGTTGGGCTGGAGACTTTGATGAAAACAAATGGACATCAGGTTTATTTTCTTAGTCAATAACAACAAGTTATCTTGGAGCAATAAGAAACAAACTTGCCTAACATTGTCCAAGGTGCAGATTGAGTCTGGCCTATTCAACTACTATAGAAGAGGCCATTTGGTTAAAAAATTTCTTACGTCATTGTGATTATGAGGGATCTAGAACAATGCACTATGATAGTTAGGCTACCATAGCTCATCAAAATAGATTCTAAATATCACTGCAAAACCAAATAATTTGATTCCAAATACAACTTTGTGAGAGATTTTGTTGTGAAGGATTTAATTTGCAAGTAGGTTCTAATCATCGAATGGTAACTTAATCCATCAAGTGGACCTATCCCTAGAGATTCTCATCTGAGACATGTAAAATATCTCAATTTGCATAGAGTTTGATGAGCCATTTATTGGGGGTAAGTACACTAGGAGTGTCATTACTTTCGTACATAGCTCACTTTAGTGTCAAAACTTTTTTTTGCTCACTTGAGTATCACATCAGAGTAAAATCGTTCACTTGAGTGCCACATTGCTGGAAAAGCTGACGTGGCTGCCGGAATGCTGACATGGCAGCCAAAAAAAATTATTTTAATATTTTAATTAATATTTTAATTTTTTTTAAGGCCAGCGAGGGCCACCGTTGACCCTCACCGGCCGCGGAACCCTCGCTGTTGGTTGCGAAGGCCTTGGATGAAGCCATCGCGGCCTCCCCGCGGCTATCGAGGGCCATTGTGGCCTTGCCCAGGGCCAGATTGGGCAAGGGCCGCCTGGCCTTCGCTGTCATCGCCGCTACTGGTGAGGTCGTCGATGACCTCGCCGGCCTCACCTAGGGCCTTCAACGGCCTCACTGGCCTCACCCAAGGCCTTTGCGGCCGGCGGCAAGGGGGCCCTCGCCCAATCTGGGCGAGAGTTCGATGGCTGGCGAGGGTCAACGGTGGCCCTTGCTGGCCTAAAAAAAAATAAAAAAATAAAAAATAAATTAAAATATTGTTTTCCGGCTGCCACGTCAGCATTTCGGTGGCCACGTCAGCTTTTCCGGCGATGTGGCACTCAAGTGATCGATTTTACTCCGATGTGGCACTCAAGTGAGCGAAAAAAAAAATTTTGACACCAAAGTGAGTGCTGTACGAAAGTAATGGCACTCCTGGTGTCCCAACCCCCATTTATAGCAACACAATTTAAGCTTGTTGAAAATTTTTTCTATGAAGTCATATTTGCAAAATTCTCGTACCAGTCTAAATCATCTCACATCCCAAGCACATGTAGTTCGACATGGCAAAGCAGTATAATTGGCTCTCCAATAGGGGCGATTAGCTTCGGTATTTGGAGATATGCAAAACTGAGACGGTTCAAGCACGAGCCAAGATGGGCTTCAATGGGCTTCTACTGTTCTAGAGTCCATAGGACCGGCACATTCTTGTACTTTTTGATTAAGCACAAAAAGCGTCTAGAATGACAGGAGCACCACGAATAGGACACCTCATATCTACGAAGCCTGACCTTTGCAGGCAAGACATTTAGCAAAAATTAGAATTTACTTGCATACAGGAAAAATGTTCCAAGTGATTCTCATATATTCTTGTGAGATTTTATGGGATACTTCCAATTGTTTTAAAAATTTAAATTGTTAGATGGAGATGTGATCCTTAATTTAAATATTCTAACACTCGTCTATTCTCGTGAAAGATATTAAGCTCCATGACATTCTCCAAACAAACTAATCAAGCATGATACCTACCCAAGCAAAGCTAATCTAGCCAGAATACACAACATTAACAAGAATTTATCAATTAATCCACCCATGTAAATGTTTGAAATCATTTGACATAGGACCACTAGGTCCACTTTTGCTTTAGAATCATAGGTAACTGTTACTTTTGAATTTGTTTGTCACAGAGAGAGTCTATCCATTTTTAATTATTGTAGTTTTTGCTATAGGCAAAGGGAAAAGATCATATTTTTTAATAGCTGAATCAATAGTCAATTATGTGCAAGTGTTCTACATGAGTTTGTCGTGTGGAATCTAGGCAAACCAAACAACCTCAGTGTAAGCTGTAATTTCTCCAATTATTCGGGATGCTCTTGGTATCTGCAAATTGCTTGGACAGAGTTGGTCTGTTTTGACATTGTCTAATGATCGGAGCCCAGGATACAACAGAGAGGAGGCATGCCACCAGGAATGCATGGGAAGGTCTCTATTTTGTGCATCTTGTCTGAAGTTGGACTTGTGGCCTTTTGCTGGACTGCTATTGTTTCGCTGATTTTAGGATTCACTCACATATTGTGTCATTTATTCAATATTTTGGTGTTTAACAAGTATATGATAATCTGTCACAAATGCTCTAATTGCACTCATATGGACTTTGGCCTTGCACTACATGTAAGTATTATAGAGCTATAGAATTTATGGCCTGGAATGCTGTGTCCTATGCCGACATGTGTGGAGAGAATACTTCACTAGAGTGTGGGCTTTAGAAAAGATAGAATCAGAAATGAGTGTATTTGAGAAATAGGTAGCACTACCGTAATGAAGGTTAAGATGAGAGAAGTTCATTTTAGTCATTTGAACACATGAAAAATGACATTGATGAAGATCAAGTGAGAAGGTATTGATGTCCTGATGAGAATGTAGGTTAAAAATGGTGGGAAATACCTAGCAGAATGTGGATGGAAGCTTTGACAAAGATCTCGAGTATTTGGATCTCATTGAAGATTTGATGTTGAATGGAATGCAATGTCTTGAGCTGAACCTTGTGAAAGGCTGCAACCAGTAGAGCCAAGTTTCGTCGATGTGGTTCATTGAACACGTTATTTATATGTTGTATTTGGTTGGTGTCATGTGTAATAGCATTTATAATGGATCTCCACACTATTCAGGCAATATTGTGGATACATTGATTATCTTGATTTGCCTTATCTAAGATGGGCATAGATTTACTGTCGCTATTCTTGTGTGGTTGCTTTGTCTCCGAACCCTTTCATATCATGAGAATGAAACTACTTTCTTCCTCCCATTTACCGATATGCATCTAATCTCTACCAATTACGAAGAAAAGAAAAAAAATTCATTGATCTTCATTATGTTGTCAAAGGGATGGATGCATATTCAATTGAAATCTTAAGCTTTATCGAAGCTACTACTGAAGAAAAGCTTAAAAATAATGAGTGGCCAGGTAAATTGGATTGGCATCCATCTTTAAAAATTTGCAGTGTTTACCGGCTTATCTACAGCTCTGGAGAGGCCGACCTCTATGTTAGCTGGGTTCACTCCTATGTGGAGGAAGCCCAATGAGTTGCAAGCTCAAAAGGGTTAAGCCCATATGATAAGTTATATGGAGAAATATGGTTTCTCACTATTTTAAAGTAGTAGCCGCAAAATACGTAGTAACAAGAGAAAAAGAGAAAACAGAAAATCTGGGGGTTGGGGCAAAGTCTAATTTACATCAAGCTGGCATTGGAGATTGATTTGTGGTCCGATTGAGTTGAAAGTTTGTCAGCGTCTTCGTGGCGCAATTTTTTCGAATCTGAACGGTTTGATTTTCGTTTGAAGATCCCTACATTAGGTTTTTTTGTGGATTGATCAAAACCTGCGTTTTTAGTTAGATTTATCCTTGATCTCCTGTGAAATTCATATGTATTGCCAAGAATTATATTCTTGAGGTCTTTGCTGCTATGTACCTCTAGTATTTGCTAGAAAAGAACATTGTTCACCCAATTTTGTTGATAGTGAAGATTTTCGGATGGATTTCGGTCCCGTGGTTTTTTATCTCCTTATATCAATGAGGTTTTCCATGTAAAAAAATTATCTTGTGTTTGCATGCTTGGTATTTATTTTACTCTATTATATCGGTTCCTATTAGGTTTACACAAGAAGGGAGATTATTTTATTCCACTGCGTTAATTCGATATTGTTCGAATTGTTACTGTTCTCTCATCACTCTAAACCTTTGTTCTGACAAAATTTTTTATGGCATTTATAGTTTTGCTTGTTGCTTAGTGCTGCAAGGAACTCCTTTTCCAATGCTTGTGGAAATCACGAAGCACACAATGGCACATTATGACAAAAGGACGTTTTCATTGTTGGCAGCATGGGTTGTAAGGAACGGTTGTAAGAGATGATGAGAGTCATGCGCTCCGAGCAAGGTGGAAAACTGTGCGCGACCGACAATAGGTACTACATCAACGACAGTGCTGATATTGTGGACACTGGACTCCTTGCTGATAGTCATGGGACACCGACTCCCCTAGTGGAGTCGACTTTCACCCAAAGGTTCCATATGGATGTAGTAGTGCACGCCATCTAGAGGGAGAGAGGAATTGAAGACAGTGAATGGTACTGCTGAGTAGATGAAACTGGATTAGTTTATGCAGTCGTTTTTTAGCAGAAGAGACCTAAGACTAGGATTCCTATCAAATGCAACAGCCTAATGCCACCAAAAGAAGTGTTGTGTGCGCCTGATATCAGGTTCCATGGCTTGTTGCACTCACGAAGATGGGATAAAGAATTACTCATGTTTGACTGGTAATTACTTCAAATTGTAGTCGCATTTATTTTCCCTCTTGGAATATTTCGAACTATAATGTGCCTATTGACCATTAATGACAGGGTCATCGTGTCTGGAGGAGTAACAGTGATCGTGCTCTTGTTGGCTACGACCATTGTGTTTCTATGATCAGATGGCACAGTATGACTGCTCCATCACTAGTAGATACTATGATTTTGGCATGATTTGTCCAGCTCCAATCAACTAAATGTAGGTGAAATTGACTATAAATCCAAAAATTACGTACTTCCCTTTGATGCAACGCAGGAACTAGAGTCACACCAAAAATTGAAGAACTACAGCTCAGCAAGTCTAAAAACATTGAAGCATGCAACACTGGTTGTATCAACCGAGTAGAAGACAACATTATGATCCAACCAAGTAGGCAGACAAATCACAATGCGTCCTCCCACGGCGGTTCATGAAATGCAAAAGAAACGTTAATCAGAAACAGGGAAACAAACATAATCACAGAGAACAATCATAATGAATTAGTTTAAAATGATAAAGAAATAAAAGAAAACTATAGGTACACAAGCGATTATCCAATCATCACATTTTACTTCAGCTTGATACGACACCATCACCATTTTGCACCGTCATTTCTTCTAAAAATTACAGCATACACAAAAGGTTGCTTGGTTTGCCTAGATTCCACATGACAAACGCAAGCAGAACACTTGCACATTATTGAGTCTTGATTTCAGCTAAAAAATCTACTCTTTTCCCTTTGCTTGTGGCAGAAATTGCAATAGTTAAAGGTGGGTTAAGTGACTAACTCTTTCTGATAAACAAATTCAAAAGTAACAATTTTGCTATGATTCTAAAGCGGAAGCAGGCCGAGAAGTCCTATGTCAAATGATTTCAAATATCTACCCTAAAGTTTGCAGTTCGACCTTCAACGGCTGAGGCAAAATGGTCTCAAAAGATCGCAAGTTTTCATTCAACTAAAAATGAATCTGATATGAATGGAAAAGAAAGAGAAAGATCTTCTTGCATCTCTAGGACCTCCTAAAGGACACGGGGACCTTTGTCTCTTGACCTTCTCGAGATCCCTGGAAACCAATGTAGGAGGTGTTTGCTTCTCAAGTCGCTCCGACTTTCGAGAAGTCAGAAGGGTCGGAATCATTAGTTTCTTGGATGAAGACTCCCTGGTTGACCTTGTCAGCCCATATAATTTGACGTAAAGCATGGTGTACTCGATACCTTACCTCCGCTATGCACCTTGTTTGTACCTTCATCCCTAATGCTGGAACTGGATCGAATTTGATTTGTCATTTCTTTATCTGCAAATCACCAAACATCAAAGCAATCCTTTTCTCTTTCAGGAAAACTTCAATAATAGATGCTTCAATGTGTCCTTAGGAACGCTCTTTCGAATCTTAATAGGTAATACATAATAGCTAACTACAAAATTTCCAATCTCTGAAAGGTTATCGATAGCCTCAAAGTCCGAACTCCATAAGTTTTATAGACAGACAACCTAGATTATACACAGAACATAACTATTCTTATGATATTCATGGACTCTGCTACATGAATATTTACAACATATATCATTGAATTTAATAACACGCAGCCCTAAGAGTGGATGAATCTAAGATGAGAGACTTAGACATAAAACGTCGAGAAACTTAAAACGACCGACTCTATGTTTGATTTCACTCCACAATTATAAAAAGAAAAAAAAAAGAAAAATCTTGGTACGAACAACACGGATAAGGTTAGGGAAACGTTGACAATATTCAGTAGCATCTTCATTATTTGACAAAATAAAGGTTTCATAAAGCAATTGATCTAAGTTTGATCTATTTCATATTCGATTCAAATATTTTACAATGTAAATAAAAGTGATTTACCAAAAACAAAAAAGAAGTAAATTGATTGGTAGAATTAAATACTGATGGACATATATGTAACGAGTTGTTAAAAAAAATTTATGGGATGAGTTGTTAAAAGAAAAAAACGTGGCTATCCATATAACATATTTGTCTAGTCTGGAAATTCAACAGTAAAAATGAGTTGACGTGGCACAAAATTCTTACACTGAGCCAAATTTCGAAAATTTAAAGATTAATTAATTGAACACTTAATAAGGATGGTACTTTCCCCTGCATGCTCTATATGTGAGCAATATGCTGAGACTATTGAAAACTTGACTTTGCTCGGGGAGTGGCCTCAATCTCTATTAAAGGACTGCCCCACGCATCTTCAAATTCAAAAGGAAGATCTTAGATGCGTATTACCTAGGAGGAACCATTGCGGTGATGCTCCAGTAAACGTGGCTGTCTTTGAGGTAAAACGCCGATTCACCATCATATAAAAAATTACCGATCTTGATTTGGGTAAGTTACCAGCTTTCATAGATTAAGTTAGCAATTAGTTTGAACTTTACTAAAATTTTACTCGAGTGGTTTGGTAATATTTATTTGCTTGTTTTGAAATTAATAACTATTTCGATAATTCCACCAATCTTAAATTATGAAACTTTCCAATATGTAAAATTTAATAAATCTCAGGGAGAATTATTGCCTCTTAATATATATATATATATATATATATATATGTTAAATTTACTAAGTTTTATAGAAAAATACTAACTATTATTTCAATTGTTATCGACATCTGTTTGATTATGTCGCAGTTTGTTCCAATAATCTACAATCATTTAATTACACCACCTACCTTTGCTTAAGTTACTAACTCTTTTGGAAAAATTACCAGCAGTTATTGAAGTCCATTTAATTCCAACGTTGATTAGATTGTTTTGGAAATTAATAACCGCTCTAGATAATTTTTAAGTTAACAAAGTGTAAAAGTTGAAAATTCTTATACAACTGCTCTGATATTGTTGTTTTTTGTTTTTGGTAAAGTAAGTATTTATAAAATTCCAACCAAGCAAGTTGTACAAGAGATGGATACGAGGCACCATCTTGCACTCAATAGAGTAGTCACTTGAGTGAAAGGGGGCCAAGTATGCAACAAGGGGAAACTAGGTACAAGTTGCAACAAAAGGATTACAACACAACAAAGAAAAACAAAAACAGCTAGATGCAACAAGCAGCAGCCTAAATACTCGGTCCGGGGGCCTCCAGTTCCCTCACAAAAATAGAAGGGTCTATACCCCAGCACCGTTGGAGTCTCCTGTTTCTTGGGTTGTCATCAACATGTATGAAAGTGGACGTTTTGTCCTTGACGGCCCTAATAAGGTGTTACTTCATCGAGGGAATGGAAAGTGGTTGGCCACAAAACACCATATCATTTCTAGTCTTTCAGATTAAATAGCATAGTGCTCCAAATGAGAAATGAATCATCTCCTTATAAAAACCGGTACCTGAGCAGAGATCCGAGGCTTGTCTAAGGTTGTCAAGCCACGTGGAGTTGACCCAAACAAGATTACATCTAGCCGCCCAAAAGCCCGCTAGAACACTAGAGACGTGACATCCAAAAAATAAATGGTCAATGGAATCTAGAACGGCATTACAAAATACACATACCACCGCCGGGATTCGACCATACAGTAATAGGAAAAATTGGATGGGAAGCCGGTTTCTCATAATCAACTGTATATGGAATTGGTGCCTCGGTGCGAAGCACCTATTCCAAACAAAAGAGGACCACCACACTGTAGGGGATTTTCGTTGAAGTGCTTCCCAGGCTGAGTCTATAGTAAAGGTACCCAAGGGTTGCCATTCCCAAGTAAAGCTGTCCTGGATATGAGAACGGTCTGTGCCATGATTGCAGCTCCTGAAGGACATCATGGCTAGCAGGGGAGAAAAGTTCCACTACTGTGGCTTCTCTAGGTAGCCTGGAGTGGTAAATGTAATTATCAGAAAACACTATATTTAAAGGGCCTACCTCATGCCAGGGGTCAAACCATAGGGATGTGGAAAGGCCATTCCCTACCCGCCATTTAAAACAACCCCTAATTTCCTCTCTGAGGGCGAGTAATTTTTTTAATGCCCACGAACAGGAAGAAAGAATGGACGAGACCCATAAATTGTTCCTCTTTAAATATGTGGCATGGATCCATTTGCACCAAAGGAATTCTTATCAGTGAAAATGATTCAAATATGCTTGAGCATGGCCGCTTTGTTGCTATCTCGGACTTTCCACAAATTGAGTCTGCCCTCATTTTTAGGGAGACACATGTCCTCCCACGAGACTTTGGCTCCCCCCAAACCATGGCCCGGACCCTTCCAGAGGAATTGGCGACAAATTTGTTCAATACGTTCAACCACCGATATGGGCAATATAAAGATACTAGCCTAGTATGCTTGAATAGCATGCAACACCGAACGAATAAGTTGTAAATGGCCAGCAAAGGATAGAAATCGATGAGTCCAAGTTTGTACTTGTGAAGTAAGGAGACTTACTAGTACATTATAGTCCGCTTGGCCCAGTCGAGAAAAGATAAGAGGAACTCCCAAGTAGTGAATAGGAATAGAGCCTAATCAAAAGCCAAAGGTATGACAAATTTAGGCCTGAACCTCTGTTGTACCGCTCGCGATAAAGATCTCACTCTTTTGTAAATTTGGCTGTAAACCACTCCACATTGAGAAAGTATGGAGGCCCTCCTTTAAACAACAGACCGACGGCATACTGGGCTCACTAAATAAGAAGACATCATCTGTAAATAATAGATGGGTAAGCCGAGTAGCCTTACACCTCCAAAAGAATCGATAAGCTGGAAGTTGACTTTGGTGATTAAGGATGCTAGAGAAAACTTCCATGGCAATAGTAAACATGTATGGGGACATGGGGTCACCTTGTCTCAAAACATGTCCACTATCAAATAAATCATGAAGCTCACCATTTATAGAGATAGAAAACTTGGGAGTACGCACATAGATCATGATCAATCTAACAATATTGGAACGAAAGCCAAATGCAATCAAAGAAGTCTCTAGGAAGTTCCAGTCCGAAGTATCATATGCTTTTCGGAAATCCACTTTAATGGCACATTTAGGGAGGTATGGTGTCACGTCTCGACTCTTGAGCTCGCGGCAATCCCATTTCACTTGAGGTCTAGTTGTACGATGTCCCAGGTATTGTTGTCAACCAATTCATTTTATCTTGTAATTATGCACATGCGGAAACGAACAACTCCCAAACCAAACAACAGGGATAGCAATAACAATAGTAGAGGAAAGACAAACACCATTTTTATATATCTGAAGGTTAGCCAGCATACCAGCAAATACATACACGTCTTACTATAGGCGACAAGCTAAGGCCTACTAAAAAAGGGACCAACCTAGCTAACCTAACACTATACAAGTGCCTACTCGCTGGCCTTAGAGGGATCTCTCTCTTCGATTCTCGTGTACTACATCATCTAGGTCCTGAAAAGGTTAACCACGACGTGTTGAGATAAACTCAGCAAGTTAAACTCCTAAGCCTCGGTTAGGAACTTTGCTCGCCTCGGGAGTTTAACATACAACCTAATCCAACAGTCAGCACAATGCAAAGAGTAACAAAAGCATAGGACAATTCAATAGGCAGACACAACCACAGGCGATCCTACCTAGCCTTGGCACACGTGACCTGCAGAAATTGTCATTTAACTCATTATGATATTAAGAGCATGCAAATAATCAAAGCATTCCATACAGCTTTCTCATGCCTCACACCCACACATGCTCCGATTATTATGACCCCTTCTCCTGGGCCATGACACAACCTTATGGTTGGTGATTCCTAGCCAAGCCAGCTTCGTCCTTTTTGCCTCGAGGCATGGCAATGTCAAGGGCTCACTCCCAAGATGGCATTCCTGAAGGAGCATAGGACCTGTCCACTACCGCAGCCTCGCAACTGATAGAGGCCCGGGACCCGCCCCCATACCGTAGTCCCACAAAGTTAACCCCTCCCTATCAGGCATCCAACCAAAGTTAGGCGACCCACTGGCCACGGCACAACCTCATAGGGATTGGCGGTCTTCCAGCAACGTCGAGTTCCCTCTCTTAATGTGATCATGCAACACATCATTAAGCAATCTATTTATATCTTTGCTCTGTCGTGAATGTAATATCACTCATGCTCATGTGACAAGCCATTTTAGATAACTCACACAATATGTCATGCGGTACAATCCTTTCATTCGTGAAAATTACGACAAACCGAAATTCAATTTCAACCAATCAACAACCACGTACATTCCCTAATTCTTGGGAATAATCAACAATTTGCGCTTCAACAAGCCTTAATAATCAAGAACACACAATTTGAAACCAAAATTCGATTCTGTATGAATAGTGCCATGAACAGTAATCGTGAACAGTAATCATGAATAGTAATCGTGAATAGTAATTTGTGAACAGTAAATTCGTCTGAAATTAAATAAATAAATAAAAATAATTAAACTTAACCATGGTTAACAAATTAACTCAACCCTAGTTAATCTAACCTAACCATGATTAACTTTTAACCTTGGTTACTTTTAAAACTAACCATAGTTACTTTAATTAAGTAACCTAGGTTACTTTAACATTAACCATGGTCAATTAACTAATCCTCATCAATCTTAATTAACCAGCCTAATTAACCAATCAAGCTTTATTAATCACAAACACACAAATACACTAATTAACCCTTAAGCAAAATTAACCCCTAAACAAGGATTAGGAAGTTAACTTACTTGGATCGGAAATCTGGTGACACCAGCGCATAGAGGGGAACGAGGGTTACGAAGGGTAAGCTCGGGGATGGCAACGGATAACGAATGGTGGCTGAAACGGGCCAAAACAGCCCTCGGAACACTGTTCACACTGAATTGACCAGCAGAGGGGAAAAGGCCGAAACGGGTGGTTCGGGGCGATCAGGGGTGACCGGGGGTGAGCAGCTGGCCTCCCAACTTCCAGGAATACACTTTGGGTGGTGGCGACGGCTCCGGTGACGGCGGCAAGGCTGTTTTTGGGCTGGAAAACAACAAGGACAGCAAGAAACAGCAGAAATGGAAGAGAAAAGGAAGAGAAAAAGGGAAAGAGAGAGAGTGGCTGGGCTAGTGCATGAATTTTGGGGGAGAAAGAGGAGAGAGAAGAGGTTGTTGAAGACTTGGATAACGCCAAGGCAAGTGGGCAAGTCCACTTGCTTGAAGGACCAATCAAAAACAACCAAAAACAAAGCATAAACAAAGCCCATTTGGGCAAAAAAGCAAAAGGCCAAAAGAGAGAAGCCCATGGGCTGAGAAGGGAGAGGAGAATGGGCCAGTTTGGGCCCCCTTTGGGCTGGGCTGGATGGGCGCAAGGCCCATTGGACCGCCGGTCTTGGGCTGGCCCACCCGTGGGCCCGAAACCCGGTCCAATTTTCCCCTTTTTCGACACTTCCATGTCCAACGGAAAATTCCAAAATAAATGAGGCGACGTCCAAATATTTAGTCCTGATATCACTGAGAAGTCGGTTCCCAAAATCGGATTAAAAATCGAGGCTAAATTGAGTCGATTGCGACCATAGTATAATTTGGATTATCGGGCGCCTCTTTAGGACTTTTTCTCACATTTGACCCGTGGTCATCCATTCTTTGATCCACATTTACGCCAATTCTCGAGTCAAGGACATCCCTCGATTGTCGTGTTATCCTGGGGGCTCAATTGATAATCCAGAGTACCAAATGAAAAAGATTCGGTTTGTTGTCGTTCGTAATTCGTATCAAAGTCGTGTGGAAATCACCCGTAGATTGACTTTGTACTTCTGCTGAATCGATTTATTTCCATTTCCTTAATAGTCTAGTACTTAGAGAATATTGTTTCCACCCAGGTCCTCATGGTCGAAAGATTCGTTCCTGATCGAAATTGCGAGTTGTATGCGAATCATTTCCTATTGACGCCTCTCTGTAATCCATTATCTCACAAACACACAGTTCGGAAAATTTGTACTGACCAGGCCATCGACTAACATTGCCCTTTTATAAAATCCTAAAATGGGGTCTATTTTAGGATGTTACATATGGGTCATTGTGAAACTTGTTAAATAGCTATTGGGCTAGCAAAATGTTGTCACTAATCCTTCTACTTTTTACAAATGCAGTTTGCACAAGGCTAATAATAGACGGGAGAACTGCAGCCACCCCATTTGCAAGAATCTTAGTAATACATTTGTATATGGTATTATAATATGCAATAGGCCGAAAGTCAGACACCAACGAGGCATTTGGAGACTTTGGTACCAAGGCTAGAATAGTATTATTTGCCTCCCTCAAGAGACAACCTGAGTTGAAAATATCCAGCACCGCTTCAATAACCGATGACCCAACAATATCCCAATTTCGTTTGAAAAAATCAGCATTATAACCATTAAGACCAGGGGCTTTTCCCCCAGCAAGGGAAAACATGGAGTCACGAATATTCAAAGCAAGGATAGGCTAAGACAAGGCACATACCTGATCATCACTAAGCGGAGTGTGCAGAGTTTCTTTAATCTCCTAGGTAGATGGCCTAAAGGTCATATCCACCAGGGCTAGGAGCTCTTGGAAGTGGGAGACAAATACATGTTGTACTTCTCGCAGGTTCGTCACTAGATTTCTAGAATTATCTTGAACGGACATAATACAGTTGCACAAGTGCCGTCTATTGACTAAGTGGTGGAAAAATCTTGTATTATGATCTCCCTCTTTGAGCCAACAAACCTTGGACTTCTGTCTGAAGAAGGATTCCTCATTGGACCGAAGATCATAGTAGTTACGATACTGAGCTTTTTCCATGTCTGCCAACGAGCTATTCCATGGGTCTATTTGAAGGGCTTCTTGAGTAATCAGAAGAACCTGCCTAGCCTCATAAGCTTTTGAAGAAATCTTAGAGAAAGCATCCTTATTAAGCTGATTGAGACATCCCTTGAAAACTTTGAGCTTACAGTATAGTCTGAACATAGGAGAACCTGCCCTGTTGCTATCCTAAACTTGAGAAACAATTCCCCGGAAAAATAGGTGCTTCATCCAAAAATCGAAAAATTTAAACGGTTTCCGATTAGTGGTTAGTGACAGAATTCTTACCAACATAGGGGTGTGATCAGATATGCTGGGTGGAAGGAATGAAGCTTCCGAAAAGGAGTAGTCCATGCACCACTTAGTATTGACGAGGACCCTGTCGATTTTCCTTTGTTTTCTTTGGGAGCCTGGGGAGGCTGCCCAAGTGTATCTGAAACCTACATATCTAAGGTCATCCAGTTCAGCTTGAACTCGACAATCCTTAAACTCATCAAAAGATGGTAGCCAGGTATCTGTAACCCCCCAAGCGATCCAACGGGTCACGTATGGCATTAAAATCCCCCGCCATCAGCCACGAGCTATCCTTTAGGGAGGAGCTAAGCCGAATGAGATCCTTCCAAAGCCGTCTACGCGAAGTAAAGGTATGTTCCCCATACACTACTGTCAACCAAAAAGATGTACCTGAGGTGAGAAGTTTGACAGTTCCATGTAATACTCGAGCTGTGACCAGCCTAATATCAAGATCAACTAGGCTTGAGTTCTAGCCAATCCAAATCCGGCCCCGAGGCGAGAATTCATAATTTGAAACCCACTACCATCTAGTTAAAAGGCCAAACGAAATATTACCAAAAAGAGAGGAAGGGACCTTAGTTTCTATAATCCCAACACAACATAACCCATTAGAAGAGACAAAATTCCTCAACTCTGCTTCCCGAAAAGGGTTCACAAGGCCCCTGATATTCCATATACCAATATTCATAAATAAAAGTAAGGAGTAGGCAGTAGGGAACTACCTTCATTTGGTACGATGACTTGCCGCCAGTTTAGGACTACAGCTCTTGGTTCCACCTGGGTTAGGAGCTGGCTTTTAGAAGAAGAGACAATCTGAGGTGGCTGAACGTCAAGAGGATCAGCCCTATCAAGCACCAAAACAGGGGCACCCATTAGGTCCCTTGCCATTTCTTCTTCATCAGAACAGTTAGCCCTAGTTATATCCACCAAACGGTCTTCCTCTAAAGTAGACACTTCCAACAAGTTTCCAGGAGCCACCAAAGTAGACGAGCCTGAAGAGGCTGGGATATTAACGACCACCTCCAGTACCTGCTCACTCCTCTCGGGTTTGGTCATCGGGATAGTAGGTATACTAACCTGGATAGCAGGTTTCTAGACCCTAACTGAGTCCCTTTTAGGGTGACGGACTAGATGTTTTTGAGCTGGCTTGACCATTTGCCATTCTCCATCATGCGGGAGGCTAGATGGAGCATTGGAGGGAGCAACAAGGTCTTCAGTAGCAAGAGGTGTTTGCTGGCCTGAGGAATGCTGGACGGTCCCACCTGAGGGGGTAGTAGGTTCGTTACCAAAAGGCCTAACAATCACAAGACATTTGTGTCCAAACGTTCCACATGATACACAAGAAACCGGGCGCCATTCATAAACAACATCCACCTTTCAAGTTGCCCCATCAAGGAAAACTTCTATCGAGTCATATTGCTTTGAAGTGGCTAAGATTTCCACGCATACCCTAGCAAAGGATATCATCTTCATTTGTTCGATTATTTGGTCGACGTATAACGGCTTCCCTATGGTGTTTGCCACAACAGTAATCCTCGGGGCCGACCACAGGGTAAACAGGATGTTTTTAAGACGTACCCAAACCGGCACTGAGGAGTGGTGGTTTTTCTTCATTTCCAGCTTAGGGTGCCACTACTGAGGAATTAAAGGAATTCGAGCAATTGTCAGAGCCCCCCCATCCAAGACCATCCTTCTAAAGTGACTATCCGGAATGTGAAAAATAAAGAACCCTTGATCATTTGCCATAACCTCCATTAGTTTGTTTCCCCACGCATGTTTTAAAGTGGACTCAACCAGCTTAAAATGACGCTTCTTCCCTACAAAGTAGCCAACTACGCATTCATACCAAAATGGATTGGTAGCCTCCAGCACCTCCTCAGACAAATTAATCACAGGTTTATCATTAAGGAAAGTGGGGGGATGTATGTAAGATTATACCCTTTCATAGCAGTCTTTGCTACGTTTGCCCAAGTTCGAGCAGGCTGAACATCCACCCTCACACCTGGCTAAGCAGAGAGTATTCCTTGTGTAGCCACAGAATTGGTAATAGGTGCCGTGTGGCCTTCAACTACCTGGGTTGGGTGGGTATGACCCTCCTTTCATTGCCCACTCCATCGGGTAACCTGAGGGATTGCAGCATTGCCTCTCTGCTGAGCATTCTGAGTTCTAACCCTTTGATCAATGACCAATGAGGCAAAATCCGAAGTAACACCAGAACCAACACAAGGATGAGCAATCAAGGTTTCCTCCTAAAGAGTAGAAGATTGCCCTTGAGTAGCCACTGAGTTGCTGAAGGGAGCCGAGTGGCCTTTAGCTGGTTGGGATGGGCAGGCAAAGCCCTCCTTGCTTTGCTCACCTCTTCGGGTCCCTTGGGGCTTTGTAGTATTTTCACTTAGCATGGCAAATCGAGCTTCTCCAAGCTGCTTAATGCCCAAATCTACAGAAATCGGAGCACCATCTTCACTCAACTGAGACGAAGGGTGAGGGCGCAGTTCAACAGGCCTACTCCTGCTTCTCCCATGCTCTCCATCCTTATCATAGCTGGACAACAAGGGAATCCCTGGGTGAACGTCAACCAGCTGTGTAGAACCCATACTAGTAGACATCGGTGCTCTATCAATACCCATATGAGGTGGAGGACGTAGTTCAGCAGGCCTACTTCTACTTCTCTCGCGATCTCCAGCCTTCCCATGACAGGACAAAAGGGAAATACCGAAGTTAACGGATCCAGTTGGCAGTTTCAAGGGAGATCGACCAGCATCCATGACAGAAATAGGGGAAACCCACTAACCTTAAGAATAGAGAGGCATTGTAGCAGAAAAAAGGGCTTACTTGCAAGAAAAGCTTCGGTGGAGATGGAGGTGAGAGAGGACTGAGTAGAAACCCTAGTTGCGCCGTCCAAAACGCCGCCTTCGACTATCGGAGGGCCTCTTGCAATTGACCAGTGAACAGTGCTAGGGGGACCCAGTGAGAGAAAAGGTTTTCGGTTAGTTTTTTGGAGGAATTCTCTACTCTAATATATATATTTTTTTTGGTAAGGTAAATTTGTATACATTCCAACCACCAAACGTACAAACTAAGGAAATCGGCACCTATTTACACTCATCGTAGCATGACTAATGAGTGGAATGGCACTGAACTCGAAGGAGATCTAGATCATCATACATGGCAAGAGCCACCTAGTGGAAAACAACAATAACATGTTAACCATAAAAAATGGAGACATCTAAAGCCCATGCTCTTTGTAGCCACCTATTAACAGGAGTATCTTGAATAGGCGGGCTTGCCATCACCTTGTTCCTGATAGCCTTATATAAATATTGTTTCACCGCTTGAATAAGGACTGCTTTACCCCTAAACAGTGCATCATTCCGAGACTTCTAAATTATATAACAGAGTGCTCCAAAAGAAAACCTGGAAATCTCTTGCTGAAATCCTTTGCCGGCCAAATTTAAATTAGCCCACTCAAGGGTATTTTGCCGTATGCCTCCTGGCCATGCCAAATTGCACTTACCCGCCCAAAAAAAATGAGAGCACGTGCAAATTGACAGTAAAAAAAGAGGTGATCCAAGGAATCTGGGCAAGCCTTACAAAAAAACACCCCACACCAATGATTCTACCATAGGAGAGTAACATCATTTGGGTAGGAAGACGATTTTTAGCCATCACCCATAACAGGAATTGATGCCTTGGTATAATAGATTTGTTCCAAATAATAGAAGACCAAGGAACACGCAGGGCCCGACTCCTGGTAGAATCCCAAGTCAAAGCTGTAGAGAACTTACCCATAGAAGGCAGCTAAGTAAATTTGTCACGCCTTGACTCTCGAGCTCGCGGCAACCCCATTACCTTGGTCGATTGAAAGCGACGTCCCAAGACTCGTCGACAACCATTCATTTTATCTTTCGTTAATCGTAAGTAGAAGATGAATCATCCCCAAACAAACAAACAATTAAACAGGGATAGAAAGAAAAACAACAAGAACAACAGCAACTACTCTTTTATTCAATTTACTGAGTTAACCAACGGAGGATTTTTTTCCGATTTACAAGCCCGACAAAAAGGGGCCGATCCATCCTCTAAGCAAAACCAAAAAGAAACTAGGCTAATCCAATTAAACAAGAAGAACCCTCGGCTTTAGCATCACAGTCACTCAGACCTATCGGACTCAAGCTCCGTCGAGTCGATCATTGGAGAAGTGGGGGCAGGATTCTCCACTACGGGTACGCCATTCTAAAGACCTGAAAATGGTTAACCATAACGGGTTGAGACAAAATCTCAGCGAGTTCTCCCCCTAAGCCCCAGTTAGTACGCCAACTCAACTCGGGATATCTCTCCAGAACCACCTCTCACTCAACATAACAACCCACAACTAGCAAACATCAGACCAAACGATAGATAAGGCAAACCAACAATCAATATTTGGTTCGCATGTAATCTTACTCGGTCTGCCATACCCTGCACGTTAAATCTCATATAATGCAAGTAAGGCACATGGCCATTAGATAAAACAGTTCATCAATCACATGCAAATCGCGTCACAAGTGATCTCACCTGACCATTGCCACACCCTGCACGACTGTCAACTCATGCGTGCGTACCACAAATCATCATGACATTAAGAGCATACAAATAATCAGAGCATCTCACACAACTTTCTCATGTCTCCTACTCACACATGCTCCGATTATTACGCCCCCTCCTAGGCCACGGCACAACCTTATGGTTGGTGGTTCCTAGCTAAACTAGCTTTGTCCTCTTTACCTCGAGGCACGGCGATGTCAAGGGTCATCCCTTCCCTCTGACGGCATTCTCGAAGGAGCACAGGACCCGCCCACTACCACAGTCTCGCAACTGATAGGAACATAGGACCCGCCCACTACCATAGTCCCACAACATGTCCCCCGTCAAGCAACTGACAAAAGTCAGGACGACCAAACGGTTACGGCACAACCCCATAAGGATTGGCGATCTTTTGGCAACGCCAGGTTCCCTCTCTTAATGTGATCATGCAACACATCATCAAGCAATTCATTTATATCTTTGCTCTGTCGTGAATGCAACATTGCTCATGCTCATGCAACATGCCATTTCAAATAACCCACGTAATATGTCATGCGATCTCACTTGACGATTTCCAAAATTCAATTCAACCAACACTCGATCACGCAATTCATCAATATTCACGAGTGTAATTAACAATCGGTACTTCAATAAATCATAACAATTAAGAGCACATCAAAATAAGACTAAATTTAGCTTCTGCATGAACAGTGCCATGAACAGTAATCGTGAACAGTAATTATGAACAGTGATTTTTCCAAAGTTCAATTAATTAAAACATTTAATCCTGAAATTAAACAAAACATTAATTAAAATGATTAATCAATTCATTTAAGCAAATCATGCTTAATTAATCACAAAAATCACATAACCCTCATTTAAGCAATAATTAAACACAGTTAGCAAAATTAAGCTAATCTAATCTTAACCATCTATCTAATCACCTATCTTAGGGTTAATACAACTTAATTAAACTTCCTAAACCAAATTTACAACTAACCAAACCAACCCTAAGTAAGTTTAGGCACTAAATAGGGATTAGGAGCTAAACTCACCCGTTAAGCGGGCCGGCGATATGGACACAGCAGCGGCGACAAACCCGACACTCGGGGACCTCTACCACAACGATCCAAGGTTGTCCCGAGACTGGAATAATAGCAGCAACCTTTGGTTTTCCTTGAACTTTTGAAAAAATTGCACTGCTGGAGGAGGAAGAAGTTGACCAAAGGAAAACGGGCTGCCCGGAGCTCCGGTGAGCAGCGGGCCGGCAACCGACGGCACCTGGGGGTCGAGGAGGAACTGCTGGTGGCTAGGATGGGTGGTGTTTGGGTCAAAACTGAAGGAAAATGGCTGAAACAGGCAGAACAAGCAATGACAGGCAGAACAATGACGGTCCAGCAACAACCGGCTTTCGGCCGGAATACGGGTTGGCCAGCGGCTCCTTCTGGTGATCGGTCGACATGGTCTGAATAGAAATTCTCTTCTGAACGCAATGGCGGGTGGCACGAGATGAGATTCCAACGGGAAGGTAATGAACAACTCGATTTTCGATGAAAGGTCAGAAATGAAATTTCAGGAAGGAAGGGAAACTAGGGAGAGAAGTGTGTGCTGATAACTCTATTTTTAATAGAGTATTCTTGCTTATTTAGACTTGATATTTGCTAAATTTTGATGAATTTTGGGTGAATTTAATTGCTACTCACGCAATTTTATTTTGTATGAAATATTTTTAGATCTTTCAAGAATATTGTAATATTTTTCAAAATATTTCATCTTGAAGAAAAAGCCAGCCCAAATCAGATATTTGGAGAATTTGACCATGATTGAAAATAACGTTCAAAGAAAATCAAGAAGATAAATAGGAATCTTTTTCAAATCCTAGTAGTAGTTAACCTACGGCAAATTTTTGAAAGCTATATAAACTGCTATTGTATCACATATAAGGAAGATGAGAGAATCCTTGGAGTCACCATCTTTGTAGAAGATTTTAAGTTTTCTTAGTTAGATTTTGTTCTTCTATTTTAGTGGAGTTGGCATGTCAAGGAGAGAAGGAGGAGACAAACCTAAAACTCCTTCTATCTTAAATTGGTGAATTTATTTTTATTTAGTATTATGTTTTCTTTAATTCTTGTTAGTTTAGTTTTTACTATGTTTAAATTTTTTTTGTTAGAGCTACAATGGATCTTAATTATGATTGATTGATTTTCAAAGACTTTCATGCAATAGAATTTTTTGATTGTGTTGTTATTTATCATGATCTTAATGCTTTTAAAAGTCTGGCCAACTTTTGAATGATTTTTGATGTATGCATGATACAAGGTGGAGATTGTGTGCATGCGCATTAGTGATATTGAATCATAAATTAAATCTAGGTCAAGGTACACTAGATTATTTATGTAGCTGCGGTAGTAGATCTAGGTTGGGACTATTTAGATTAAATCCAGGAATTTTCACAAGAACTTAATGCTTTTAGGTAGTTTAAATTTACCTAAGGTTAGTGTGGGTTAACATACCTAATTAGGGATTATTAGACCGAGGTCGGCTTTTAATTCATCTTAGGGAAATTTCGCCAATACAATTGAAAACTAATTTGTTGCATGAAAAGTTAAGAAAATTAATTATGAATGATTAAGTGAAGTTGGATGCTCAAATGCTTTACGATCTTGATAATTGTTAATTTTCAGTTTGCTTTAGATTATTTTTATTTCACAATTTTAATTAGTTTTTGAATCCTTTAATTTTTTTACTCTTTTATATTTTAGTCTTTTAATTGGTTTAGTTCACTTTTTACTCGTCTTTTCGATTTGCTTAGCTAAATTTTTAAATTGATCACTTTCGGTAAGTAATTGGATAAAAAAACAACAATCCTTGTGGGAATGATACTCACTCATCACTTTATTACTTGTTGATATTGTGCATTTGCAAAAACTGAACTTTGATATGCAGGCAATAGGTGATAAAATATTGCTTCAGTTAGATGAATTGGAAGAGATGCGCAATGATGCATATGAAAGTGCACGAATTTACAAAGAGAAAACAAATAGATGGCACGATCAACACATCTTAAGAAAGGAGTTTCATGTAGGTGAAAAAGTTTTGTTATATAACTCTCGTCTTCGTTTGTTTTCAGAAAAGTTGAAGTCTAGATGGACCGGTCCTTACACCATACCAAAGTATTCCCTTTTGGAGTCGTTCAGATTATCAATGAGAATGATGGGACTTTCAAAGTAAATGGTCATAAGCTTAAGCACTACTATGGAAGAGGTTTCGATGCTCAAACATTTGTCATCACCTTGGTTCCACCAACTTAGAAGCATGGGAAGAGTTCAGCTGCGAACTATAAAGTAAGCGCTTCTCAGGAGGCAATCTAAGTTTTTAAGTTTCTATTTTTTTTTTATATTTGTTTGGTTTGCATTTTGTCTAAAAAATTTTGAAAAAAAAAAGAATTTTTGTGGTGATGAATTTTCTATTTTGCAGAGATAGTAGTGTGCATGGCAGGTAGAAGAGAGGTTAGAGGCGTACGGCCATGCGATCATGAAGCTAATAAATTTTCTGCGAGTAACCTTTAATGACACATATGAACCATTGCTCATTTTACTAGGCATGATTCAACATGGATAATTGCCATCTTCACATCTTCAGGGGAGTATTTTGAACTTTACTCTAATTTGTTTGCCTCTTTGCCTGTATTTAATTCTTTATTTTTACACATTGAGGACAATGCTTCATTTTAAGTTGGGGGTAGGGGATCGAAAATTTTGAATTTTTTTGTGCTAAAACTTTTACTAATCTTGAAAATATTTGCGCTTATTTAAAATTTTTAAAACATTTTTGAAGCAAACTTTATAGGAGATGATGATTTTGAATCGTAATCTACAAGATTGATATCATTTTCATAGTTATGAGTTATTGTGATTTTCAGGGGAATATAAATCTTGTTCAATTGGTTATTGATATATGAGTTAGTCTTAATCTTGATTATGCAATCCATATTTTGAGCACTTGTCCTTGACTTTTGAGTTATGTGTGCTTAGAAAAAATCAATGGGAAGTATGTGATTCTCTAGAACTCACCTAAGTCTTAGAATTTGTTGGATATTCTCTTGAAATTAATATGCTATACTCAATCAAGAAGGTGATATAGGCATTCTTTGGATCATTTGAGCCTTTCAAGCCTATCTTATTACTTGATCCCTAGTACCCTTTTGAGCTTAATTGGCCTATTTTTCTTTGATGACCTTATAATGCTAATTCAAATGTATTACTTTACCTTATACCCCATAAGCATGTTTGTCCTTAAAGCTACTTTAATAGTTATGGATTCTTGATGTGTCTGAATTTGCTAAAGCTTGAAATAGTTATGAAAAAAAAAGACAAAAAGAAAAGAAAAAAAATAAAAAAAAAAGAAGAAAGAAAAAACATAAAAAAAGAAAAGAAAAAAAATGCAAGTTATAAAGTGAAAGTTGTTTACTTTAGTACAGCTCATACGGATCCCTACTGCTAACTTTCAACTTGAGTGAGCTTTTTGGATACTCAATGGGTTAGCATTGCACTATGGGAGGGACTTAGGAAGGAACTTTGCCGTATAGCATGGAAAGAGAAATAATGGAAGCTTTAAAGTGTTGAGTGTTTGTGAATTGCATGGCTATAATATTGTAAGCATATGGATGTTATGTCTTGAATCCTATTTAATTCAAATGTTTTGAGAATTGATATGTTTATTGGGTTTGTTGAGCTTAAATAAATCCTTTATACCCTCTCCTTAACCAAGCCACATTATAAGCCTTAAAGACCTATTGATTTTTGAATGAGTATTAATTTTTAATAGTGGAGAGAGAATTGAAAAACAAATTTATGAGACTTGGTTAGTGAATCTTGAGTTTAGAGTGTTGCATATCAACTTGATTTATTTGAGCATACATGATTTGGAAAGTCAATGGGCGCACATACACACGGATTGCATGGTTAAGGTTAAACATAGCTTATGTATTGATTTTGGGTTGATGGGATTTTTTTTTTCCTTTGAGTTGTGATTTCACGTAATTATGAATGGATATTGATAATTGGAGATGAGGTTTATTTATTTTTATTGTTTGCTTGAGAACTAGCAAATTTCTAAGTTGGGGGTAATTGATAACTCTATTTTTAATAGAGTATTATTGCTTATTTAGACTTGATATTTGCTAAATTTTGATGAATTTTGGGTGAATTTAATTGCTACTCACGCAATTTTATTTTGTATGAAATATTTTTAGATCTTTCAAGAATATTGCAATATCTTTCAGAATATTTTACTTTGAAAAAAAAGCCAGCCCAAATCAGATATTTAGAGAATTTGACTATGATTGAAGATAACATTCAAAGAAAATCAAGGAGATAAAGAAGAATCTTTTTTAAATCCTAGTAGGAGTTAACCTAGGGCAAATTTTTGGAGGCTTATAAACTACTCTTGTACCGCATATAAGGAAGAGGAGAGAATCTTTGGAGCCACCATCTTTGCAGAAGATTTTGAGTTTTCTTAGTTAGATTTTGTTCTTCTATTTTAGTGGAGTTGGCGTGTCAAGGAGAGAAGGAGGAGACAAACCTGAAGCTCCTTGTATCTTAAATTGGTGAATTTGTTTTTATTTAGTATTATGTTTTCTTCAATTCTTGTTAGTTTAGTTTTTACTATATTTTAAATTTCTTTTGTTAGAGCTACAATGGATCTTAATTATGATTGATTGATTTTCAAAGACTTTCATGCAATAGAATTGTTTTGATTATATCGTTCTTTATCATGATCTTAATGCTTTTAGAAGTTTGGCCAACTTTTGAATGATTTTTTATGTCTGCATGATATCGGGTGGAGATTGCGTGCATGCACATTAGTGATATTGAACAATAAATTAAATCTAGGTTAAGGTACACTAGGTTATTTATATAGCTACGGTAGTAGATCTAAGTTAGGACTACTTAGATTAAATCCGGGAATTTCCACAAGACCTTAATGCTTTTAGGTAGTTTAAATTCACCTAAGATTAGTGTGGGTTAACATTCCTAATTAGGGATTATTAGACCGAGGTCGGCTTTTAATTCATCTTAGGGAAATTTCACCAACACAATTGGAAATTAATTTGTTGCATGAAAAGTTAAGAAAATTAATTTTGAATGATTAAGTGAAGTTGGATGCTCTAACGCTTTGCGATCTTAATAATTGTTAATTTTCAGTTTGCTTTAGATTATTTTTATTTCACAATTTTAATTAGTTTTTGAATCCTTCAATTTTTTTACTCTTTTATATTTTAGTCTTTTAATTGGTTTAGTTCACTTTTTACTCATCTTTTCAATTTGGTTAATTAAATTTTTGGATTGATCACTTTCGGTAAGTAATTGGATAAAAAAAAAACAATCCTTGTGAGAATGATACTCACTCATCACTTTATTACTTATTGATATTGTGCACTTGCAATTCACCGAACATGTGCGGTTTTGGAGAAGATGAAGAGTAGAGAGAGTGAAGTGTGGCTAAAGATAGGCCTCAATTAAGGCCATTAATGGCTTGGCTCAAGTTCCCAAAAACATGACATCATATTCTCTCTCTTCCTTTTTGACTTTTCTTCAAAATATCAAAGGGTATTTTGGTCATTTTCATCTTGCACATTTCCCAATGTGCCCTTGGGCTGAAAATGAAGAGCGGGCCTAGGAAAAAGGCTAGAAAATGAATAAGAATGGGCTCGGAAATTTGTTGGGCTCGAAACAGCTCAAGGTTAGACAACGGGCTTGAAGGGTAAATGATCGGTTTGGCCCAATGGGTTCACTTGCTTGCCTCAAGCCTTCCATGGCGGTTGTCCCACCTTGGGCGTGAGGCTCACACTGTTCTTGTCCAACCCACATCCTCATAGGCTCATTTCCTCGGTACGTAAATCATTTTTCCAAATACTCGGCTCATTTGACACTGTCGACTGTCGAAGAAGCATCGTCCAAAAATCCGTCCCGGACATTCCCAAAAATTCAAAGTCCAATATAAAATTCTCATGCCATATCAATTTCGTCCGAATGCCATTTTGGTACTATTTAGACTAACAGGCGATTTTGAGGATTCATGCATAACTGACTCGTGCCAATTCACATTCAAGACTTCTCGACACATGGACACCCTTTATGACGTGAAATTGCGAAGGATAGATTCTTATTTCAAAGCACACGATTACCAAGGATCGACATAGGGATGTTTGCAGGTTCGATAACAATAGACGGAATCACCCATCGCCCCATTATTTCTGTCCACGAATCAACTTCTATTCGTCCCTAGAATCGGCCTGCAAATCTTCAGGATCATCCTTACGCAAGTCTCACAGTCGAGTCATTTTCTCAGGTCAAGTGCTTTAGCCACACGAGTTTTGTCCTCATTAGCCTTTCCCTTCAAGGTCAGTATCTCAAGAGTGATCAGTTCCAACTGAGATCAACCAACAATGCATTGGCGAAATTAACGTTCATTCCTCCATCAGAGAGCTTGAATTTCAGGATGTTATAGAATTCATCTGGAAGATTATTGAGATGTGGGATTAGGTACGGCCAGCTTTGGATATGTTGTAAAACACAATGACCAGCTAGTGTAAATAGGTCAGCGACCTTAGCTTCTCTAGTAAGGCCTAAACGATAAATAAAAAGGTTAGAGAAAAAAGTCTTAGACGGACCTAGGGGATGTCAAGGATCGAACCATAATGAGATGGAAAGATCATTGCCAACCTGCCACCTAACAAAGCTAAGGATTACCGGTCTCAAGGTTGGTAATTTTCTCCAAACCCAAGAGTAGATTGTTGGCTAGTGCATGCCCAAAAGTTTTTATGCTTTAAATAAGTAGTATGTATCCATTTACACCAGAGGGATTCCTTATCAGTAAATAAGAGCCAGATGTGTTTCATCATTGTAGCTCTTTTGCTCTCCCTAAGTTTCCGCAGGCCAAACCCATCTTCGGCCTTCAGAAGACAAACTTCTTCCCATGCGACTTTGGCACCCCTAGAACCTAGTGTAGGACCCTTCCATAAAAATTGTTGGCATATTTGTTCAATGCTCTTCAAGACCGAGCTAGGCAAAATAAAAATACTAGCCCAATAAACTTGGACAGCATGAAGGACCGACTTAATAAGTTGTAACTAGCCCGCAAATGACAAAAAATGATATGTCCAAGAATGAACTCGAGTAGTAAGATGACTAACCAGAGAATGACAATCCACCTTGGACAATCTTTTAGTAATGATAAGGACACCAAGATACCTCACAGGTAGGGATCCCAACCGAAAGCCCCATAACTGACAAATGAGATCTCAGGTATTTAAGGAACCACCAGCTATGAATATCTCACTCTTGTTCAAATTCGGACATAGACCACTCCAAGTAGAGAAAACCTGCAATCCCTCCTTGAGGTAGACAGACGACCCAATCGATGCTTCATAGAACAAAAAGGCATCATCTGCAAAAAAAAAAAAAATGAGATAACCGGGTGGATTTACATCTCCAGAAAAATTTAAATCCCGGAAGCCGAGCTTGTCTTGAAATAATCCCAAAGAGAACCTCCATGGCAAGGGTGAATAGATAAGGAAACATAGGATCCCCTTGTCTCATACCCCTACCACTTGGGAAAAAACCCTGTAACCGCCATTAATTGAGATAGAGAATTTTGGAGTCCACACGCATATCATAATACAGTCTACCAACCATCTAGGGAAGCCGAAGGCTTCCAAAGTTAATGCAAGAAAATTCTAGTCTAGTGTGTCATAGGCTTTTTGGAAATCCACTTTTATTGCACATTTTAGAAGGTAAGGCTCAATATGGAAGCCACTAAATAACTCCTGCGCAAGTAAGATATTATCACTAATTCTTCTCCCTTTGACAAAGGCATTTTGATATGGCCCCACTAGGGAAGGGAGAACCACAACCACTCTATTGGCGATGATCTTGGTGATGCATTTATAGACCGTATTACAGTATGCAATCGGCCTAAAGTAGCCCATTGAATAAGCATTGGGAGTTTTAGGCACAAGGGCAATTATAGTATTATTCACCTCCCGTAGCAATCTCCCTGAGTGGAAGAAATCCAGAACAACATCTATAACATCCTGGCCCACCACATCCCAATTCTTTTTGAAAAACTCAACATTAAAGCTATCTAGCCTCGGAACTTTGTTTCCAGCAAGAGAGAACATAACGGAATGAATTTCAGTGGAAGTAACAAGGCTGGATAACATACGCACTAGATCATCCCGTACAACAGAATCAAGCACACTCCTTATTTCCATGAGAGAAGGCTAATTATCCCTTACCACCAGGGCGAGTAACTCCTGGAAGTACCAAACAAAAATAGAGTGTACCTCATTCTGATCAGAGACCAGGTTGCCCATATTGTCCTGAATAGACAAAATTCTATTCCGGATATGTCGATTGTTTACCGAATGGTGGAAAAATTTTGTATTAAAGTCACCTTCTTTCAACCATCGAATTTGGGATTTTTGGCAAAAGAAAGATTCCTCCTGAGACCTGAGTTCATAGAACGTTCAAAGGTGGGTTCTCTTAAGGTTTGCCAGAACACCATTATGAGGCTCTTGTCGAATAGCATCCTGGGTGGCCTTGAGAGCCTTCCTAGCAATCTCCACACATGAGGATAAGTCAGAGAATACCTCCTTATTTAGTTGTTCAAGCCTGGCCTTCACTGCTTTCAACTTGAAGTACAGCTGGAACATAGGAGAAGCCGACACTAAATTAGCCCAAGCCTGGGTAATTAGGGACTGGAAGTCAGGATGCTCCATCCAGATATTGAAGAATTTAAACGATTTCCTCCTCGACACCGGATTGGTGATCTTGACAATCATGGACGTGTGGTCTGAAATGCTAGGAGTTATAAAGGATGCCTCGGAATAGGAAAAGACATGGCACCTTTTACTATTAACCAAGACTCGATCAATCTTCCGAAGTTTTCGGTTCAACCCAAAGGATGTTGACCAAGAATGCCAATATCCAACATAACGAAGGTCTTCCAAAAAGGCCTGAGAGACGTAATCTTTCAACTCATCAAATGAAGGTAACCATGCTGTCGAACCTCCCACCCTATCCGAAGGGTCCCGGATAGCATTAAAGTCCCCCACAACCAACCAGGAGCTATTACACAAGGAAGAACTACACTGGACAAGATTTGCTCATAACATCCTACGAGCCACAAAGGTATGTTCTCCATAAATCACAGACAAGTCAAAAGCGATACCAGTACTACATTCAAAAATTTTGCCATGTATGGCGTGTCCATGATTGGACCGGCATCAAATGATACCCTCTTTGGGTCCCAACCAACCCAAATTCGACCCCGAGGAGAGAAATCATAGTTAGAAATCCAATGCCAGCCCGGAATAGTGCTAGAAGAAATAGACCCAAAATTTCCAGCACGTACTTTAATCTCCAAAATGCCTAAACAACAAAGATTATAAGTGCGCACAAGCTTATAGGCTTCCGCTTGGCAAACCGGGTCTACTAGGCCACGTATATTCCATATCCCTATATTCATACAGCAAAAATACCAAAAGGAGTTTTAGGCTTACTTGCGCCGGCCAATTCGCCGACAGCTCTTTGATAACTTCGGACTAGAGCCTTTCAAAGCAACTGGCAGCAAAGCAGGATCAGCAGGCATCTTCTGCTTAGCCTGTATTGAGGCCGAAGTAGACTTAGTGACCACTTGCTGAGCAGCCTTAGTATCTCCTGTCAACTGCGGTTCCTCATCAGAACTCCTGCCCAGTTCCACATTTTCAGCCACACCACCATTAGAAGAGGAGGACTCAGAAGAAACAGACAGACCCGGACAGCCTGCCTCGCTTGTACGCCTCTTGGGAACATCCATAAAGGGAATAGTAGGGTATGCCTGACTGACCAAACTAGAAGCCGCAGGAGGGGCTGGAGTCTCTAGCAATCCTGTGTTCCCAGAACCAGAACCCACAGCCTTCTTTCTCAGGTTCTTCCTGCTCTGCCATTCTGCTGAATCCTCAGGAGGAGCTACAGTCCCTAGCGTGCCTGGGATTCCAGATTCAGAAACCATAGTCTTCGCCACCTCCTGCACATGCTGAGTTGGGGTAGGGGAAGCCAAGTCAACACCAAGCTGATCTGTGGTGGCCAATGGATGAGCCCCTTCCTGTCGGATAGAGATAGTTGGAGTTGAAATAGCTGGAGGATCACCCCCTCCATCCGTTGCCTTTGGTGGACATTTGCCAAATAAACCACACTCATGACAGCACACTGGCCTCAATTCATATTCAACATCCACTTTGCGTATAGTACCATTGATGAGAACATCGATCGAGTTAACTTGTTTCACCGTGGCAGAGATCTCTACATACACGCGCAAACGAAAGCATCTTCATCTGTTCGGTGTGTTGATCAACATACAGAGGGTTGCCCAACATGCTAGCCATCACACTAATGCCCGGGGCAGACCATAAGGCGTAAGGGATGTTTTTAAGGTGTACCCACACTGGGACCGTAGAATGCTTATCTTTTGAAAGCTCAATCAGTGGATGCCATTGTTGGAGCATAAGCGGGACACGCACCACTGTCAAAGGACCTCCCTCAAACACCTTCCGGCGAAAATCATGATATGGAATATGGAAAAAAGAAGAAGCCTTGGTCGTTTGCCTTGACCTCCACCAACCTATCTCCCCAAGCATGTTTGAGGGCCGTTTCCACCCGCTTAAAGGGGAGTTTTTTCCCCACAAAATACCCCACAATGCATTCAAACCACAGAGGATCTGAGGCACCCATCACCTCATCAGTAGCCTTCGCCACCAACCTGTCATTAATAAGGGTGGGTTGGACAAAAGATAGATTGTAGCCTTAATGGCTGTCTTAGCCACATTCACCCATGAACGGGCAGGGGGAGGACGTGACCCGGCACTCTGTCGAACAGGAGGCAGAGCAACATTTAACCTGGATTGAGGAGCCGAAGGGCCCTCATTACTTTGAGACAGGACAACTGAGGTTCCAGCGCTAGCCATACGTTCTCTACCAGTATAAGGCCAATTAACAAGGCCACGAGAGGGACCAGCAGGACCCGCAGACATTAATGCAGTATTAACCATAGCATCAGTAACCATTTTCCCTTTCTCAGGTCGTCCGCGCGCCAAAGAATGGGAAACCGCCGGCCTACTCTGGCTACGACCACGACTCACACCTACTCCGCGTGTGGTTTGGGGGGAAACCCCCCGAGATTCAGTTATCATCTCAGGTTCAACAGATTGCAAGGTAGAAGCCATTCTAGCTGAGAGGACCCGAGAACCCTAGATAGAGTGAGCCATACCAGGAAATGTGAGCTTGCTCCGTGGAAATCCTTCAGTGAGTAGCTAGAAGGACGGAAGGCGACGCAATCCTCCAATTTCCGGCAAGAATTGTTGCCGGCAACCACCAGGGCAGCACCCAGCAACCATCGAATGAATAGTGACTTGGGCACCAGAAGCGATAGCACAAAGAACAGTAAACCGTGTTTTGGTTGGAACTAACACATTCGTTTTTTTTCTGCTCTAATATTTTATCAATACTTATTTAAAAAAAACTTAATTAATCAACTCTTACGCAAAACTAGCTACCAACGTAATAATTAATTACTAAATGTTTGTCTAATTGTTTCAAAATTGTCAATCGTTTTGATAATTAACTGAATTAATTAACTAAGATCCATGGAGCTCGTGTGATGTCCCCCTAAAATAGCATTGTCCACCGGCATGTTTGCTCTTCGGTCGCCGACAGCACACACAAAAAGACGTGGCAGGCCATGCTGCAACGTGGGGTTTTATTCACAAAGTGAACGTGGTTATCTCCCATACATTTCCTTTTGATGGATAAATGCCTGTCAAACTTCGGCTTGTCGTCCATCGCTCTCCCGCATGGTTGATTATCTATTTTTTTATAACATTAGCCCAGATTCATTAGAATATATAATGGATTATATACAAAATTACCATCTTCTTGTTCGTTTAGACCATGGGTCTTTCCAGCAAATGTTTTGGTATTTCTAATGTTACTAAAATTGATCATAATATAAACATTACCAGCCAAAGAAGAAAACTCAAATTTCCACTTGTTATAACCAAAAGAAAAGAGGCAAGACATTAATTGACTTTTCAATATTATAAATTCAAGTTTATAGGACAAAACTGGTATAACTAGGAAATTTAAATCCAGTGAATGCAGTTCTTTGCCAGAAAATCTATGTGAAAACACATGCAAATCCTTTGCCTCTTGTATTATTGTTAGGGATCACACAGAACATAGTAAAAAACTGTCAACCTCATAATCATCAATTGCACGCCTATAATGACCTCAAAGTTCAAAAAACTCAAATCAAACTACATCACAAAATATGTAGATGACAGAAAACTGATGCCTGCACAAGTTTATGTTATAAAATTATCTAAACAATCTGATAATCAAGTTAACGCATGAAATCACTTGTGATCACATCTGCAACCCTTTGCAACACATGAAAATCCCAGCAAAAACTGATATGGACATGCATCGCACTTCCTTCCTCAGATCCCTTGATGAAATTCTGTGATTAGAAAAGCAGTAAATGGCATGCGCATTATCAATCAAGAATAAATCGAATCATTTGAAGATGCTTTGTGGGATGCTTATAACATTTACACAGATCTCTACACTTAAAAGTTTGTTTCTAAAATGTTTTAACATCTTGAGACAAAATAATTAACACTACTTTTTTCTGCCATATCACAAGCTAGAGAGAATCTTACTAAGCTAGAACAAGCACCAATAATGTCACATCCAGATTTGTGCTTAATCACAAAACTATAGTTCAAAAATGATTTTGCACAGAGTTCATTTCAGGAACGGGAGCTACCTTGAAGTGAAAGTTTGACTTAGCTTATAGTCAAATGAACAGATGAACTAACATGAATAAGAACGATGAACAATATGATTAGAATAAACCAAGAATCAGGAATGAAGAACAATGACTTAGCTTCTTCCTCATTGTGATTGACTACAATCATACAAGGAAATATATAGCTATAGGTATACTCAATCTTAACATAAGCATCATACCAAACTGTCATAGCAAGAAACATTGCACAGCGCCCTAATTTGGCACGGTTTATAATATAAAAGGTTGCACAATGTAGACACTAGTTATATGCATGAGTATCTGATAATCATTTGACATGCAACAGAGGTGCATCGTATTTCTATACATGATGTACATGAGGTTCATAGAAGAAAGGAATCATAAGTTCAAAAGTCTTACCTAGTTGTGCAAAGGCATGAGAGTGTTCAACAGGATGAATCAATGCAGTCAAATCTAATGAGAAGCATGACTTAATTGTGACCTGTGAGTTTTTGGAGCTGAAAACCAAATATTAGCATTCAGCATATCAATAAGATATTTAAACAAATCATAGATTCCATGATGTCATTAATAGAAAATGAATGGAAAAGAAGGGGAAGAAGGGCAAAGAGAAATGATATTCAAGGAATAGGGTTCTAAATAACGGAGTCAAATTGATTTCCTCAGTTTGATGACAAATTATTTCAAGGCTATGTTTTAGTTTCCAAAGTGTATTCATTATCTCAGATGCATGTAAAGATTATGGTCTGATCAGTTTTTAAAGTATTTGCCACTGAAGAGCTCTTATTGAAGAATTGTTAGACCAAGAACCATAGATGTACAGTAATCCACGATGGGGGATCAAGGAAGAAGATATTTCTCTCAAATGAGTCTAATCAAAGAATTCTCAACTATTAAGATACTACACTTCTTTTTCCTTAACCAAGGACATGACATCACATTTCTCAAATGGCAATCTAGCTAAGAATATCCAGTCTAAAGGAAAGCTACGTGTGACGAACAGGGCACCTGAAAATTTGCAAAAAGAGAGATTGGGCATCTGCAACCCTAACTTTCGTTTCCTGGGCAAATTCTACACATACTTATAGCAACAATTATATTGCTAATCACTCTTTAGTGTCAGTCTGGATAAGTGTACACACCCTCTCAAGATAAACACCTTATCCTTGATAAATGCTTGCAATTTCATTAACCATTTGTCATTACATGACGCCAGCTTTATTTATCTAGGACATGAGGATACAACAAGATATCTTTACTGCAGCAAATGATCTAGATATGGATGATTGCACGCTCACGCGTATCACTGAAAGGCCCACGAATTGGTTAAAAAGTACAAACAGAACGAGGCTTCACAAATTATTTTTATTCAATATGGAAGAGCATGAGTACGAGGAAGACTGCAGCACTTTGAGTTCAAAAGAAAGCTAATTCCAAGGAAGGGTCTTTCATTCAGATGTTGCTAGCAAACACAATACTCAACTTCATTGATTGAAAAGGTGAACTTTGGTTCAAAAAGTAGAGTTGCTCTATTATGCTCATAGAAGCCTCTTAAAAAAGTGTACTTAACTATGGGTGCATTGAAAAAGAACTATCATCTTCCTTAAGTTATCTCATGTAAATAGGTGCTAACAGCAGTATTATAACATTCTTTCAAATAGACAATTCAACTGGTTAAAATGGTTGATCGCTGTTCATACCATTAGGGTTTTCCTGTTCATAAATAATCTTGCAGAAGAGAAATTGCTTTAATGCCATTATATGTCCAGAATATTTGAAACCCTTCAATCAAGAATTTCGATTACTGCAAGAGAAACAAGAAAAAAGCTGAAAACATTCATAGATCAGGCACACACTTGGAAGGGTAACATAGATGAAATTTCAATGGAAACCAGCCAATATTTCTGTCGATACAGCATTTTTACCTAGCTCATCAAGTCGAAAGCAGGTACAGATTCCATTAGCAAAAATATCCAAATTTCATGCAAGAGCTAATTTAGAAGACAAGTTGACAAAGCACTTTGCAAAAGGTCCTATCTGAGCAAAAACAAATCTGCCAATAAAGGAATGTGTCTTAGGAATTATACATTTCAGTCCTAAAAATATCAATTTTGCCAAATGCCCTCCTCCAGGAAATAGCTTTTCATGCAAGCAAATGATCTGTGAAGTGTACCATTTGATTCAATTGACAGTAACTAGACTCTACTAAGTGGCATTAACCTTGGCAAAATTCTTGCATCGGATTTAAAAGTGGTGTGTGCTTGGGGTAACCATGGCTTACAATTTTTTACTATAATGATGCCTTTGGGTTATTCTATAATTTTTCTTCAATGTAAAACATAATGTCCTTGAAGAACAAACAACACTTTGTAAATAGGGTGATACTTTCAAGCTCTTAATATGCATGGACAACTTCTGTTCATAGAGACCTTGGCACCAGTGATCTGACTGAGAGAAGATCTGTGGATTACTTGTTTACTAGTATTGGTTGGGATGGGTTTCAATCATCTATAAATTCCATAGATTGAATATGAACCATGCTCACCATTATAACGACAGCCTCATTCTCTGTATCATGAAACTATGCAATAATTAGGGCTAGTTTTTGAGCTCCAGAGGGAGGAAATTGAGCCAGGCGGTCCTTTGTTTGTGTTAGAAAATTGGATGTGTGCGGAAGCGTAGTTTTGATATGATTGATAGTTTGTGTTTTGATGTGTGCAAGTGTATGTGCATAGTATGTATTTGGTAAAGGATGAACAAGGGACAAGGTAAGATAGTTCAAGAATCTAGGTCATGGGATAAAGGGAAATAGTTTCATTAGTTGAATAAAATAATTTGATGGAGGTGTTGGTGGAGGACACACCCCACACGTAGGTGGAGGTCTAAACCTCACACATAATCTACATGGTGGAGGTCTAAGCCTCACACACAAAGACGTCCAACAAGTCCTATTTATAGGCGTGAGACACCGCCTCTTCTTGACCAACTTAGACATCTAGATGACTCTAGACATTTCTTTACTCTTCAACTTTGACTTGGACTTGCTTTTTGTCTTGCATCCCACTTCTAGATTCTTCTTCATTTTTCAGCCCACTATTTTTGACATTTTCAAAGGTTTCTTTTGCTGCTGCCTGCTTGCTTGCCGCCAAGGCTTTTCTTCATGTACTTCATTTCTAGTCTAGTTGATTCTAGAATTTTCCAAAATGGATCACCAATTTTCAACAGTCTGCAAGATGAGTCCTCTTGCTTGATGTCGTATTGAGAAAGGCAATAAGCTAGTTCATGTTTCCCACAATACTTTTGACTCATAATCAGATTATAACAGCAGCATAATTATAAATTTCAAGCTCCAAAAGTCAGACCTTTCAAGGTCTATTTTTTCCCTAAACTTTTTATTAAACGCGTCCTTAGTAAAAATCTCTTGCTTCTTCCCCCTGTACTGGAGCTTGTTCTTTCAAATTAATCCTTAAACAGAAAAAAATGTTTGAGATCTATATTAGCTACTTCATGTACTGCTCAAGCACAATGAACCAGATCCTGTTTCGCTACACTTTTACCATTATATCAACAAAGTCTTGAGGAAAAAATTGATGACTTCTGAACAAGCTTAAAACACGAAATGTTAGATCATGGCAACATCAAACAGATGAAAAGTTATATTGGAAACATAAGCCATACACCACAATCAAGCAGAAACATGCTTTCATATATGCAAGAAGAGACAACAACAACTAGTAAACAAGAAAAGATATTTCTTTGTCAAGTATATCGCCCATGGCAGATCAGAAAGCATAATTTCCTCGTAGTTAAAAATATCTTATTTCCTTGAATATACCTTATTTCTTGATTTAAACATGATAGCAATAAAGACATCAAAGAATCTCACTACAATCAAAAAGTAGCACTTCACAGAACTGTAAATTTTAGGGCAAATAAAAAGAATACAGAAATGTCAAACAAGTCACAAAGAATTTAAGAAAAAGGAAATAAAGCAAGGAAAGAAGGAAGTAATATAAACTTGGCTTCTTGACGCTTCCAGGAACTCCACTTTCTTCCATTAAGACTAGAAAAAGGACAGAAAAGATGGAAAACCAGTTCCACAAACCTCCATTTATTTTGATTATGCATGTTTCACATACTGAAAGCTTCTCTGCAACTGTTCAAGAAGAACATCACGAGCTTCCATCTCTGCATGTCTTGTTGCCTATGAAAGTACAAGGAGAAAACCAACGCAAGCATATCAAACTTAGGAGCTTTGTCACAGAGACAGTTGCCCTTAGTATAGTTCTAACATAAATTCTGAAAATACATCAGATATATCCTCCTTCAAGCAAACTGATTGAGAGTATATATGAGATTGCTCAAGGTGTATACTACATGAATTCAACAAGTTTTGCCCGCTTGAAGTTGTTGAGAATCTCACATGGAAAAAGAGGCTTCTTATTGGATTAGCCACCTCCAACTTTTCTAACAGTACTTTCATATATACCCCTGTAGCTGGGAACCTTTGTTTTTTATTATGCTCCACAGCATACTAATAGGGCCAAATGTTCTTCACATCAACTATTCATTACTGTCCCCAAAGTCATTTATAGTAGTGTACTGTCACCACATAACTATCAATGATTACAGCAATAGACTATTACATAAGAGATGATCTCTACCAGAAACCATGCTTAAACTACATGTAAATATGGTCATTGTATGAAGAAATGGCCCAAGGAGCAGGTTCTTACATCTTAAAAGGCAATAAAATGCTCACAGCGCATTTTATGCCAAACAAGTATACCAATAGTCTAGCTAACATATGGCCTAAGAAAACAGTGTTAGGAACTTCACAAAAGTAGATAAAGACTGTATTATTGTTCCAAACAGATAACAATGGCAAATGAAAAGCCTGAAACATTAGGCATAATAAAACAATATTATAGTTATTGTTAGCAATATAACTAATGAAATAATAATTGGAACACAACCCTTTAAAGCCTAATAATGCATAAAAAAATTCACTCATTAACATATTTGGTCCGTTATATTGTTTTATCATTAATTAAAGAAATGCTTAAGAGACAAACTTAAAGTGATCAACAATAAACTACGAGTGGATAATTTGAGGGTATTAATCCTGAGCAATAACAACATGCTGCAGGGGAAAAATTTAAATAAGGGGGGTGGGAAAGCAATGATAAGCATACAATTTGTGTCTCATTAGTTGGGTTTCTTCCTGCTGCAATAACATTCCCATCCTGAACAATTACACAGCTGTTCAATCAAAGTATTGTATAAATAAAGCACAATCTGAAATCATTCACCAATTAAGACTGAAATACCAATCATCCTAATTAGCAAACAAAATAACATATCTGAAATGCGCTTCTTTACCAAAAACCAGCTTCTTACCTAACTGGAACTTCAAAGCTATCCCAAGCAAGTTTCTCCTTATATAAGAAAAGCAAATAGGTCTAATTACTTGTTAGGAGAAAACAATATGAGGATTAGAGTAAGAAATTATCTCATAAATATATGCATGCATACAGTCAATTCAAGAGGACATCAACATCAAGTTGCCAGCAGTAGATATATTTCATTATCAATATGCAGCTACTTATGGAATGAATGCATGTCTCATAGCTATATGATCAAAATCTTGTGGTCCTCCATAATATTCTGGTCACAAACTTCCAAGCAATGACTGTCACCGCATACTCAACCTCTAATTTAGATGCAAATCCCACCTTTTGTTAGACTGATATAGCTCTAACAACATTAGAGCAAAAACATCAACTAATTGGAGAAACTACCTGTTGGTCATTTCAATTTGTCCTATCATTGATACCTTAGAAGTTTCCATTTCATTGTTAGGTTTCCAAACATTCAAGAAGCTTCTAGGAGTTTTAGCTTCAAGGTCATTTTCCTCCATAAAAGCAATGGCAGATAAGGATAAAAAGGGAACCTAAACTGTTGCGAAGGCCTCAGAAATCAGAATTCACAGTCAGCTTCTTGTGCTTTTGTCTGTATTCTACTGAATAAGTAATGTCAACTCCGTGTTTCTTGTGATTTTGCCATTTTCATAAACAGAGGCCACGAGGCCAAAGAAAATAAGCACCTAACCAGTCATCCATGGACACAACCAATGTTCATATTACTCTCATGCTCCAAGTAAATTTGGTGTCAAATCTCCCTAGTTGCCAAAGTCAACAAGTGTTAAGAGGGCTCTGACTGTCAATCTACCTTTGCCGGTGGCTCGCCATCTCACTTCTTATTCCTCTATGGCCATGCCCCCTCAAGCACCACATAAAAGTTAGCGACAGAGTCCTATCTCGGTGGTCGAAGTTTCTGAATCCACTACCAAGCATCCACACACTAAACTTACAAAGAAACACTGATTGAAAACAAAATTCAACTACACTTTCTTCAGGTTTCCGCACAATTGCAGCACCAACTTAATAAAATTCGGACGTGCCAAGCGTCACCTAATCTATAGCAAACTGCAAGAAGGCTGGAACATTAGGAAAGAATCGTTCACCCCAAGCTACATCGCCAGTCTCCATGGCTTTGGTTGGCGATGGTAGTCCGTCACCTCCGTTGGCTGGTCTCTGTCACCGTCGGCTCACTAGGGTATTAAAGTTAACTAATTAGAGTTAATCAAAGGGAATTTGAGTAAAACAGAAAAGGTGATTATTCATTTTAAGCTAGCGACCATCAAAGGTAAATTATATTTCTATAACGATGGAAGGGAACAACAAAGACGAAAATCACTTTCGGTGGATTTCTGTTATTTCTCGAAAATTTAACTTTGATAGTTTTCAGAAAGTCGTTTCCAGAAAAATGATATAACGGGGCAATTTTTATGAGTCGTATGTTTGAATCCATTTTTAGTGATGGTTGAGTGAAGGGAGAATGACCATTCCAAGATTTCATGAGTATAAGATGTACGAGTGGGGCTTGGGTTAAGGAGTGAATCTACACAAAACTAAATGCAAATAAAAGTAAATGCACTGGAATTGGGATTACATCAAAAGGAAATAAATTTTGAGACGAAAATACAAGGAAATGAAAGTGGCGTGAACTAAAAGTGCAAGTAAAGAAAAAAAGTAAAAAGAAAAAGTAAAAAAACAAAAAAATAGATGAGACTCACGGAGAGAGTATTTTTTCGTGCGTTCGTGTCTCCTCTGATGCCTTGGTCCTTGTACCCCATGGAAGTTGAGTATTCTCTTCCAATTTTACCTCCACCAGCATCAAATGCACATCCCACGTTGATAAACCGCGGGTTCACTTCCCACCTCTTTACATGCGCTAGAATCACTCCACGTCCGGACCAGATCATCCTCCATCCCAATCACTTTCCATGTTTGCATGCTTTGCCACAGGTAAGAGCTTGTGACCTTGTTCTTGTTCGACTTTTCTTCCCATGCAATGTACTCTACGCCCATGAAATTATTCGCATGGGCTTCCTTCTCATGTAAATCTCTGGCTCACAACCTTTGCATGCTTTCTTGATCGAGCTAATTTTCTCAATATTAAGTTGAGAAGTAGGGTAACCTCCTCTCTCCGTGTAGAGATCTCTATGGGGCTGATCATTTCTTTTGTTGTAGCTAGCAAAGTTAAGGCCAACTAAGATGGACACATCAAGTACCTCAAGGTTAATATTTGGGTAATAGTGGGTAATAACAGCGGGTTACAAGTTTTTTTGAGAAAAGAAAACGAGAAGAACAAAAAGGAGGAGTGCATTTTAATCAAGATTAGGGAGTTCATTTACCTACGAATTACTTCCTTAGCAAGAAGTTTTGATCATTCTAACAACAAAAGCTGCAAGCCAACACTACCATCCTCATATCTGCCGGTCGAATTGGAAGTCAGCATAGTCTTGATTCGCATGCCATGAGTGAGACTGAGCTTAGGGTTTCTGTTTGACACTATTTGACTATGTTCCACACTACTCCTTTGACAATCTTGCAAGTCTTTTTGTAGATCTGTTTTGATCAAGCTATCTTTGTGCATAAGTGGACTCTCAACTTCCAAATTTGTTGATTCAAGAACAACCTCGTAGAGTAAAGCTAGATCGATTAGTTGATTCTTTTGAATCTGAACCTTTAAGTTGTCATCAAGTGGCTTGCATATTATTCGCAATCCCCACTTTTTTACTGTTGTAGCTGATATTGTAAGACTAAAGTGTACATTATTCCCATGAATTTGATCAAAATCAACTTCTCCCCACAGATCATTTGGTGTGAATAACCAAAGCAAGATTTGATCCAAATCCATTGCCAAGAAGATCATTCCTCCTTTGCAATCCCTCATTTCACCATTCACATATGGTAAAATCTTAACTATCGGAAACTCTTCCTGTTCATCATTGTTGAAAACGGCACTGAGAGTCAACCCAAGAAATTTCTCATACAAGTCCTTCGAAGCCATGAATGATATGGAACTCTCTTCAATAGGGAGGACCCACTTTGGCATCTCTCCTCCAGGTAGCCAAATTGTGTAATCAGGAGGTGTCTGTTATAAAGATAGACCATTAGAAAGTAATAAAGTTTGTTATTAGTAGTACTCTAGTGTAATAATTCATTTTGAGTTTAGTGATTAATCCTAGTGATTTCCACTTTAAACTAGAGCTCTCTAAATGATTAGAGATCCATTAGCGTTAAAAGTATGGTAGCCAACTTTATTACATGCAAAAACATGCAAAATCGCTTTTTATTTGTTTGCTTTTCTTGAGCCTCTGCATTTACTACTATTGCAATCACAATACATCCAACATATACTCCGAGAGAGAGAGAGAGAGAGAGAGAGAGAGAGAGAGAGAGAGAGTCTAACCAGGTCTACAGAGGACATGTCAGCCTCGGTCAACACTCTACGGACCAAAACAGAAAATGAAAAAGAATCTCCATTTTCTTGCAGAGATTCGCAATTACTAGCCGCAAGATGCTTCAATAATGGTGGAAGCTCACGTATCTCTTGTAATTGTTGGTAATATGAGATTTCATATATGGACAAATGATCACGCTTACGAATAAATGTGGGAAGGCTAGTAGCATTGCTTTCTGCCAAAATCAATTGTTACAAGAAGGGGAAACAGGAAGGATTCTCAAGAAATTCTATTCCGGACAAATTACATCCCCCAAGAGATAAAAAGAGTAAATTTGAGTGTCCTGTCTTCATGCGTTGATTAGCTGAATCCTTGTACTTTGGAAATCCTATTAAATTTGTGCAATATGCAAGTTCCAAGAGTTCAATGTTTTGTAACTTGTAAATGCTGGATGGAAGACTTGCCAATTTCTTGCAATTACACAAATCCATTATTTTCAAAGAGACAAGATTTTCTATTGATTCAGGAAGTTCTTTAATAGCGGTCCCTTGTAAACAAAGCTTTTTCAAGCCTTCGAGTTTATGTGGAATATCAGGGAAACTGTCAAATTTTCTGCACCCCCTTAGATTCAACAACTGTAACTTGTCGTGATATGCAATAGATTCATGTGCTTCTATCAAGTTTTTGCAATCACAAAGAACCAATTCCTCAAGATTTGGAGTACAAGAAAGGTTGGGCATACAAACCAATGATTCACAATTATTGAAATTAATGTATTTCAATCGTTGGAAGTCCTGCAAAAGCAACAAAGCCAACATTTCATAAAAAGTTACCATAAATTGATTTTTTGAGAATTACATAATTTATTGATAAATTAGAGGACAATTAGAAACTTTACTAATAATTACAAATCTTTATGTAAATACTATAAGAGTTTGAAATTTAGAGATGATAAACAAAAAAGTTAACAGATATTGATCGGATGTGGGCCACATGTTAAAACTATGCCACATGTCATGCCACGCGGGAATGAGAAAAGTAAAGTGATGTTTCATGTGGCAACCATGCAAATGTGGGCCACGTGACAAAATTACACCACGTATCATGCCATGTGCCAATTAGAGAAGCAAAGTTAATTTCATGTGGCAAGCACCAGAGTGAACATTTGTTTTAATTTTGATTTAGACTCTATATAATAGCTTAATGTCAAGACTATATTCTATCACAATAATTTTTTTCCAAAAATAAATAAAAGCTAATGTCATATTACAAGGCTTGCTGAAAATCCAACGTGGTATTAGTTTAGTAATAATACCAGTCTATGTGGTTGCCAAAAATCTGACGTGGGGCTTCCCAAAAATCTTATTGGCATTTAAGTGTTCATTTCTTGTTCGATTTTGACACTTAAGTGCACATTTTAGAAGTTTTAGCATTTATGTATCTATCTGTACCAAGTTTTGACACTTAAGATGTTCGCACCTCAATATTGGATTATTTGTTGTTAGATGTCCTGATGGAGTTGGTATAGATTCAAGACCAAATCAAGTAATTCCTTTGTGTTCTTTATTGGTCCTTGTATATTTCAGCGATGATTTCACGTTGATTTAGTGGCAATGTCAGATAGCTTCCACATTATACAACATATTTCAATACAATAATGTCAATTTTCTTATGATGCAATGACCTTAAAAAAAATAATTTAAATCTCAAAATATCTTTCTCTTTCCGTGTATCTTTCTCTTATGATTTAATGACATTCATAAAAAAAAAATTCAAATCTTGAAATATCTTTCTCTCCCACATATATTCATATAATTTCCTTGTATTGTGTACTTCTTTCTTATAAAGTTGTTTGAGCTTAATTTTTCAAATGCCAATTTTGCTGCTCGAAAGAATATTTCTAAAGCAAGTAGGTAGGGTCATTTTGAAAGGAAAAAGAGAAGTGGTTTCTAAAACTTAGAAACACCACTATCTTTTGTGTACATATAATACACATGTTCATATGCAGATGAACTAGATAATAAAAAAAGTCTATGTAAGTAAATGCTAACCTTAAATTGTATTGGCACTCCTATAGTTCTGCTTTTGCTCATATCAAGTCCCACTAATTTCTTTGGACCAGAGGAAAATTTAGGAAACCAGGAAGCACATCCAGCCCATTTAAACCATCTTAGCTCATTAGGAAGACATATAGGACCATGGAAAGAATTATGCACATTGTGCACAATGAGCAATCTCAACTTGCTCGCTTTTGTAAATGCATTGGTGTCGATATATATCTCTTTATGCTCTGATGGCTCTAACACTATGGCTTTTACTACACAGTCTCCCTGTATGCACAAGACTATTTAGTAATGCATATTTAATAATTAGAGTAAAAGATGAGAAGCACAATTTTGACTATATTGCAAGTCTTACCATATCACAGGACAGAACATTGAGAACATCATCATACAACCATAGCCTGCTACATCTCTTAGGATCATCGCGACATTCTTGGTTGACAATATCCATACCCATCAATTGAATCAAGTCATGCACTTCTATGGTTCTGTGCTCAATACTTATCAAGGATCTCTCAATGAGAATTTCTAATCCTATAGCTATCTCATAATCACAACTGTTAATAACTTTCTTTATGTACTCACTATCCCAACCCTTAAAGAAGCAAGCAATGTGGAGAAAAATCTCTCTCTCATTATGCTCTAGTCCATCATAACTTATTTTGAGCACATCATTAATGGTTTTGTGAGGATTCTTAGTAAGTTTCTTTAGCATACTTTTCCATTCATGTTCTCTTCTACCACATAAGAAGGAACCTAGCACTTCAATAGCTAAAGGAAGGCCTTCAACATGATTCAGAACACTATCCACTAGATCTGTCTTAATTTTTAGTTTTTGTTGTGTCCGAAAAGCATGCTTACTAAGAAGGTCACGAGCTTCATTGTCCTCCAATGCTTTAACTTCATATACATGATCTTGATCTATCCCATGACAAGTTAGCAAATGTTTATCTCTTGTAGTAATGATGATCTTACTTCCATTACCAAACCACTTGCCTTCACCTACTAAAGCATTCAATTGACGCAAGTCATCCACATCATCAAGGATAAGGAGAACTTTTTTGCAACAAAGTCTATCCCGTACTAGATTAATACCTGCATCGACACTAGACACCAATAATCTTTGTTTTAGTAATAATATCTCAGATAGTAATTTTTCTTGAAAAACAACTAAATCCTTGCAATCTTTTGAAGTTTCTCGCACATTAGCTAGAAAAGTTGAACCTTCAAATTGTCTGAAAATGCCATTATAAATGGCTTTAGCTAAACATGTCTTCCATATGCCTCCCTTTCCCCATAATCCCATCATAAGAACACCATCATCAGACTCAAGGTTTAACATAGATTTTAGCTTAACCATTCGGGAATTGATCCCAACTGGATGCTTAGCAACATGCAAAGGTGTTCGGTTTAGATGAATGGAGATCTCCTTCACAATTCTTTCTATAAGCTCTGACTCGTCTCTGGAGAAAATGGAAAAAAAAAAGTTGTAGGATCATTTTTAGCAATTTGAATAAGCAAAAACAAGCAATTACTAGCTAACAATGACAAAGTAGTGCATCACATTTATTTTGATAATCACAACCAAAGCATATGTACTAACACCAATTTGAATTAGAACTCCAAGAGCTCCACATCAATTAAGGCTTCAACATTTAGTCATCCAAATGATTCATGTTTATTTTATATACACATGATAATGTACTAATTTCTCTTTTTGACAGATAAATGTGATTTATATGCATGCTTAATCATATAGAGCTATTTAGAACTTTTAATGGTGGTTAAGATTTCAATTCAAAAGCTCTTAACCACCTTGAAGCATGATGTCATTGCCCACCATGGCCTGTACACACTAATAATCTTGCATCAGGTTCTGCAAACTTTCTCATTCCTTGCAAAGAAATGGAATAAGTGCAATAACACTATAGCATTTTGTCCATTTGGTCGATCCAGTTTTAACATATGATTTTATTCAAATGAGTTAGTAAACTTTTCAGCTGATGACATTCTAATATCAATTTCTTATAACTGGAATGAGTCACTTGTCAATTATATGGTTAGCCACATGTGGTTTTTTGAAATCACAAGGCAATTGATAGTGAGTCTTGAACTTGGTTAACCAAAATCGAATATCTATAAAGCTCAATTACTAGAAAGGAAATGTGAAGACCTCAAATAGCCCACTCACAAATCCTTTAGAACTTTTGTTATACTTTGAAGGGGGCAACAAGGATCCAATAGAAAGAGCTATAGAACTTACCCACACGAAACAGCTCATCGAAAGCCATAGGAGGAATTTCATTGTTCCTTTCACATAACTTGTTAGTAACTTGCCTACACTTATATGAAATTAGCATATTTATTTATAATTTATAAGTTACCAATAGTTATATTAACTTTCCAAAGTTGATTTGCATAAATTACTAGTTCCAATGTGCTAACATTTATATCAAATTACCAACCTATATTATAGCAACTTACCAACTTTTGTCATGTAAAAAAATAAAAAATCACGTACTAATTTTGGGTTACCAACTCCATTTTAGCTACATACTAATAATTACTTTCTTTTTTAATTAACCAACTTTTTTAGTTGGTCATGAACTCTCATTTGAGTTACTTATAACTCTTTTTATAAAATGCTGGCCTTAATTAGAGTGATAGCAACTTTTCTTTAATTAGGTCGATAACTATTTTTTTGTTATCAACTCTCATATGAGTTACTTGCTAATTTATTTTTCTTTTAATCACCTAGTTTTTCTATCGTTTGTCAAATTTTATTGATCGTTTTCAACTACATCTCAAATTTATCAACTCTTATATGAAACTACTTTGATGCAAGTGACTTCTCAACTTTTCTCCGATTAAGTAATCAACTAATTCTAGGTTACCGACTCTTTTTGACTTAGTTAATAGCTTTTATTTGACTTTTTTAATGTACGAATTTTTCTATTGGGCTACTTAATAGAGAAAAAAGTTGGTAAGTAACTCAAACATAATCTATAATTTCATAGAATACTAAGTATATTTAAGGCGTTTGTAAGAAAGGAAAATAAAAGTTGGTAAAGGATAAGAGAAAAATTTTTCAGGTTAAAGATAAGAGAAGTTAGTAATTTAAAAGAAAAATAAATGCTGGTAACCAACTTGACAAGAGTTTGTCTGGTAAAACTAGTCGTTGATTTAAATGTAGAAGATGTTTGGCAAAATCAAAAAAGAAAAACATATAACAGTTGGTAAGCACCTCAAATTAGAGTTAATAATTCAAAGCTAGTGGGTACCTTAATTGGAAAAGTTGGCGATCACATATAGATATTACTCATATAATAGTTGGCATATTTAATATGTTGGTAAGATAGGTAAACGAATGTTGGGGAAAAAAGCTCGTTTTTTTCCAAAAATAAGAAAATTTGGTAATTTAAAAAATAAATACACATTGACAATGGGCTCATGTAAGATTTGCTAACCCAAAACTAGTTGGTAGGTAACTTAATAGAAGAAAAGTTGACAATTACTTTAATTGAGGTTGGTAATTTCTAAATGGAGATAGTAAATTTAAAGGCTTGACAAATGAGGCAAATAAAAGTAGTATCTCAATGCAAAAGTTAGTATATTTTTAAATGTTGGTAAGCAACACAAATGAGTGTTGGTAATAAAATAATAGTTGTTAACTTAGTCAGAGAAAATTTGAGAAGTTATTCAACCAAATGTTGCTAATTTCATATAGTAATGGATATTATAAGTTATAAGGTAAATAAAAGCTGATAAAATATAAGATAATTTTTTATTTTTTCATAAATAAAAGAAGTTCTTAATTTTAAGAAAAAAAAATTAACAATGATAACTGTCCTTATTAAAAGCTGGTTATACAAAACTACTTAGTAATTTAATCGAAGAAAAGTTGGTAATCACTCTCATTGAGGTTGGTGTTTTCTAAAAAGATTAGCTAAATTTAAAACTTGGTGAGCAAGTCAAATAAAAGTTGACAAATGATAAGAAAAATCGGTAAGTTAGTAAAAGTAATAAAGTTGGTAAGTAGCAATCAAGTAAGAGTTGGTCACCCAAAACTAGTTGGCTACTCAAGTATGGTTTTGATAATTGATAAATTTAAGGCGTTAGTAAAAAAGTTGAACAAAAGTTAGAAAACGATAAGAGAGCTACTTTTTGTGAAAATTAATAGATGTTTTTAATGAAAAAAATATAAATAAATACCGATAACTAAGTATAATAAGAGTTGGTAATGCAAAATTAGTTGATTAAATGGGACAAAAGTTGATAATCTATCCAATTAAGATTGGTAATTTCTAAAAAAGTTAGTAAATGCAATATCTCGGAAAGTAGGGCAAGTAGCCGGTAACTTTTTAGCTATTAGTTATTTGACGTTAATCAACTCATTAAAAAAATCTAACGATGCAAAAGAAAAATTCATTATTTTGGAAGCAGAACCAATCGTCCAGGCCAAAGAAATGAAATGACTGATAAAACTGATTCCCTAGCAATGATATCGCCCGGTAATTGGGCAAGAACTCAAGAATTTTCGAGAATCATGAAATAAAGCTTCTATACAAGGACAGACAACCAGTGCATGTTATAAAAGATGGACTCGACTCCACTTACCCATCATTCAGATGCCACCCAGACAAGCTACCGGCATCAAAAAGAGCTCTCTTCCATCTCTTCATTTTCTCCGAATCCTTCCCAAACTTAGACTCATGTTTAGCTAGAGCTCTCCCATAACTCTTACTGCCCTGTCTCACTTCTCTTGGGTGCACTTTATAAAACACTGGTAGAACGGTGAGGTTCTTTTGCTCCTTGCACTCCATAATCTTTGTCACCTCTTCTAAGCACCACCATGAGGAAGCGTAGTCCTTAGATAAAACAATGATCGCGACACATGAATCTTCAATAGCCTTTACAAGTGCTGGCAATGTTTGGTCTCCCTTCCTCAATTCCTCGCTATCAAGAAAAGTGTGTACTCCATCATGGTATAAAGCTTTGTAGAGATGACAGAGAAACGTGTTACGCAGATCTGTGCCTCTGAAACTCAAGAAGACCTTATAATTACTTTTGGGTTTCGATGAAGAAGCCATTGGATGATAGAGATTAGGAATCGGTATTAGCTTTAGATTGGGTACAATGTTATCCGGTATTTTGTTTTCCATTTGATCTTCTCGTTGAGTTATTCTTACGCTACGAGGTCAATGGTTTCCATCTGCTTAGTCTTCGCTTTTCTTTTTCTTATGTGGAAAATGAAGCATTGACTTTCGTTAGGTTAGCGTTTGTCATGGGCTCGTTAATAAGACAAATTTAGCTGGCTTCCTCGATACGGCGTTTACATCTCCTGTGTAGTTGTTTTCTCTTTGCTATATAAAATCTACCACATGACTACTCATAAAATATATAATTATATGCACAATTTAAGTATATCATCTTACCAGAGAATATCATAGCTAAGTGATATGATATGCCTTCAATCATCTTGTTTAGCCTTGTTACTAATGTCTCAATCGTAATCGATGATCTTGTGGGCCAAGAATAAATTATGATCCCCATGATCTTATTCAAAGGTGCGACAGGAATTTGTTCAGTTGAGTTTTGGAAAAAAATTAAGTTAATCCATGGAAGATCATAAATTATAATTATAAATTCTCAACCTTGAATTTCTTGTCAACAAATCCAAGTCAAGTTCAAATGTTTTGTGTAACTATATTTTTCTTTTAGAGAGTGTGTTGGTGACAAAGAGCACCAATGTTTGAAAAAAGTACATAGTCGGTCCCGCTGCATAATGACCAAGACTTTTCTTCACAGTGTGACAAGGCATCTTCTTTTCTCTTTCGCACCAAAAGAAGAGGACGACTCCAAGTCAAGCCTATGAAATTTTTTCTCATGAGCACGGAAAGAAGAGCAACGACTCTAAGTCAAGGCTACGAATTTTTTTTCCTTTTTAGCATGGAAAGTAGAGCGACAACTTTAAGGCTCCGTTTGTTTCGTGAAAAATAAATGATTTAAAAAATATTTTTAAAATTAATCTCTTTATTGCTTAAAATAATAATTCCTATGACGGTGTGCGATAGCCCAATGGCCTTGAGCAATGCCTCAGGTCCCTTGCGCTTCCGTTTTTTTCCATTTAAATAGGGGTCAAATGCTCTTTTTTTTCTTTTTTTAAGGTAAATTATGCAGGCAATGTTAACACCAGGATGTATGTGCTATTGAAGAATTTTCTTCTTCTACATGTGGAGAATGAGAAACTGAGCGGAAAGTGTAAGACTTAGAAGAACCTTTTGATGTTAGGTGCTTGGACAGACCAAACAGAAAGAGAACAACTAAAATAATATGTGTATATCAATATGCTTTGGAAGGATTTAAGTGTAGAAGGTAAACAAATTGAGATAAGGTGAAGATGCCATGTAAATGAAGTTTACATTATCGTCGAAGTAGACAGGACTCCAAATACCTGAAAACTATTGTAAAATTAAGGCAGAAGCTAATCAGGATTTTGCAATTAAATCAATGCGAAATCATTAGAGACATAATCGTGAAACAATAAAAGAATCAACAATTTATGTAATTTGATTCAAGTATTGATATCTATATTCACGAAAGAGTCAATAGTAAATAATCCATTTTCCATATCTAATATTACATAAATATCTGGTATATTTATAAATAAATAGCTCAATTTGATGTAAAACCCGCGGCATAACCGTGTTTAGAACTCCTCCGCGCGATCAAATAGGGCATCATCGAGAGTGCCCTTTCTATAGTCTCTGTTCCTCCCTTACGGACCCCTTTTTGCTCGCTACTTACGGAACCATCCATGCTCATTTGATGCATTGGACTCATTCACGGCATTTTTTTTTTTAATTTTTATGAAAGAGCACGAATCACACACCATGATCAGTCGAGCCCTTATTTGCCTCCATGAGGAATGTGGTATGAAAATTTAATCAAGAAATGCGGTACCGAAATGGTGAAGTGAAATATGCTAACTTTTTCTCATGCATAACCGAATCCTCAAGCCTTAAACTTTTGATTGTCACTTTACACTAGCTGACTTCTTTGCTCGCAATCAACCTATAAAAATTTATTGATGTCAACTCCCGAAGCATTTTAAGAATGGATCAAAGTGGCTTACCCTGACCTAGAGTTTGGAGGGGGGGGGATTTTCGGACTTTTACTCTGAAAATTATTATTCTGTTGAAGGATCCATGAGGGACACGCTATAGTGATTATGTCATATGTTTTACCCATATTTTGGTTTTATGTACATGGAATTAGAGGAGACATGACTAATTGAAGGATTTCATATATTTTATGGTGAAGATTGATGACATACACGATGGCGCTGTGATCCAAAGTTTGATGCTTATGGTAGTTCAAAACTGTAGCTTTAGAATTTTTCTTTCATAATTAGACAAGTTCCACTAGAAAGGATTGACCGGCAAATTGTAGTATCAGTCTCTATTCAATCTTTAAAATCCTTCTTTCACGTTCAAATCATGGTGAGCGCGATTCAACCCTTGATCGGTCTAGAAGTGATTTCCAAGTTCAATCTTCAAACTTCCACGAAGAAGCTAATGAAGGAGAAATTTTATTCCACCGTCAATAACCCCACGAAGAAGCTGAGCAATACCTAAACCAGCTTTTGATATGGGGCATTTTGTTGGCATATTTTATATGATAACTTGTGCGGGCATGTGAATAATTGTAAAACCATTTGACCCAAGATAGCAATCCATATGAAAGTATATGTTATATTTTGTGTCTAACTTAGAAAAAATTTGTTGTCATGCTACTCTGGTTTCTATTTCAATTAGTTTGACATGCCGAGTTATATTGTACCTTTCGAATTACGGTTCGAGACATACAAAGGAGGATAGCATCATGTCAAATTGCATATCCACAAGATCATGTTATGACCAAATTCTTCTGTCAATGGTGACGTGGAATTTTGTGAATTCGATGTCATTGTTCATATTCCAGCTATATTTTGAGAACTTAGTTGTGACCATGGGGCGAAGTGCATTTTGAAAACGCAGGGGCTTGGTTTTCGAGTAACTTCGATAAAATTAGAGGCCCCCCGTAGGAAAAATAGGTCTTAATCCGGAAATATTTTTACTAGAAGTTCCTAATAGTTCCTTAAACATTGGGATTTAAAGAAATATGATTAATTAGGGGGGAGCTTTATGGATCTATACGTAAACTTATGATTTCCTTACTCGGACCTTAATTGCAATTTCAAGAAGTCGGGAGGCTGGGAGTATACTTGCCCTTGTCGGTAATATAGTTCTTGCTTTTTTTCCTCTTTACTTTGAATTAGCGGAAAAAAGTTCCTATTTTGACTTATGTTCATTTCGTTATTACACAGCAATGGGATTCCCATATTTCTTGGGAAAAAAAAAATCTGCATCCTAATTTACCGCATCTAGAGGAACAACGGAGTCGTGGGGCCATCCCCTTGCTTATAAAATCACTAGATGCTTTCTATAGCGTAGGAATAGCCCTTGAATTTACATTTTGAAATTATATCTCTAGTCGTTATGTAGAATAGTACAATTAAGCAAATCCATTGATTTCGACATGGCACTATATCTCGTATCTCTCTCCACAATGAAATCATTATTTAAGAGATATTGGTGATTTAGGTCGCTTGAGAATCTAATGTGACATTATTTTAAGAATAAATTAAATGACGTGACTTGTTGGAGATATGTTCACTTAATATATATAGAGGCAACAAATTATCCTAAATTGATAAATTGGTGGGTTTTCTAAACTAAACTTTAGCCCCTAAATTCAATTGCCACCCAACTCGCAGGTCACAAGGCAAGGTCCTCGACGAAGGAGAGTTCATGTGTGAGGTTGTTGAGGGCAGAACGCGGAGGTCAAATCGGTCAATGGAACATCGAGGATTGTTACTAAGCTAGTAACTTCTTTAGCCCAGTCGAGTTGATTCCACATTAGATGCCGGCATTTTTCATCTGTGATTTTAATGGAGGCATCACATTGACCTGCATTTGAAAAGTTAATGTATTGGATGAAACCGAAAAAGTCCACGTGCTTGATTGGAAAATGAGTAAAAGTCCCAAGTCATTATGATGTCATTACAGCCTCTGTTTGTAATAATAACCTTTATGCCTATAATCCTTATGAATACATATATGCTGATTTTTTAACAGTAAATTCTGATATAACTAGTATAAACACATAGAGGGGGGGTGAATAGGTGTAGAGAGATTAATCACGCAAATATATATAACTTTTCCAATCAACGAACTGAAATCAAGTAGAGAGAGTTAGAGAAGATTGCAAACACTATTTATAGCGGTTCGGCTTTTGATAAGCCTACGTCCACTCTCCGGGCGACTAGCCAATCGGCTGTATTTCACTATATGATCAACGGTGATTACACACTCTCGAGTGTTTGTACTCGGTGATGATCTGTCTCACTAAGTCATTCTCTTTTTGTAAAACATTTAGATCACTAAAATACGCACTATGAACAACAATTGAAGAATTGAATCGGCTTTGGAATAATGTTCATCTGTTATCCCCCTAAGTCTCAACCTACCCTTAAATACTCTCCAAGCCACACTCGACCGTTGACTCTTTTCTTGAGAGTTTAGTCTTTCATTTCTTTGACAGATTTTATAAGGTAAGTCTTTTTGACCGTTGAGGGTAGATCATATCCCCTTAGATTCTGTTCGCCCATACAACTAGAATCTGGGCTTCCATAAGTGCTCTATTCTTCATTGGAAGTTGCTCACTAATTGATCCTGTCAATCGGATTAGTATATCATAATCAACATAAATAAGGTAAGTGAAATACTCTACCGTTAGTGATCTTATTGTGTAGGTTCATCTTAAGTCTGATGGTCTTAAGTTCTGAGTCTGCCTAGATTTTCAGTCTGGTATGGTCAGACTTAAAACTCGATCTGAATGAGTCTTTCCGTTTGGTGCAGTCAGACTCTAAGACATCTTATGCTTTATCTTTTGCAACAAGCAGACTTTAAAGCCTATGTCATTCTGTGTCCTTTTCCTTCAAGAGATTGATATATAAATATCATTCATAAGATGTTTTGTTAGCATCAAAACTAGGAGTTTTCTCAACAATGTCCCCCTTTTTGATGGTGACAAAACATTTTATACATATGGCTTAATGTCCCTGCAAAATATGGTTAAATAAAGCCTGTTTCCAACTATTCTACTCAACTCATAAGTATAGCTCATATCAACCTTGTATAGACAATACAGCAGCAACATAATTTCATATTACAGCTCAATATGATTAAGACTTTATCAGTATTGTATGATCAGCCTATAAGAAAATATCATTAGCCATGAATAATCAGAACTTTCATATCACAGTATCATGCACCAACACAATGATAAAGCCAACTGTCATGCATCCACAATGATAAATCCAATTGTCATGCATCCATCCATAAAAAATCTAAAAGTAAAAGCAATCAAAAATCAAAAGCCATAACTACTCCCCCTTTTTGTTAACTTCAAAAAGAGTTGGTTAGTGCAAAAACAAGTTTCTAAAGCAGAAGATGTTTTTAAGAGGTTTTCTTGTTTGGGGTCTGAACAAGGGTGAAATCCTCCATATCTGATGCAAACTTCTCAATCCTGTCAATATACTGATTAACTGTCTTCTCGAGAGTCTCCAGTTTGTTATTGAAGGAGGTTTCCATTTCTACCTACCGATCCCTGATCTCTATTGAAAGTCCTAAGATATTCTGATAATTAGCATTCCCAGATGAAGCTTTTGGAACTTGAATTTCAATATTTTCATAATGATGCTCCCCCTGAGTTGATGCTTCATTCTGTCCTTGTTGCCTCTCTTTTTCCCTATCCTCATCTCCTCCTTCTTCTTCTTTTGCTTCTGCTTCTTCTTCTTCTTCTTCTTCTTCTGGATCATCCATTGATTCATATTCACCATTCCTCCCATGTTCTGTGCTGAGAATGTTTTCTGCATGTGTTTCTGCCTTTGGTTTAGACATTCTTTGAGAATTTTGACGCATATTTGCCAGAATTGTAGAGATGCTTTCTTCTTCATCTTCTTCATCTACCAGTAGGAGTTGTCTTCTCCTTTTAGAACTTAGCTTAGCAGCAGTTGATTCTTTGCCTTTTCGTTTTGCTGTCTCTGCTCTAGCCAATTCCTTTTCTTTCCGTCTCCATGTCTCTGCAACATCCTTCAGTCTTATCTTATTGATCATTTTCATATCAATGGTCATTGTGGGAAGAGTTTTAGTACTGAATCTTCTGGGTATGTCTATCTTAAGATGATCAAAGATCCTTGTCACTAAAGCTCCATAGGGTAGTTGTCCTTTGTCCTTTGACACTATCCGATACATATGTAATATTATTGTGTGAGGCAGTGAGAACAGTACTCCCTTTTCAATTGCCCACATCAATTTGGCCTCAAATTTGGATACATCAGTCTTGGATGAGGCTTTTGGACAAATGCAGTTGATAATGATCGTTCTTGCAGAAGTTAGAAGAGGATAAGTTATAGTGGCCCTTACAGACTTTGTGAGAAACTTACAAACTGTTTCATAAGAGACGTCTATTGGCCTGAATGTTCCTCTCTCAACTTTTATAATGTCAGCTAGAGTGTCTAAACTAACATCATAGAACCTGTCATTCACACTAAATTGCATTCTATCGGGACATAGAAATGTCAAATTCGAGTAAAAATATGCTATTAATTCAGGATAAACAGCAGTAGAATCAGTGCAAAATTGGTCCATCTGCAATTATATATATATATATATATATATCTCCATTTTGCACATGGTCTCTACTATAGTGATGCTTGATCTCAATGTGTTTTGCCCTGGAATGTAGAATTGGATTCTTGGTAAGGTTTATGGCACTCGTATTATCACATCTTATTTCTGTGTAGGATTCTTCCTTTCCATAATCTCTTAGTTGCTGTCTCATCCACGGAATCTGTGAACAACAGTTTCCAAGTGCAACATCTTCTGTTTCTGCTGTTGATAGAGCCACAGTATTCTACTTTTTGGAGAACCATGAAACTAGCATTTTTCCCAAAAGTTGGCATGTTCCTGAAGTACTCTTTCTGTCTACTTTGCATCCTGCTAAATCTGCATTTGAGTAGCCAAGAAGAGTAAAATATGTTTCTTTTGGATACCATAACCCCAAGTTTGGATAAGTGGCTATATACTTAATTATACGTTTAACAGCAGAAAGATGTGATTCTCTAGGATCCACTTGAAATCTCGCACAAAGACAAACACTATATAAAATATCTGGCCTAGATGCAGTAAGGTAGAGAAGAGAACCGATCATGCTTCTATAATTCTTCTAATCAACCTTCTTCCCCTTTTCATCCTGATCTAGTTTGATGGAGGTTGCCATTGGAGTTTCAGTCCTCTTGCAGTTCTCCATTCCAAATTTTTTAATCAAGTCTTTGGCATACTTCTCTTGATTGATAAAAGTTCCACGTTTCGTTTGATCGACTTGAAGTCCTAGGAAGAATGTCAGTTCTCCTATCATGCTCATTTCAAATTCTTCCTGCATAGATTTTGAGAAGATCTTGCACAAGTGCTCATTAGATGAACCAAAAATAATATCATCTACATAAATTTGTACCAGCAGTATATCTTTACCATCCTTCTTAATGAACAATGTTGTATCTACCATACCTTTCATGAATTTATTGTCTAGTAGAAACTTGCTCAATCGTTCATACCAAGCTCGAGGTGCCTGTTTCAGACTGTAAAGTGCATTTTTTAATTTGTACACATGATCTGGCTTTCTTGGTTCTTCGAATCCAGGAGGCTGTTCTACAAAGACTTCTTCTTTGATAAACCCATTCAGAAAAGCACTTTTCATGTCCATTTGATATAGCTTGAAATTTTGATAGCAAGCATAAGCAAGTAATAGTCTGATTGCTTCTAGTCTTGCAACTAGGGCATAGGTTTCATCATAGTCTATTCCTTTAGATTGAGAATAACCTTTTGCCATGAGCCTTGCCTTGTTTCTGGTGACTTTTCCAAGTTCATTGACTTTGTTTCTGAAAATCCAATTAGTACCAATGATAGTTCGTCCTTTTGGTTTGGGTACCAATTCCCATACATCATTTCTCTTGAACTGTTGAAGCTCTTTTTGCATTGCCTCTATCCAGCTTTCATTTTCCAAAGCTTCATTAATTCCTTTGGGTTCAATTTCAAAGATCAGTGTAATAATACCTGTGTCCTTTTTGTTTCTTGATCTGGTTTGAATCCCTTCGTTGATGTTTCCAATCAGAAGCTCCTTAGGATGACTAGACTTATGCTTCCAGTTTCTGTTTGGAACTTCATTATTATCATAATCTTTTGCTGATGCAGGAATATCAAGCTGAGTTAGTCATTCTTCATGAGTTGCTTCTTTGACTGTTTCCTGGGAAGATTCTGCTTTTTTGTTGAGACCAGATTTTTCAGGAGTTGCGTTTGATTCTGATTCTTCATTTACTGTACTGCTCTGTTTTGAAACTTCTTTCTCCAGAAACTTTATGTTCATGGATTCTTCCACTGTCTGAGTGTTCTTGTTGAACACTCTATATGCTTTACTAGAGTTTGAATAGCCCAGAAAAATACCTTCATCTGACCTTTTTTCAAACTTACTAGGTTGATGATTAACATTTTTAAGGATATAGCATAGACAACCAAAGATTCAAAAGTGGGAAACAATAGGTTTTCTTTCTTTGAAAATCTCATAGGGGGTTTTCTCAAGAATTGTTCTAAGAAATACTCTGTTAATAATATGGCAAGAAGTAGAAACTGCTTCTGCCTAGAACCGAGTTGCCACCTTGCTTTCTAGAAGCAATGTTCTGGCCATTTCCTGCAAAGTCCTATTCTTTCTTTCCACAACTCCATTTTGTTCCGGAGTGTACGGGGATGAAAATGTATACTATATGCCATTTTTGTCACAAAAATTTGAGAAGTCTTGATTCTCAAATTCTCCCCCATGATCTGTTTTGATACTTGAAATAGAGTACCCTTTTTCATTTTGGACCCTCTTTGCAAATGTTGAGAAATATGAGAAGGTATCTCCTTTATTTGCTAGAAAATATACCCATGTAAATCGAGAGTAATCATCTACTATCACAAGACAATATTTCTTACCTCCAATGCTTTGGGTTCTGGTCGGTCCAAATAAGTCCATGTGAAGAAGCTGTAACACACGATTAGTAGAAATTTGTTTTATAGAATTGAAAGAGCTTCTTACCTATTTTGTTTTCAAAAAGTTCTCTTTCTCCACAGTTAGAACATTTGAGATTGTTTCTACCAATAGGTCTTACAAAATTGTTTTTGAAATGATTTCTATAAGCTTGTCGAGGAGGTCTTTGTCTTATTCTTTCCTTGACTTTAGGAAAATCAATTAAGGAATCATTTTCCTTATAAAAACCAAGTCCAGACTTATCATAATAATGAATTTGAATGGAAAGTATATGTTGTATGGTTTTTGATCCTTTAGAAAATTTTGTGGTAATATCTAAGAATTCCTTTTTGAAAGAATCATTTTCCTTTTGCAAAGAATCTCGATTTTTCTTTGTTTCCAAAAGTTCCTTTTTAATAGATTCATTCTCATTTAATAGAAACTCTCGATTTTCCTTTATTTCCAAAAATTCCTTTTTGAAATCATCCACTTTTCCTTTCAAAGAAACGTTCTGTTGATTCAACTTGTAATTTTCCTTTTTTAATTTAGAGATCCTTTTCAGAGTAGATTTTAGATTAGAACAAAGCTTATTTATATAATCTGAAACTTATGTAGGAATATCAGAATGATTTACCTCAATTTCTTTGTCTGAGTCTGAGCCTGAATTTGTTTTAGAGTCTGAGTCTGAGTGTGCCATAAGACAGATGTTTCCATATTCGTCTTCACTATCCTCAACTTCTATGTCACTCCATGTTTCAGCTTTGAAAGCCTTCTTGTGTTGAGAAAACTCCTAGTTTTGATGCTAACAAAACAACTTATGAATGATATTTATATCAATATCTTGAAGGAAAAGGACACGGAATGACATAGGCTTTAAAGTCTGCTTGTTGCAGAAGATAAAGCGTAAGATGTCTAAGAGTCTGACCGTACCAGACGGAAAGACTCATCCAGACTGAGTTTTAAGTCTGACCGTACCAGACCGAGTTTTAAGTCTGAATGAACCAGACTGAGATTTTAAGTCTGAACAAACCACACTGAAAATCTAGGCAGATTCAGAACTTAAGACCATCAGACTTAAGATGAACCTACACGATAAGATCACCAACGGTAGAGTATTTCACTTACCTTATTTATGTTGATTCTGTTATACTAATCTGATTGACAGGATCAATTAATGAGCAACTTCCAATGAAGAATAGAGTACTTATGGAAGCCCAAATTCTGGTTGTATGGACGAATAGAATCTAAGGGGATCTGATCCACCCTCAACGGTCAAAAAGACTTGCCTTATAAAGTCTGTCCAAGAAAGGGAAGACTAAACTCTCAGAGAAAGAGCCAACGGTCGAGTGTGGCTTGGAGAGTATTTAAGTGTAGGTTGAGACTTAGGGAAAGACAGATGAACATCATTCCAAAGCTGATTCAATTCTTCAATTGTTGTTCATAGTGCGCATTTGAGTGATCTAGGTGTTTTACAAAAAGAGAGTGACTTAGTGAGACAGATCATCACCGAGTACAAACATTCGAGAGTGTGTAATCGCCATTGATCATATAGTGGAATACAGCCAATTGGCTGGTCTCTCGGAGAGTGGACATAGGCTTATCAAAAGCCGAACCACTATAAACAGTGTTTGCAATCTTCTCTAACTCCTTCTACTTGATTTCAGTTCGTTGATTCGAAAAGTAGCATATATCTGATTGATTTATCTTACTACACCTATTCACCCCCCCTCTAGGTGGTTATACTAGTTATAGCAAATTACATCTTTGGCATAATCATCCTCGTCATCAGTTCTACGTTATCCAGATTGTCTGTTTTGTTTCCTATTGTTGAACTTCTTGCCTTTTCTGTTTAATTTCTTCACCTTTTTGATCAGCAGTGCAAGTTCCTCATCATCCAGCTCTTCCTCAGAATCTGTATCATCAGAATCAGTGTTAGACTTAAGAGCAATGGACTTTTTACCTCTAGATTCCACTTCCTCGTTCATTTGTTTTGCCTCATAGGACTGTAGAGTACCAACGAGCTCATCGACTGTTAGAGGTGAAATCTATAAAGTTTCTCTGATAGATGTCTTCACATTGTTCCATTCTTTTGACAGTCCTCTCAGAAGTTTGTTGACCTTCATTGGTCCAAGAACAGGCTGTCCTTGATATGCCAATCCATTTACAATTTCTGTAAAACAACTGAACATATCTCCTATGGATTCTCCATGCTTCATCTTAAAAGATTCATATTCACCAACTAATATGTTTACTTTGGTCTTCTTGACACGATCAGTTCCTTCATATGTCACATGTATCCCATACTTCCTTTGCTGTGTCACAAGAAGATATATGATTATATTCATTAGGTGATAAAGCACAATATAGAGAGTAAATAGCCTTTGCATCAATAGTTTGTCTCTTTGTTATCTCTTCTGGAGAGAGAGTGGCCAATGGTTCTGTTTCTTTCCCATCGGTACTCTTTGACGTCTTTCTGGCGTTAGTGGGCTCAATTCCCCTTTCAACCACATCCCATTCCAGTGGATCTTTCGACCTAAGAAAGGCCTTCATTAAATTCTTCCAGATATTGTAATCCTTGCCATCGAAGTATGGTGGACGAGTGTTACTTTGCCCCTCAATTAAACCCGGTGCAAGAATATTAGCCATAGAGGATCTTTAACTCAGAAGTAACAAACATTTCAAGATCTCGAGCACGAGGCTCTGATACCAATTGATATAACTAGTATAAACAACTAGAGGGGGGGTGAATAGGTGTAGAGAGATTAATCATGCAAATATATATAACTTTTCCAATCAACGAACTGAAATCAAGTAGAGAGAGTTAGAGAAGATTGCAAACACTATTTATAATGGTTCGGCTTTTGATAAACCTATGTCCACTCTCCGGGCGACCAGCCAATCGGCTGTATTTCACTATAAGATCAATGGTGATTACACACTCTCGAGTGTTTGTACTCGGTGATGATCTGTCTCACTAAGTCACTCTCTTTTTGTAAAACACTTAGATCACTCAAAGGCGCACTATGAACAACAATTGAAGAATTGAATTAGCTTTGGAATAATGTTCATCTATTCTCCCCCTAAGTCTCAACCTACCCTTAAATACTCTCCAAGCCACACTCGACTGTTGGCTCTTTCCTTGAGAGTTTAGTCTTTCCTTTCTTGGACAGACTTTACAAGGCAAGTCTTTTTGACCATTGAGGGTAGATCAGATCCCCTTAGATTCTGTTCGCCCATACAACCAGAATCTGGGCTTCCATAAGTGCTTTATTCTTCATTGGAAGTTGCTCACTAATTGATCCTGTCAATCAGATTAGTATATCAGAATCAACAGAAATAAGGTAAGTGAAATACTCTACCATTGGTGATCTTATTGTGTAGGTTCATCTTAAGTCTGATGGTCTTAAGTTCTGAGTCTGCCTAGATTTTCAGTTTGGTTTGTTCAAACTTAAAATCTCAATCTGGTACGGTCAGACTCTAAGACATCTTATGCTTTATCTTCTGCAACAAGCAAACTTTAAAGCCTATGTCATTCTGTGTCCTTTTCCTTCAAGAGATTGATATATAAATATCATTCATAAGATGTTTTGTTAGCATCAAAACTAGGAGTTTTCTCAACAAATTCTAATCCTGCATTAGTTTACCTATTCTTGCCCGCCATTTTTGTGGATATGAATAATTGCCATTACCATTTTTGGAATGAGGCATACGTTTATTCCTCTTTTGTTTCTACCTCACTTATGATGTTGTTGCAGTCTATAGTACTAGTAACTGAGTGCCAATAACTAAATAAGATTAGTAATTACATCATGATATAAAAGGCTACTCGAAACGAACGAACAACCACAAAAACCAAATAAATGTAAATACATATATATGACACTCACACACTTAGTCGTCATCGAGTTATCTTCCACATAAAATTATAAAAAGACATGGATATTTAACACTCTGAGAGATTGAGGTTGCACATCTCCCATTCTAATCATCTAAGAATTATTGGAAAAGGAAAAATTAACTATTGAGATTTAAAACCATATTGCAGCATATAGCCACTGATATGACCTATTCAATCCAATCACCCTTTTGAAAAGAAAATTCAGTTGATAGAGCAATCATTAATAAAATGAAAGAAGGATAATTTACATTGCCAGAAGCCACTAAGTTTGTGATATTGATATGAATGAAAAAAGAAGAAGAATTTACATGTAACTACCTTTGATACCTCACTATAGTGAAGAAAAACCCCGTGCAACTTGATCAATATTATGAAGGTCAAGTTGCTCGGTCTTTGTCACGCCCCGGACCTTAAGCACGCGACAACTCTTTTACTTTGGTCAAATGAATGTGACATCTTATGATGCATTGTTGATCATTCCTTTTATCTTGCGATTAAATGCATGTGAAAGCAAATCAACAACACTTAAAATGTAGCAGAATTTTGATCTATTCACAAGTCTAACCATGTCACGTGACAGAACATCAACAACATCATCATACAACCATAGTCTGCTGCATCTTCTGGCATCATCTTTACATTCTTGGTTCACAATATCTTTACCCATTGCTTGAATCAAGTCATGCATTTTGAGGATTCCGCCTTGTATGCTTATCAAGGACCTCTTACCAAGAATATCAAATCCTACAATTGTCTCATGATCACAACTCTTGAGAACTTTCTTTGTATACTCACTTGCCTCCCCCTTAAAGAAGCAGGCAACGTAGAGAAATATCTCTTTCTCACTTTCATCCAATCCATCAAAACTCACTCTGAGCACATTATTAATGTCTTTGTCGGGATTCCTAGAAAGTTTCTTTATTGTACTTTCCCATACATCTTCTATTGTATCATATAATGAGGAACCTAGCACCTCAAGTGCTAAAGGAAGGCCATTAGCATAATCAAGAACACCATTCACAAATTTTTTCTTGATTTTTAATTTTTGGAGTGTTTGAGAAGCATGCTTAGTAAGTAGCTCAAGAGCTTTTTTGCGACCCAATGGTTTAACTTCATAGACGTGAACTTGGTCTATCTTGGAACGAGTTAGCAATTGTTTATCTTGGGTTGTAATGATGATCCTACTTCCATTATCAAACCGCTTGTCTTCTCCTGCTAAAGCATCTAATTGGTGCTAGTGATCCACATCATCAAGAATAAGGAGAACCTTTTTCCAACGAAGTCTATCTCGTATTAGATTGATACCTCTATCAACACTAGACACTACTAATGTTTGTTGTGGTGATAATATCTCAAAAAGTAATTTTTCTTGCAAAGAAACTAAACCTTTACCATCTTTTGAGGCCTCTCGAACATTTGCCAAATAACATGAGCCCTCAAATAGTCCATAAATGGCATTGTAAAGGGTTTTTGCTAAAGTTGGTTTTCCTATTCCTCCCTATCCCCATAATCCCAACATGAGAACACCATCATTAGACTCAAGATTTAACGTCAATTTCAGCTCAACCACTCGGGAATCTATCCAAACCGGATGCTTAGCAACATACAAAGGTGTTCAGTCTAGGTGAGTGGAAATCTCGTTCACAATTTTTTGTATAAGTTTTGATTCATCTCTAACAAAAATGTAAAAAAGAAATTGTGGTATCGTTTTAGCAATTTGAATAAACAAATAATGAGCAATCACCAGCCAACAATGACAAAGTAGTGCGTCACATTTTCACATAACCACAACCTAAACGAATGTATTCCACTGAGTCAAATTAGAACTCCAAGAACTCGATACCAATCAAAACAAGTTCAAGGTTCAACTTTTAGTCATCCAAGTGATTAATGTTCTTTTAATATATACATTGACGATTTACATATTTTTTTCCTTTTTTAACAATTAAATGTGATTTATCTATTTATTAGTAGTAACACCTATTCAGGACTTTGAACAAATAGGATTTTGACTCAACAACTGTTAAATATACCCCGAAGCACGATGTCATTGCCTTGCATGGCTTGTACACGCTAATATCCTATATCAAGCGTTGCGAACTTTTTCGTTTCCTTCCAAAGAAATGGGGCAAGTTGAATAACACATACTTAACATTGGCTTAGCATTTTTTTTGTTCAAATAAGTCAGTAAAAATTTCAGGTGATGAAGTCCTATTGTCAAATTTTTGTACTGGGAAAAGCCATGTGTCTATTTTATGTTTGGCTACATGTGATTTTTCAAACTCAAAATGCCACTGCTAATGAGTTTATGATTCAATTGACCAAAAGTTAAAATTTTGCAGATCTCAATTGACCAAAATGAAACGTGAAGAACTAAAATAACCAACAAACAAAATGTTTAGAACTTTTATTATGCTTCGAGGAGGGCAACAAGGATCCAAAAGAAAGAGCTATAGACCTTACCCGAATGAAACAAGGCTTAGCAAAAGCCAAAGGCAGAGTTCTATTGTTTCTTGCCCAAAAATATTTTTTTTTTTCCTATGCCGGTGAATTTCTACTAGTGTTCGTTAGTGTTGCAAAACTGACGGTGAAAAAAAAAACAGTGACTTTTTCTTTCCCATAACATCTTAGTAGCCGACCAACAATTTTGTTAAATCACCGAACTTTTTATAATTTGCAAATTACTAATAGAACTTACAAAAGTTGATTTGCATAACTTACTAATTTTTATATGAAATTATCAGCATAAATTAGAGTGATTATCAACATTTGTCATATTAAATAAGTACTTATTAGTTTTAGATTACCAACTCTCACTTGAGCGACTAATGTTCCTTTAATTTACCAACTTTTCCATTGAGTTACCAAATATCATTTGAGTTAGCTACTAACTAATTTTAGGAATTGCCAATCTTAGTTAGAGTGACTTACCAAGTTTTCTCCAATTAAGTTACTAGCTAATTTTGCAATATTAGTTCTTGTTTTTAGTTGCCAAGCTTATTTTTCTTTTAATTATTTACTTTTTATCTTTTGCCAAATTCTATATTTCTTTCTTTACTAAGTCTTAGATTTACTAACTCTTATATGAAATTACTAACTTAAACTTAAGCCACTTAAGAATTTTCAAGAATTATAAGATGAAGCATCTACATGTATACTTACAATCATGTGTGTGTAAATACATTTAGTCCTTTTTCTTACAAACAGTCTCTATACTTACTTGTAAAGATTAGCTTCTACACGAAATATGAACTCCACTCTACTTACCCATCATTCAAATGCCACCCAAACAAGCTGCCGGCATCGGAAAGAGCTTCCTTCCATCTCTTCACTTTCTTTAAATCATTTTTGTAGTTAGACTCATGCTTAGCCAAAGCTCTCGCATAAATCTCTCTTCCCGTTCTCACTTCTCTTGGGTCCACTTTATAAAACACCGATACAACAATGAGGTTCTTTTGCTTCTTACACTCCATAATCTTTGCCACCTCTTCCAAGCACCAATGTGAGGAAGCGTAATCTTCCGAGAAAACAATGATTGCGATGCAATGATTCTTTGATGGCCTTCATAAGCATTGGAGATATTTGGTCTCCCTTCCTAAGTCCCTCGCTATCTCGAAAAGTGTATATTCCATGCTGGACTAACTCTTTTTAGAGATGGCCTATGAAGTTGTTACGCAAGGTGCCTTTGAAACTCAAGAAGACATCATAAGTCCCTTTAGGTTTCGATGAAGAAGCCATTGGATGATGGAGTTCAACAATCAACAATGACTACTAGCTTAAGATTTGACACAGTGTTTTCAAGTAGATCATTCACCACTTGATCTTCTTGTCGATCTATTCTTATATTGGAGGACAAAGTCACTTGACTTGTTTTAGTACCTTCGTAAAATAGTCGCGCTTGAGGGTGGATCCATACATCTAAAGGTATGAACATGTCGACTCATTTTCACTAAAGACCATGTAGCACCGCTCTATTCAGACTGTCAAAGCGACAGAAGCTTCTGTGTGGCTATCAAAAGTAGTGAATAGTATAGATCAATGCTGGTCTTAGTGGACTCAATTATTGCACAATCTGACAAGCAACTCTAAGGTGGTGGATTCTCATGATCTCGGTCACAGGCTTGTCGGTAAAACCAACTTTGTTGGCTTCCTTAAAATTTCATCCGTAACTTCTGAGAAGTTCCCCTTTCCTTACTATATAATAATTTAACAGATGACCACTCTAGAGATATATCATCATATGCACAATCAAGTGTACCAATAAAAAATAATATTAGACCTGTTGATATCAGTAGAACTTTGGAAAAACAGGGTGCTTAAGTATGGACCAAGATATGTAATTAGTGTGAACACATGGGCTTATTTTCACCACCGCATTATTCCAATTATCTTGTTGACTCTAGCTTCTTTGTGACCAACAAAAGTAGAGGAGAAACAACTTTGCGGATTCTTGTGTCTGGTCATAGGCTTACTAAATAGAAAAACTTTGTTGGCTTCCTCGAAATGGCATCCCTAAGAGTGATTAATTCTTTACTAAGTAATAATTTAACACATGACTACTCAAACGACATATTTTCTAATTGTCAGATAATCACAATATTCCTCACTAAATATCAAAAGAGTATGTTTTTTCGAAGTCTGTACCTCTAATCTTGTCACGTACAAAGTTTTGCTTGGAGACATTTCATTCATTTTATGAGAAAACTAATAATTGAGTCCGTCAATAACAGTGCGATAGGATCTTTAAACAAAAAAGTTTCCTTAGCTTAGTCCTACACTCGCATCTTTCATTGCATTTCTTTGCATTCAGACAATGGACACATTTTTATTTAGGCACAATGCATTTGAATTAAACAAAGCTTATGTGCTTCAAATATTGAAAAAACATGGTGCTTGAGTATGGACCAATATGTGTGCTATGTATGGACGCATGGACTTTTTTTCAATGAAGACCGCATACCAGCTTTGAGGATATGGCTTTGATCCGTTTGGTCTGCAGTTTGCTTTTTGTAATTGAAGTATTCCATGTCATTAGATTAGCTTTTGTCACAAACTCACTTATAAATAATAAAAAGAAAAATATTTGCGGGCTTCCTTCCCAATCTCCAAGTAGTTGGTTTTTTTCACTGCATAATTACTTAACACGTGACTACTCAAAAGAGATTAATTATAAGCACAATTAAGTATATCAGCATAAAATAATATTATATCTATTAATATTATTAGAAATTTCGTAAATCATGGTGCTTGAGAGTGGATAAAGATATCCAATAGGTAATGAACAACTGGAGTAATTTTCACTCAAGACTGTATACTGCCACGATGTTATTAACAATACTAGAACTTTGGAAAAACATGATGCTTAAGTATGGACCCAGATTTCATACAGTTATAAACACAAGGACTTATTTTCACTTAGGACCACATAACATGGCATTGTCAAATTGACACAAATTTCTTTGTTTGATGCTGAATTTGTCATTAAATTGTTGATTAATTTGACCAGGCAACATTAGATAATATTTTATTTAATGTACCAATGAAGGTTAAAAATCAGCAACAAATGCTAGCTTAAGATTTGGTGAGGTGTTTTACTAGACATTTAGTTCGCCACTTGATCTTCTTGTTGATTTATTCTTATATTAGAGTACAAAGATGCTTGACTTTGGTACTTTGGTACTTTGGTAAATGGTGGTGCTCTTGATGGACCAAGACATCAAAGGTGGGACCGCATGGACTTTTTTTCACTTAAAACCGGTCCACCGACGTACTTCTGATTGATGCAACCTCCCTCGTGGCTGAAAAAAGTAGTGACTAGTATAGACCACTGCTAGTCCACAGAACTGAATTATTGCACAAACTGACCAACAACTCAGATGAAGAGACGAAGAGGCTTCCAGAAAAGGTCCAACTTTCAATTCTGAATCAGAAAAGAGGAGGCAAATCTGAATGCCCCTATTTCCTCTCGAGCCTGTAGTTCTCGCACTGAGAGGGGAGCGCGAGGACCGGAATCGTTCTGTAGCCCTTCCTTTCCGATCGTCTCCTCCAATTGTCTCGACAAGATATTCATGAAGATTGTGAATGATCACGTGACAACACTTCTAGCTTTGCTATGAGGTGTCTGTGAAAGGTTTTGTGTGAGAATAATTTCTTTTCTCTTTAGCACCAAAAGAATTGCGATGACTTTAAGTCAAGCCTATGAAAAGTGAACAAGGCTTTTTCTCCACCATGAGACACGCATCTTCTTTTCTCTTTAGCACTGAAGGAACGGCAATGACTTTAAGTCAAGTCTATGAAAAGCGACAACTTTAGGTCCTCTCCAAGTGGAGGGAAAAAGCTTCCAACTTTTCTACTTAGTGGAACAACACTTCGAGATAGTCATGAAGATTGTGAACGACAATGAGATGACACTTCTAGCTTTGCTACGAGGTGTATGTGAAAGGTTTTGTGTAAGAATTTTTTTTCTCTTTAGCACCAAAAGAACGGCGATGACTTTAAGTCAAGTCTATGAAAAGCGAACAAGGCTTTTTCTTCACCATGAGACACACATCTTCTCTTTAGCACTGAAGGAACGGCAATGACTGTAAGTCAAGTCTATGAAAAGCGATGACCTTAAGTCCTTCCCAAGTGGAGGGAAAAAGCTTCCAACTTTTCTACTTAGTGGAACAATGTTTCGAGATAATCATGAAACTAGTGAACGACGATGAGACAATACTTCTAGATTTGCTGCAAGGTGTCTGGGAAAGATTTTGAGTGAGAATTCCTTTTTTTTCCTCTTTAGCACCGAAGGAACGGTGATGACTTTAAGTCAAGCCTATGAAAATTAAACAAGGCTTTTTCTTCACCATGAGACACGCATCTTCTTTTCTCTTTAGCACCGAAAGAACGGCGACGACTTTAAGTGAAGCCTATGAAAAGCGATGACTTCACTTTCTCCCCAAGTAGAGGGAAAAAGCTTCTAGATTTTCTACTTAGTGTAACGACGTTTCAAGATAGTCTTGAAGATTGTGAACGACCACGAGACGGCGATTCTAACTTTGCTAAAGTTTTTGTGCGAGAATAAAAAAAATTTAACTCATTTATCTTAACCAGATTGTTGTGATCCTTTTGAGTAATAATCTAGAAAACAAATGCATTCAGATTTTTGAAAATTCTATTTCTTACTATTTGTGCAATTCAATTATTATGTAGGCCGACTGACAATAGTTAATAATAGGACAGTTATTTTAAGTGTAATGACCAACATAAACCCATTTGAAAGAAGATAAAATATCTTAAGGGAAATAGCCGGGGGTCCTAATTCCAACGATAATTTTAGAAGGCAATATCTCAACCTTAAAATTGGGGCAGATTTAACATAATTTATTTTCGATGATTTAAAAAGAGTTTTAACTTAGTACACACCTCATGGGGCCCACATTAAGGATGGCTTGACTTATTCAATTTCTAACATTTTCTTGTTGTGCTTCACATCAGCTAATGCATTTATGATACTTGGCCACTTACCTCTCACATAATTTTCTCCTAACATATTAAGAATGGCTTGACCTAATCAACTCCTAACATTTTCTTATTGTCCTTCATGTCAACTTATGCATTTATGATACTTGCCACTTACCTCTACCATGTTTCTCCTAACATATTAAGGATGGCTTGACCTAGTCAACCTTTACTTTTTCTTATTGTGCTTCATGTCAACTTATGCATTTATGATGTGGGCCACTTACCTCTAACATGTTTTCTCCTAACCTGTGGTGACACATCATCTAAACCATTTTGTTGAATTGGAAATTTCTCATATTTCACTATAAATATGAGAAAATAATCAAAAGAAAATCTCAAACATATTGTACTTGTATCATTTTAGTTCTAAACCTTTTAATTATGCCAATTCAATTCTAAATCTTATGACGATTTGCCAAATTATTTATTTTGACCAATTTTTACCAGAAAATGCTAATGCGGCAATTTAATGAGTGCTACTTGTCTTATGTGGCATATTGGAGTTGTGTGGACAATGTTTTAAATTTTATTTGAACTTTTTTCCATTTTCCTCTATGATCTTTATTTTTCCCATTTTCTATTTTTTTTCTTTCATTTTCACTGGTGGCCATCTCAAGTAATGATCAACCACTGGTAATGTCGTGGGAGGGCTCACCCTCACCAGCCATAAGCGAGGCTAGCCCTTGCTAGAGTTGGGAGAGTGTTGCCTTGATCATGGCCAATGAGGGCTTGGGTGAGGCGACCCTTGCAAGAGGCTGATGAGGGCTTGTAGGGTCTCCCCCATTGGCTAATTGCAACAAAGAAGAAAAAAGAACAGAGAAAAATAAAAATTATTTAAAATTTCAAAAAATTATAAAGAACAGAAAATGGTGATGCTGAACCGCAAACACCCAAAGTTCAAAAAAAATTTACATAGGCTAAGTCGGTCAATTTAATTAAATCGGACCAAAGTCAGATTTATCCTACAAACTGATACAGATTGAGTCCTCAGGGTATATAACTACACTCAGTTGGAGGATTGATTTACAAAAGTTCAAAACATTAAAATTGTTAAAACGCATATTAAGCTAGCCGTCTGTCAATTTGGGCGCCATTTGGTTGTCTTCTAGTCTTTTTTTTTTTATCTTTTTCGGATTTTAATAGAAATGGATGAGAACGGGGTAAAATCTAGAGTAATGAACCTTAATCGAATTTTCTGTATTAATTGAGTCATAATTAGGAAAAATGATTTTAATAAAAGTTAAAGAGGACATCTTCAGCTTTAATTAAGAGTTGGAATCGCTTGATTTGGAATTCATCAAGGCTTTCATTTGGATCAAAACTTAGATGGTCAGAATCAAGTAAAAACAGAGAAGTTTTAACTAACTGATGTTGTGGTTTCTAAGGCTAACTAGCCTCAATGCATGTCTATTTGACTTTGTTGTAATTGAATAGATAGCTGATTGCATTTAATTTCGATTATCAATGCATGACACCTTCCGTCGATAGTTTCGGTGCTTAGTGACTTAACCCGCCGCTCGAGGAATTTGAAATAGGAGATTGATAATGACTTTGCATTAATTAATTAATCCTTAGTTAATTAATAATGGATGGGAAATCAAATCACATGCCATATTCTAAATTCCAAGCCGAACTCAATTTCTCTTGGTGCTTAGTGGATTAAGTGAATTATCTAATGTGCGAATTGAGTGATTGCATGATTGGATGATGAGATTCATGATGAAGACCAATGGCCGAGAGCTTGGAGAGGCAATCTTTGGTAGTAATTAGGCTTGGGTTCATTAGCTTAGCTCAGTGTTAACTAGGCTAGTTTAGTCAATAGACCTAGGAATTAGTAGTAGACTTAATCAAAATAAGTCTAGCTAAAACAATAATGATAATCAATTTAGAATTAGAATCATTCCCGTGATGAATGTGTAGCTTAGTTTAAGACGTATGGATCCCTAGAGTACCAAAACTTTGCATGGGAGGATACTTAAGTGTCAAAAGTTATAAAATGTACACTTAAGTTTCAAAATCGGAGCAAAAATAATTAGTTAAGTGCCAACGGCGAGAAAATCTGGCTAAAATATTGATATGACACTTTTTCCGGCGAGTTGGTATTGAAACGGTGTCATTTTGGGTGCTGACATTGTCATGCCTCAAACCCCGAGTACGCAACAACTCCTTACCATGGTCAATTAAAAGCGACGTCTTAGGACTCGTGGACGACCATTCATTTTAATCTTTCATTAAGCTCAAGCGGAAGACGAACCATTCCCAATCCAAATAGACAATCAAACAATCAAATAGGGATAGAGGGATGAACAACAAGATAACATCAACTACTAATTTATACATTCTTACAAGATTAACCAACGGATGATCGTTTTCCAATTTACAAGCCCAACAAAGGGGGTCGATTCATCCACTAAGCTAGACCAAAAAGAAACTAGGCTTGGTTAGTCCATCTATACAAAAAGAACCCTCGAGTTCTGAACTACCATTAGTCTGACCCATCGGACTTAGGCTCCATAGGGTTATAGTCGAAGGCGTTCAGGTCAATCACTAGAAAAGCGAGGGCAGGTTCTTCACTGCACCATCAGGAGGGTACATCTCCATGGGATCCTAGTCGGCGTCTTCAGGGCTCCTACTGAGCGATCCATCAAAACCTTGCAAAGGATTGATCAGCAAATCATCCTGTTGAATGTACCATGGCAGGAACCAATGGGGTATCCATTGCCCCAGTCCCTCATCCATGAAAATGGTGGAGACATATTTATCGTACAAGTGCACCCAACCCGGGAACCGGTGGTGTGTCACTACGGTCTCCCAATCCTGAGAGACCCCAAATCACATCGGCGGGTGCACCATTCTAAGGGTCTGAAAGTGGTTATACAATAATCAGTGAAATAAAATCTCAGCGAGTTCTCCCCCTAAGCCCCGATTAGAACACAGACTCAACCTGGGGTATCTCTCCAAAACCACCCCTCACACAACCCAACAACAAACAACAAATAACTAGCAATCAGCAATCAAACAACAGACAAGGTCAACCAACAATCAAAAGTCGGTTCGGATGCAACCTCACCTAGTATGCCATACCCTGCATGTTATATGTCAGCATAATACACGCAATGCACATGGCCGTTAGATGATGCAGTTCATCGATCACATGCGAGTCGCGTCACAAGCGATCTCACTTGACCATTGCCACACCCTGCATGTTATCAATTCATGCATGCGTGTCATAAATAATATGATCATATCATGCATAATGAGAACCAATGATACCATGTTTCTCATGCACTCTTGCATATATGCATGTTCCAATTATTACTGCCCCTCACGGCTACAACCGAACCTCCGTTGGTGTGTCTACTAGCATAGCTAGGTATCGCCCTCCCCCATGAGGCACGGCAACATCAAGGGATACTCTCCCAAGACAGCATGCCCAAAGAACGTTAAGGGATATTCTCCCAAGACAACATTTCCAAATGACATCAAGGGATACTCTCTCAAGATGGCGGTTTCAACTTAGTGATTACGCAAGCACCATCACAACCCACTTATTATCTTTGAGCATTAGTCAATGTACATATGCTTGCATATAAAACTCAATTCCTTTCTCATAAAAGCAGTCTATTTCCGGTGTCCCTCGGACAAACCATTTTTCCCCTTTTTTTTGTAAAAATCACATGATTCATTCGGATGTTCATACAATGACACATCCAATTCACTTCATAAAATCAAGACACATGAAATTATACATAATTTCATTTTCGGATGAACAGTGCCGTGAATAATAATCGTGAACAATGCACTATGAACAGTGTAATTTCAGAATTTAATAATTAAAAAATTAAATTCAGAAATTAGACAAATCAATAATTAAATTAAGCAATTAAGGAAAATCATGCTTAATTAACACATAACACGCAATTAAGCATAATCAAGCACAATTAAGCATAATTAAGCAAGATTAAGCTAATATAATCTTAACCATCTATTTTAGGGCTAATAAAACTTAATTAAACTTCCTAACCCAACATTAACACTCATTAAACCAACCCTAAACAAGTTTAGGCACTAACAAAGGGATTATGGGCTAAACTCACCTGTTAAGCAAGCCAGCGACATGGACGCAGCGATAATGATGAATCCGACACTCAGAGACCTCACCCACAACACTCCAAGGTAGTCCCGGGGCTGAACACAGTAGCAACAAACTCATACTCCCTCTGCAAGCTGGAAAAACTGACTGTTTAGAGGAGAACAAGGTTGACCGGAGCTAAAACGGGCTGGCCAAAGCTCCGGCAAGCAGTTGACCAGAGATCGACGACACCTGAGGGTCGAGGGGGAACTTTTGGTGGCTCGTATGGGCGAATATTGGGTCGAACTAGGAGGAAAACAAGTGAAAAGGCAGAACTAGGCAGAACTAGGCAGCAGTAGGCGCTACAGTGGCAGTTAGCGAGCCGTCGGCTTCCGGTCAGCAGCTCTGTTCAGCGATCAACCGATGCAGGCTATACGAAATGCCTCTCCTGAGCACGGTGGTGGGTGGCACGGGTGGTGATTCATATGGGAAGGCCACGAACAACTCGATTTTCAGAGGAATGTCAAAAGCAAAAGCAACAGAAAGGAAACAAAATAAGGGAGAGAGAGGGTGTGCGATTTTGAGAGGCTGAAGGGGATAGAGAGAGTGAAGTGAGGGCTACTAGATAAGCCCCATTAATGCTATTAAACATTGCTTCAACTCCCCATGCAACATGACATTATCTTCTCTCTCTTCTTTTGTCTTTTTCAAATAATATCTAAGGGCAAAATGGTCATTTCCACCTTGCACAATTCCAAAACTACCCTTGGGCTGAAAATGAAGGGAGGGCCTAAGAAACACGCTAGAAAATATTTAGGAACGGACTTGGAAATTTGTTGAGCTCAAATCGGTTCAAGTTTAGATAATGAGCTCGAAAGGGTAAATGGGTCGATTGAGTCCAACGAGCTCACTTGCCTGTCTCAGGTCTATCACGGTGGCTGTCCCACCTTGGGTGTGAGGCCCACACTAATCTTGGTTAGCTCACATCCTCATAGGCTCGTTTCCTCGGTTCGAAAACCCCTTTTTCAAAAACTCAACTTAACTGACACTATCGACTGTCGAGAAAGCATCATCCAATAGTCCATCCCGAATGTTCTCGAAAATTCGAAGTCCAATCTTGGATTCTTATGTCTTGTCAATTTCGCCCTAATGCCATTTTGATACGACTTAGAATGACAGGTGATTTCGAGGACTCATGATTATTCATTCCTCAAAGGGTTGGAATTTCAAGACATCATAGACATAGCCAAATAAGCCCAAAACGATGTCGTTTTGGCCAAAGTTTAATTTTTAATATAAATATTAATTAAATAATATGAAAAGCGAAATTTAAAAAAAAAAAAGAAAAGGAGAGAGGCAGCAGGCCCCACCTATGGCCGCCACCCCATCCCTGGTGGGGCGGTGGTGATGGATGGCGAGGGTCGTTAACGCCTAGGCACAGGTCGTCCAGCCCTCGCTAGACGCCGAGAGAGGGTAGCAACCCTCTCCCAAATCTAAGCAAGGGTCGACAGCCCTGACCCCAGCCTGGGCGAGGGTCATTGGCCCTCACGCGGGTGCCGGCAACTCTCGGCCAAATCTGGGAGAGGGTTGCTGCCCTCTCCCGACATTTGGCAAGGGCTAGCCCTCACCTATGGTTGGGGAGGGTCGTTGACCCGCGCCCAAGCGTCAGCAATCCTTGCCACCCTACCAGTGATAGGGCAATGACCACAAGCAAGGTTGCTGCCTTTTTTTTTTTTAATTTCATTTTTAATATTATTTAATTAAGATTTATTTAAAAAATAAAATTTGGCCAAAATGGCGTCGTTTTGGGCTTATTTAGCCATATCAGCAACCAAAACGACACCATTTCGATCCCAACTTACTGAAAAAGTTTCACGTCAGCATTTTGGTAGGATTTTTTTGCCATTGGCACTTAACTGATCATTTTTGTTTCAATTTTAGCACTTAAGTGTCCCTTCGTGCCAAATTTTGGCACTTGGGCTGTACTTATGCCCTTAATTTAGTTAGTAGTATCACTCATAATAAAATGAGAAGAAGTTAGGTCCACATTAATCTAGCCTAGATTTTGGAATTAGTATAGTATCTAGCCTCAAGCTTATGGGGAATCATGTACCAAGGATCAAGAACAAAGTCTTGTATATTCTTTTCCCGACTTAGTATCGAGTCAAGCTTATGGGGGGTCATATCTTAGGGCTTAGAACAAAACGATGTATATTCTTTGCCTGACGCGTATTAGGTTTTCTTTCTCATACTTTACTTTTATCATTTCAATACTTGAATGTTCAATTCTGCACTTTCATTATTTTATATTATTGTTTTTAGAATGATTATGATAAGCCTTGGGGCCATAATACATCTTTAAAAACTATTGTAAGAACATTTGTACATACATACCACCCACCTGGGTGGCGTTGCTGGTTCGCGCTCTCTTCCTCTTGCAAAAGGTCGAGAGTTCGAATCCCAGCTTCGTCATAGGGTGACTTACCTAGTTACATGTGTGTGGTGGCTAGCACATCCGGCCGCCAGAGTTTACTCCCCTAGCTGTCGGCGGGGTGCGGAGTTCCCTGGGTCATAAAAAAAAAAAACATTTAGTGAGTCAAATGACCTTTAGGACTCATAATTCAACAAAGACCACTTGATCATTTAGATTAGCAATCAATTAAGCTAGAGGTTCCGAAAGGGCACTAATAGAAACTATTAGTATATTCAAGTCTTGGATCTTAGAAAACCTCTTATTTCGTGGGAAGTGAGGTAATCTCCCGTGCCTCACTTAGTTTCTGACCAATCCCAATGTGCTAGAGACGACTCTTATTTCATGAGGTAACGGCTTGGGAGATTCCGCATTTAATTAAGGGCCGTTGACCTACCTTTTGGGCATTACCTCTAATCCCATCTTCCACACAACATCGGGAGGTCATGACATTCATCAATCCACCATGGTAGCATTCAAGTCAGTACTTACCTGGCCGATTAGATATTTCAGAGAAATCTTGACCTCTTCACATTTCTTTAACTCAATCTCCATCATGAAATGGAAGAGCATAGAGAGCATAGAATACAAATCGGCTTCAACTTTGGCCTCTTTGTGCCTCAACACTTCTTGACATTGCAACCTTCGCTGAATAAAATCCATTTCTTTCCTCCAAATCAATCTCCATCTAAAAATTTAACTTTTTTTTTTATTTGCATCGTCATCAATTCCTTTCCCTCCTTTTGATGCTTCTTCATTGCTTCAATTGCCTATTTGAGAGTGCCAACTTCGGGACTTGATTTCATGGAGCTTTGCTCTAGAGAGTTCTCGATTCTATCGATTCCATAGACAAGACAATTTTAGCTTCATGAATTGCTTAAAGATTTCTTGCTCCATCTGCTTCAACGCCTTAAATGATTCCAAAGTGCAGTGAGAGAGAGAGAAAGGCAAAAATATTATGAATGTGTGAAGAGAGAGAATTAATAAGGCGGTTTTTCATGAGTGCATACCTATCTCAGTTTGTATTCAGTTAGTTTACGGGAATGATCTAAAAGTGGATAAAGAAAGGAATTAAGATACTACTTATATTATAATTGAGCTTATTCCTAAGGCGTTTTGGACTTGTGGGAAAAAGTTGGCTCCTTCAGCCAAAATATGGCTCTGCATGGATTGTATCAGCACTCCATTCAACTTTTACTGGTAAAAATTCGCTACAGGTGAGAAGATAACCAAAAAATGTGTGCCTCATTCTTGACTAAGAGAATGGATTTATTTCTTCATACAACTATTTGCAGGTAGAGTCAAGTAGTCATGGTTAGTAACCAATATTGTTTGCTAAGTTTGTGGTCGCCGGAGTGAGCGGCTGGTGTTGTGAGCGCCGGCTGGAATAAGCGGCAAGTGGTTGGTGTTGGTGCGGCAGCAGCACAGGTGGCGGTGACAATGTGGCAAGGGCGGATTAGCGGTCTTTGTTTCGGCTGGAGTTGCAGGCGAAGAGGAAGACCTTCGGTGAATAAGAAGGCTTCGGGAAGAAGATGAATGCAGAAAAGGACAAAAATAGGAAAAAGATAAAAACTGAGAAAAGAAAAAGGAAAAATAGGAAAATCAAGGAAATTTCAAAAAATAATATAAAAATCTTAAGAAAATCGGTTTTAATCTGACGCGTGTTGGATCGGGATAGACGGTCGGGTTAATGGGTTGGATTGGGTAAGCCCGGTCCTAACCTGTTCCCTGAATATAATAATAATGATAATAAATTTTTAAAGATTATAAAAATCATTAAAAAAATACAAATTCTAGAATATTCAAAAAATTTCGAAAATTCAAAAAAAAATTAAAAATCAGAAAATAATAAAATTTTTAAAAACCTTAGAAAATCATTAAAGATTTAGAAGATAAAAATATTAAAAATTCAAAAAAAATCCAGAAAAATCAGAAAAAAATTAGAAAAATTGGAAATTTTCTAAAAAATAATAATCCAAAATTGGACAAGGTTTTAGGGCATCACAATAGTGTCCTTTATTTTGAATTTCCTTTTTCTTTTCAAAGACCATTTTAAGATATTTATGTGTTTTCTTTGTTGTTATACTTTGTTGCACTTTTTAAAACCTTGGATGTTATTTTCTTCGTTTTAGAATGGTTAGGACGAAAGCTAGAAGTTCTCGATTGGTTGTTGTGATTAGTTAACATGAGTAAGTTAGGTATCGAAATGGAGTTAATCTTAAGACCAACGTAATCAAATCTTCGAATTTAAAATCTCTAGTTATGTAAATAGTAAGATATCATCCCATATCTTATTAGGTTTATAGTCGATCCCAAAAAGCTAGTGACGACTCATTTGTTAAAATTTTCATAGGTTTAATCGGTTAAAATTTTAAATGCCCAATGTTGCATGAGATATGGACTTGAGATAACCCGAGTCAATAGAAGACCATCAGTTTAAAGTTGACAATACCTCTAAATCTATTCTCTCTCCCACTAGAGTTTAGGTCATGACATATATATAAAAACACAGTAAGTAATCTAGGTATATCTTGAAATTAATTTTGTTTTACTATTCGGTGGATATGACATGTGAGAGAGATAGATAATTATTGCCATTATAGGAAAGAAGACAAAGTTGGCTGAATCAACGATATGACTAAAGATCAACGAGTGTTATCATATATATTGTCAATTAAATAAATGCTACGATGTGGCCACCAACTCCATTAATAATCCCAACCTTAAAAATTGAATGTATTCAGAACTATTCATAGTTATGTTCAAAAAAATACATTTACAGCAATTTACGTAAAGTTTTTCTTTCCCACCAATGGCTTGCCCACCATCTTGATCAGTAATGAATGGAAAGCCTGTTCAATGTTCTTTGCTTGTCCTTTCTCTTTTTAAGTTAAACTTAGTCACATTTCATTGAATTTGAACAAGAAACCAATGACATTTTTATCCCAACTTTTCCTGGTAATATATACTTGAATTGATCTAACTTTGAAAACCAAAGTACATATTCCAGATCTAAACGTTGGAAAAAACAGTTAAATTCAATAAAGAAGCATCTTCAGGGTAACATAGGCATAAGGATAGGGGGATAGCCTTAGAGTTCTCTGATATTCTTGGATTAAGCGATTCAAACACCGGTGAGGAAAATGTTTTTCGATGCTAAATATTTCGTGCAACAAACCAACCCTTTATAATTTGAATTGTAGATACTATTGTCATGGGAGACATTCTTACCATGGTGCATACACCACCTTACCACGATCGCGGTAAGCACTACCGCGGTTGGCACTACCGCATTTGTGGGGAGCTTTTCCTTTTTTTTATGAGGTGGAGACGATGCCATCAGTCTCCAGTAGTAGTGCCGGCAAAGGCACTGGCGGAGGCACCAATTGAGGAGATTGAGCTCGTGGAGCTGGTGTCCGACTTGGAAGTGTCGTCTCCAGAGTCTAGTTAGGTTATTTTTTGTCTAGAAATGGAAGTATAATAATAGGACCATTCAGTCTTCAGTAAAGTTAGAATTGTAATCTCCTCCCAAATGTACGAACTTATCCATCACGTTCTTACAAGTGATGTCTTGATTAGGAGTCATCGATTTCCAATCCAGTACGATTCCAAAGTGAAATCAAGAACCGGTTCCAAATTCTAGAAATCGATGATTGAACCATTTGGTCCTAGGATTGGGAACCAAACCGGACCACTGATTCGGTCCAGTTTCAATCTAGGACCAATCACTTTTTTTCCCATTAAAGAGCGGTTGTGCACATTGAGAAAATGTCAAATCTTACTAGATTGATGGAAGCAATGGTAAGTAAAGAGTTATTATGTAGTAACTTATGGTACTGATGGATGAGATAGTGTTTAGTTTATATTTTACTAATTTTTTTAAAGAAATAATGAAAAAAAATATATGTAATCAATCCGGTCCAATGCTTTCCAATTCATATTAGCAACGGAAACTTAATTGCTCAAACACCGGTTCCACATTTAGAAACCAGAAACTGGATGGACACTCCCAAGAACCTGATTCGGGCGGCCTATTTCGCACACCCTTAGTCTTGACCAACAAAACCGCACCCCAACGACATTGTTTCTATAGTCTCTACTTGTGCAGGCATTTGCCAAAATATATAAAACTGAGTTCTGCAGATGAAGACCAAAAGCCTTGAATTTTAGCTCAACATTCTAATCATTGTCACCTGGATAATTTAGAATCCAGTAAGAATGAAGAGAACGCCAATCAATCTAGCTAAGACTACGAGTATGGAACTAAATTCCTAATTTCCATCTAAATCTCACTCACGCTTAAACAGAGATGAATGATGACAAACGAGGAAAGTCGCTGATATGCTGATGGTGTATAGGATGTCGCCACAACTCTCCGACAGTGGATGTCAAAAGCAATGATGGCTTTGGAGACTTCTCTTTGATATGCCTCATTCATCACTATGTCGAATAAATAATCTATTCTTCAAATAATCTCTAAGCACCAGACTGAAAGCATCGCACGATTTAAGTAATTGTCGGTATGCTTACCCCTGACCTCTCTATCTTTTCCGTTTCATTCGGTAAAATAGCTGCAAAATGGAGGGCGATCGACTCTGCTATTTGGAATTTGCAACTGGAACACTCTATTCTATTAAGATCACTCTTGATGGGCTCCTTAATTCGGTACTAAGTTTAATAGTTCATGGTGAATGTAAACGGCATGAATTTTCATCGATATTCAACTTTTACTTCTTATTTGACTGCAGGCTATCCTTTACTTTTTCTTCCTTCCTACGGAAAACCCTAGGAGACGAGTCACCATCATCATGGGACAATGTAATAGGCTCAACATTATGATGATCACCTTCGTGTTGCTCAGGACGACGGGTCGCTAACTCTAAGCTCGTGCCAAAACTGTCCCCATTGCCTGTTTCTTCAATGCTTCCATATGGATCGCGGGTAATGCTTGCATCAGCCTCTGCCCCTTTCTGCTCTAAGTCATCATTAGCGGCAACTTCAAACCCCTGGTCGGATGCATCAGGGTCGCCTCTCATGCTAGTTGACTGCTCTCTTTGTGACTCGTCAAAAGCGGCACATATTTCCTTAACAGCTTCGGCAAAGGGCTTGACTGTTTTACCTTTACATCGAGCTGCCAACCCGGTCTTTGTCTCACTAGTGAATATTTGGATATTCGCAGGAGCAAGGAAAGCTCTGTGACGCCAATAAATGAAAGATGATAAAATTACAAAATGGTATGTGAAGCAATACAACAAAGTCGAGGGTAATTTATTAGACAAAAAATGAATTATAAAACAGTGGATGGATATAACACTTCTGTTAACTTCATCGGTACCATTTTTATTTTGAAAACCTTTAAAGTCTAGCAGGTATTTTAAGAGCAATTTAGCTCGATAAAAATATATGCTAAAAAATCAAAATACCACGTAAAACAACGAGATGCGAAAAAAAAAATAAAAAAGGCCAGGGAGGGGAGAGGGGTGACTCGATGGCAAACAACAAGATGTAACTCCCAAAGCCTGCTTTTCCAGCCAACACGGAATGAAACCAAAATTGATGCACTAGGTTCCAAGTAAATAGCAAACACTATGTAAGCATGGGAGCTTTAATAGTGATCGACCAACTTACAAGGACAAGTGCTTTCATATAAACTTCAGTAGGACAACAATGACATTATGATTACCAATACAAAGTATGACCCATTTGGTATTGCCAACTCTTAGTTTCAGTCCTATTATTCTCAAACCACTAGGATTCAAAGAAGTAACCACCTTGTGAGAGCATTTTCACAGGGTATTTACCTATCCATTAATCCTGTATGTATGTCCTCACCACAAAACAATTGGACTAACGATGAGAAATCCTACGTCATTGCAAAAATAAGAGTGAGTCACAAATGCTAAAATGAAGCAAATGTGGGCTTTCAAAAATGTCACAGCTTGTATTTATTCAAAAGACCTACTAAAGATTTTTCCAAAGTGGGTTTGGGATCCAAAATCATAAATAACAAAAATGAAGAGCAAATGGCAAATCCATCATAGAGACTGTAGCCTATAGACTATTCATTTACTTTACATGTCCTTTCATCTATATACAGTATTCCTTTACCAAGAGGAATTGCATAGAAAAGAAGACATCTCTTCATTTGTATCTAAAGTGTAAAAGATAAATTGTGAGTCACACTTTGATCTAATGGGTGACTTCACTCCTCAAGTCCAAAACTCATAATAATGACTAATGCTAGAGTAGAAACTGCTTTTTCTGTGGTTCATCAAAAGATACTTCCTATGGAACAACAGAGATATACTTTAAAAAGAAAAATCAAAAGCATGGCATAAGGCAAAATGCTAGATGAAAGAGATTCTAATCAACAAATTGCCCCCTCATTCTTCCGTCTGTGTCTGCTTCTTTAGAGAATAGGGGCATGAGGGACCGGGAGTAGATGAACTAGGCCAGTCTATAAATCAAAATAACCTTTGAGGCTTACCCAAGAAAGGAAAAAGAGAGAGCTGCTCACGGGCACAATACTTAGTTAATGAATGAAAGGAAGAAAAGTATACATAAAACTCAACAAAGCCATTGAGTTTAACTACTCAGACATAAATAAACAAGTAGTACAAGTAGTTCGTAGAGCTTACATTTCTTGTTTTACGAAAAAATGCACACAGTACTTCTTCGGGTCAGGATTCTGTTACCAATCCTCTGGCTTACTAATCTGAAGACACAAAAGCAACCTGTCATTCATAGAGTAACCATCATACAAAAACATGTGCACCACATCCCACTGAGATGGTCAATATAATCAAAGTGTAATCAAAGTGTCATCCTTGCAGTAGCAGACTACGAATAGAAAGCATCAAGAGAAAAGGCTACTATGGATCTAATTGAATAGCCCAGAGAATTCTATATCACTAGTAAGCCACGAGGTAACATGCCAATTTTTTTTTTTTTGGTAAGGTAAGTTTATAAAATATAGACTAACAAAATGTACAGCACGTGTGAAGCACGGCACCAATAGGCACTCGACTAGATAACATGTCGTTGGAGTGACCAGATACCACGATCACAAGTTGAGAAGAAACATATACAATCACATGGAAGAAGGACCTAAGGTCCCAACCAGTCCTAAGGATGAACCAAAGACAGCTCTAAATCAAAGATACGCGGGTCAATCCCCCAACAGCGTTGCATCCTCCTATTTGTAGGGTTGTCTTCGACTCTTTTGAGAGTCAGGGCCTTGTCCTTGACCACCTTATAAAGCTATAGCTTCATGGAAGAGATTTGAAAGCTTCGGCCACGGAATATGGTATCATTCATGGTTTTCTAGATAATGTAGCAAAGGGCGCCAAAGGAAAACCAAGCAATCTCACGGTGGAAACCTTTGCTAGAAATAGCAGTACTAACCCAAGAGAGGTTATCTAGCCAAGCCGAATTAATTCAAGGAAGATTACATTTCGCGGCCCAAAAGTTTGCAAGGGAGTTCGGGACACCACAATAAAAAAACAGGTGGTTGACAGAGTCAGGCCTAGAGTTGCAAAAAGCACAAACCAAGGTGGGTATTCTTCCATAGCATATGAGAAGGGCCTGGGTTGGAAGACGGTTGCTGGAGATGAGCCATAACAAGAATTGGTGTCTAGGGGCTAAGGTCTTGTTCCAGATGAAAGAAGACCAGGAGACCAAGTTGGCCTTACCTCGGATAGTAGCCCAAGCCAAGAGACCGGGTTGGCCTTACCTTGGATAGTAGCCCAAGCTGAGGCCATCGAGAATTTTCTAGCAAGGTCCTCCACCCAACAGAAGGTGTCCGAATCATGTAAGAGTGGGGAGCCGAGATTTGCCACAATGACAAGTCTTGCAAGATTTGGAGCCTATCTGGTGAGTATAAGTCCCGAACCTTCGCTTGCCTAAGAAGGTCTGGCTGGTAAATATAATTGTCAGTAAAGATCAAGTTAAGGGGACCAACCTTAAGCCAAGGATCAAACCATAATGATGTAACATGCCAATTCATTTTTGAAAACCCCAAAAAAAGAAGAAGCAAAAATTAAACCTCATCCGCCTCTATTTCCAACTAATATAATGAATCACATGACGGCCGACAACCTGTTCAGTGTTCACTTCACAACATAAGCAGAATTAAATCAAACTAAACCATTTTTTCCGACCATGAGAAAGCCAAAAAAAAAAAAACACAAAACCAAAAACTTGTGCTTGAACACCCAAAACAGAAATCAAGAAACATGAAACGATCAAAGGAATACCAAGCAAAAAGCGAGATAAAAGCGCGAACCTTGGCAGGCCAGACAGGGTGGCCCTTAACTTTAGCAAGAACGAGATCGTCCAAACACAACCGACGCTTACTCTTGTGCTTTCTCGCTCCCCTCTTGTGTCCTCCAGCCATAGGCCGCTTGATTAGTCAGCCGAAACACTGGAATCGGAAACCCTGAAGCGAAGAGGGGAGAGAGAGAGGGGAAAAGGCCTCTGGCACTTCGCCGGAGACACCGCCGGCAGGTGGATTCCAGCGAGTGGAGGAGAGAGAGAAGATTTTCTGTGTTGACGGAGTCTTTTGGCAAATTGGATAATGCAAGTGCAAACTTTTTGTGCAGGATTTGGATTTCTTTTCTTCTGTCTTTTCCCTTTTCTTTTGACCTCGAGTTAAGAGGTTTTTACCGCAGTGGTGAAAATGGTAATGTCAAGAGAATATATAGAATTATGATGAATCTTAGGCCAATCATCATATAGTACCATGTAACTATGTGATAATGACGGGCGATGTAATAAGTCAATTAAAAAAAATCAAAACTTTTAAAATAATGCGTATTCCGTGTAAATATTTGAGTTGTTCTTTCTCATTCATGTTTTGAAGATAAAGATGCCCATAAATCAGCTCATGTTAAACTTTGCGCCATTAATTATTATTGCTATATTTAGAGACAAGGCTCACCATCAGCGAGCAGTGTTTGCTTATATTCGCAAAGGTTTAGTGATTAGCGCGAAGTAACATCCTCATTGCAATCTTAGCTTAGTATACTTCTTTGGAGTATCTAGATTAGAGCACGAGTAGCCGGTCTTTGATGAACTTGAGTTGAATTTTGCAATTCTGTATTTGATTTATGTAGCCAATCGGTTAGGAATTACTAGAATGACACTTGCTATCCCACGATGTGATCATCTCTTCATAAATTATGAGAATCGAAAAGGAATTTGCAGAGGTCTTAAGGACAAATTCAATGGAACAATAAGTTTTCTCTCGGACATGGAGCGTGCCGAGTAGGTTGAAGTGCCAAAACTTTAGGTTTGTTTGGGATTGTTTCTTTGATGCTCTTTGTTCTTCTACTTGGCGCCCTGCTATTGAGTTTTAAAGCTAAGAACACTTGGATTGATCACTCGCAAGAATGGTTGTTAAAAATCAGGCCCTTGTTAGGATTTATGTGTGTCTAAAGGATATCACTAACATGATATTGTGTGAGATCAAAAATAAAAAAGTGTCAGATATTTCATCATGTCAATTATCAAGTGATTTGAATCTTAAGACTAAAATGTAAAACATTTATAGGATCAAGTATGATTGGCCCTCTACCAAGAATTTTTCTTTTAAACTTAGGATTGGAACTACATAACAAAATTAAAATCCTACACAAGTTCGGTATTCTTTGTATTGAAACTTAGCTTTATATTTGGAGGTTGTGATGGGAGAGATGAAGCAACTAAACAATAGATAATAAGCATATCTGCGGCAGGTGTACAAGCAACTCTAGATGCAAGGACATGAATCCTATCTGCTACCAATTCCCATAGGAGTCATTTCGACAATTCTAAACCACTCACACTGAGATAATGGCTCTAATTAAGGGAAGGCCCAGAAACTTAAACTTTCTTCATCAACTTTATTGTTTCCTTGATTTTGTTGATCAAAGATACCTTGTTCTTTGGTTGTCCTTTATGCAGCACTATGTAACTTTTGTCAAGCTACATTTTGAGGTTCCATATGCTATACGTAATGATCTGTGACCTGATTTACCACCTTGTCCATGACATTGTAGAAGTTCATTTTAAACATGAAGATGCTCTCGCTATCGCATCTGATACTGCAAAATTGAAGTTTCATGTTGCTTATGTGAAAATTTTGAAACTGAAGTTTCACTTACCTGTCTTCCAGCTCTGTTTATTCTTTAGAAAGCATATGCAGATGCATGCGAATTATTGTAAATGGAGCAAGTCTTGCCCCTAAGCTCAGAAGCGAGAAATGTGGTTGTTGGCTCTTATGTCAGTATTCAAAGAGATGGTGCAACAGAAATACTTGCTCTATGACTGCCTGGCAGCTTCAGGAATCTGGCTGTCCGTGACTATTACTCGAATTCATGTGGAAAAGAAGGTATTTAGTAATTTTCTGGTCATTTTTTCTTTCCTGAAAAATGTAGGAATTCCATCTTCGGCTGAGTACTCAAGTAATTATCTGGCCAGTCAACTTTATGCAAATTCATACAGGCTCAAAGATGTGGGTGCATGTCCTGCATTGTCCTACTTTAGCTGGCGAATGGGGTGATTCAGTATGCTAAAGGAAGGAGGTGAAATTGGCTTCGAATGCCTCCATCTTCAACATTTGGGGGGAAGGGACCTTGGCCTGCATGATGTCGTCTCCCCTCCCCTCTAGTCGGTCGACTTTACTGCTGCTGTTAAATTCTCTACAAGAGTTGCTTTTGGGTCCATGTTTTATGACGATTAAGAAGCAATGGTTACCATTTGAAGTGCAAAAGCTGTGTGGAGAATCAAAGGATGCACATATAACTTGATTCTTGGTTCTTGGTGGTTTTATCTTCCTTCTTTTTCCGTCATCGCGAAGACTTAGCTGATTCTGGGCTTGTAAGGGCATTTGTCCCGATTTAGCCACGCTCAGCATTTGGATTGGTTGACATGAACGAAGCCGCTCGGTTCCTCCCTAAGCATTTGATGCATAAATTCCAATGTTTTAGAATGAGTAGTGGAGAAGGGATTATTACCTTTTCTACTAAAAAAAGGTTTAAAAACATAAAGCTCAATTTTATATGGACTTTTCTGCAAAGCTTCAGGTGAGGCACACCACTCGCAGCCATTATTCGCGCATTGCCGGTGTCTCCCCTTTGCTCGATGCTGCACCCCATCACCATCGTTCTTTGCTGCCGCTGCTCATTGCTACCATTACCTGTCAAATGAGCGCCGTAGCCATCCTCTATTCTCGGATTTGATGCCGACATAGACGTGTTCTCCACAGATTCTATACTGTCTGAGCGAGGACCGGTGGGTGCTGGCGGTCTGGCTATGCGACTAGCCGGCGACGGCAGTGCTACAGCTGGCAGCGACGGAGGGAGGGGCGGAGGGACGAAATGGGGATGAAGAGGAGGAGGCTAATCTGAGGATCCAAAAGCTGATTCCGAGCGGGAAGGCGAACAAGCCATTCTGAGGCACGGTGTAGACTTGCTGGGGTGCTCGCTGTAGCTGGTCCAGGCAAGCCAACCTAGACTTCGTACACTGGACTCCTCGCTCCTAGTCACGGGACATTGACTCCGTCAGGGGAGTCGACTTTCACTCAAAGGTTCCATATAGATGTAGTAGTGCACGCAATCTATAGGGAGAGAGGAATTCAAGAACGTGAATGGTACGGCAGAGCGGATGAAACTACTGGGTGAGTTTATGCGGTCGTTTTTAGCCGAAGAGACCGAAGACTTGGATTCCCATTAAATGCGACGGCCTTAAATCATCAAAACAAATGTCGTGTGCGCTTGATATCAGGTTTACCATGGCTTGTTGAACTTAAGTAGATGGGATAAAGAGTTATTCATGTTTGACTGGTAATTACTTCAAATTGTAGTCACATTTTTTGTCCTCTCGGAATCTTTCGAACTATAATGTGCCTATTGACCGTTAATGACAGGGTCATCGTGTCTGGAGGAGTAATAGTGATCGTGCTCTTGTTAGCTCTGATCGCCGTGTTTCTATGCTCAGAAGGCACAAGATGACTGCTCCATCACTAGTAGATACTATGATTTTGGCATCATTTGTCCAGCTCCAAATAACTAAATGTATGTAAAATCAACAATAAATCCAAAAATTATGCCTTTGATGCAATGCAAGAAGTAGAGTCACCCGCTCAGCAAGCCGTCAGGAAAGAAAAGAAAACTGTAGGTACACTGGCGAATATCCATTCATCACATTTTACTTTTAGCTTGATACAACCCCACCACCATTTTACACTGTCATTTCTTCTAATTTCTCTTATACCAAGAGCATTCCATATAATAGGAAAAAATTACAGCCTACACAAAAGGTTGTTTGGTTTGCCTAGATTCCACACGAAAAACGCAAGCAGAACACTCGCACATAATTGACTCTTGATTTCAGCTAAAAAAGTCTACTATTTTCCTTTCGCTTGTAGCAGAAATTGTAATAGTTAAAGATGAATACGTGAGTAACTCCTCTCTCTAACAAACAAATTCAAAAGCAACACTTTCCTACTAAAGCAGAAGCAGGCCAAGAAGTCCCCTATGTCATATGATTTCAAATATCTACCTGAAAGTTTTCAGCTTAACCTTCAAAGGCAGAAATGGTCTCAAAAGATTGCAGGTTTTCATTCAACTAAAATATGAATCTGATGTGAAAAACCAGATGGAAAAGTAAGAAGGATCTTCTTTCATCTCTAGGACCTCCTTACAAGACGCGGGGACCTTTGTCTGTTGGCCTTTTCAAGATCCCTCAGCAACCACTGTAGGTGGTGTTTGCTTCTCCAGTCGCTCCGACTATCAAGAAGTCGGAAGGCTTGGAATTGTTGGTATCTTGGATGACGACTCCCCGGTTGACCTTATTGGCCCATTTAATCTGTTATAAAGCATGGTGTACTCGATCCCTTACCACCCCTATGCACCTTGTTTCTACCATCATCCCTAATGTTGGAACAGGATCGAATTTGATTTATCATTTCTTCATCTGCAAATCACCAAACATCACAACAATCCTTTCCTCTTTCACGAAAACTTCAATCAAAACACTAATCATGGTCTATCTATGCCTAATAGATGCTTCAATGTGTCCTAAGCAACACTCTTTCTAATCTTAATATGTAATACATAATAGCTAACTACAGAATTTCCAATCCCCAAAGGTTATCGATAAATAAAGTCTCAAAGTCCAAACTCCAGAAGTTTTATAGACAAACAACCCATATTATAGATAGAACATAACTATTTTTATGATATTCAAGGACTTTGCTACATGAATATTTAGAACATATATATCTCTGAATTCAATAACACACAGCCCTAAGAGTTGAAATGGGACTTAATACTTTCAACACAAGAGTGACTTAATACTGCTTCATGGAACACAAAATTTTCCCTAATTTTCAAAATCCTATTGAATCATTTTTGACACCATGGCAACCAAAGGAACCATAGAGATGAATGTTATCTTTTCTTCTCCTTTTATTCTCTAGGCATCCAAAAGCATGATATACTGCAACCAAAAAAAAACAGCATGATATTTCACACTAAACAGGACTATACAAAAACCTACTTCAAGATTATACGCAGAAGAGGAATTAAGTGATTGATCCGCAAAACCCTTCTCTAGGAATCTAACAGCTCCACCATGTGTCCGATAGCTCTATCACTTCACAGCTATTGCTGCGGGACTTAAATACTGGAGTCCAAAACCACCGCCAAACCTACTCTTTCACCGCCATATTTGGCCATCAGTGACGAATCTAAGATGAGAAACTTAGACATAAAATGTTGAGAAACTTAAAATGACAACTCTATATTTGATTTCACTCCACAATTATAAAAAAAAAAATCTCGGTATAAACAATTCGGATGAGGTTAGCAAAACATTGGCAATATTCAGTAACATCATCATTATTTGACAATATAAAGATCTCATAAAGAAATTGATCTAAATTAGATCTGTTTCAGATACGATTCAAAATATTTTTACAAGCTAAATAAAAGTGAATTACCAAAAATAAAAAAGGAAGTGATTTGATTGGTAGAATTAAAAGAATTAAATACTAATGGACATATAGGTAAAAAGTTGTTAGAAATAAATTTGTGTGATAAGTTGTTGAAAAAAGAATAACGTGGCTATCCATCTAACATATTTGTCTAGTCGGGAAATTCAAACCAGTGAAATTGAGTTTTTGTTTTTTAACAAAATTGAGCTAGATTTCAAAAGTTTAATAAGTAATTAATTGAACATTTACATAAGGATGGTAATTTTCCCCTGCATGCTGAGACTATTGAAAACTTGACTTTGCTCGGGGGGTGAATTCAATCTCTATGGAAGGACTGCCTCATGCATCTGCAAATTCCATAGGAAGATCTTAGATGCGTATTTTACCCGGAAGAAACTTCTGCGGTGATGCTTCGGGATGGCTGTCTTTGAGGTAAAACGCGGATTTGGGTAAGTTACCAGCTATGCATAGATAAAGTTAGCAATTAGTTTGGACTTTACTAACTTTTACTTGAGCGGTTTGGTAATCTTTATTTGATTGTTTCGAAATTATCAACGATTTCAATAATTCCCCAATCTTAACTTGCGAAGCTTTTCCACATGTTAAATTTACTAACTCATGGAGAATTATGGGCTCTTATTTGAATGCTTTTATTAATGCTTATTTAATTGTTTGAAATAATTAGCAATCATTCCAATACTTTACCAATATATTTATTTATTGAAGTTTACCAACATGTTTAATCTACCAAGTCTTATACAAAATTACCAACTATCATTTCAATCATTATTGACATTTGTTTAATTATGTCGAAAATCATGTTTGTTCCAAAAATCTACAAACATTTAGTTTCGCCGCCTACCTTTGCTCAAGTTACTAACCCTTTTGGAAAAATTACTAGCTGTTATTGGAGTCCATTTAATTCCAACGTTGATTAGATTGTTTTGGAAATTAATAACTGTTCTAGCAAATCTTTTAAGTTACCAAAGTGTGAAAGTTAAAAATTCTTACACAAAATTACCAACTGCTCTAATATTTTATCAATATTTATTTGCAAAAAACTTAATTGATCAACTCTTATGCAAAACTACCAACCAACATATAAATTAATTACTAAATGCTTGTTTAATTGTTTCAAAATTGTCAATCGTTTTGATAATTAACTGACGTTAATTAGCTAGACTCCATGGCAACAACGGCCGGAGAAAGGTCAAAAACTCCATCAAGAATTTCCGGAGACCAAGGAGTCCCTTTGCAATGGCATCGTTCACCGCCATGTTTGCTCTTCGGTCGCCGACGGCAACACAAACAGACGTGGCAGGCTTCCGTGCCGAAATGTGGGGTTTTATTCCCAAAGTGAACGTGGTTACCTTGTATACATTTCCTTTTGATGGATAAATGCCCGTTGATCGCTCTCCAGCGTGTTTGATTATCTATTTTTCTAACATTAGCCCAAATTTATTAGAATATATAATGGAGTATGATCCAAAATTACCATCTTCCTGCTCGTTCCAGACCATGGGTCTTTCCAGCAAATGTTTAGGTTTTTCTAATATTTTACTAGAATTTATTATAATATAATCATTATTGGGTAATTTCGACTTCTTATTGTCAAAAGAAAAGAGGCAGCAAACTATCATGGTCACCACGTGACCTATAAAATCACTGAGATCTTCTCACAATAATATGATAGTTAAAGTCAACAATGATCAAGACATTAATTGACTCATAAATATTATAAATTCAAGTATATAGAACATAATCGGTGTAAGTAGGAAGCTTAAATCCAATCAATGCAATTCTTTGCCAAGGAAATCCATGCGAAAACACGTGTCTATCCTTTGCTTCTTCTATCATTTTTAGGGATCATACAGGACATAATTTAGAACTATAAAGCTCAGAATTATCAATAGCGTGCCTATAATTACTTCAAGGTTTGAAAAAATTAAAACAAACTACATCACAGAATATGTAGATGACAAAAATTAACCTCAAAAAACTGATGCTTGCACAGGTTATGCTGTAAAATTATCTAAACAATCTAATAATCAAGTTAAAGCATGAAATCACTTGTGATCACATCTGCAACCCTCCATAAACACATGGACGTTTGGGCAAAAACTGATCTGGACATGCATCACACTTCCTCAGATCCCTTGATGAAATTCTGTGATTAGAAAAGCAGTAAATGGCACATGCATTGTCAGTCAGAGTGCATCAAATCATTTGAAGACACTTTGTAAGATGCTGCTAACATTTACACATATATCTATACTTAAAGGGTTGTTTCTAAAACGTTTTAATATCTTGAGACAAAATAATTAACACTAATTGTTTCTCCCATATCACAAGCTAGAGAGAATCTTAGTATGTTACAACTAGCACCAATTACATCGCATTCAGATTTGTGCTTTATCACAAAACAATAGTTCAAAAGTTATCATGCAAACAGTTCATTTCAAGAATGGGAGGTACCTTGAAGCGAAAGTTTGACTTAGCTTATAGTCAAATGAAAAGATCAACTAACACCAATGAACAATATGATCAGAATAAACCAAGAATCAGGAATGAGGAGCAATGTTTTAGCTTCTTACTCATTGAAATTGACTGCAAGCGTATGAGGAAATCTATAGCTATAGGTATACTTGATCTTAAAATGAGCATCATATTAAACTGTCAAAGCAAGAAACATTGCCACAGCACCCTAACCTGGCACCACCTATAATATAAGAGGTCACAACATGTAGTCACAAGTTATACGCACAAGTAACTGATAATCATTCGATATGCAGCAGAGGTGCATCATGTTACCATACACGATGTACATGACATTCATAAAAGAAAGGAATCATAAGTTCAAAGGTCTTACCTAGTTGTGCAAAGGCCTGAGAATGTTCAACAGGATGAATCAATGCAGGCAAATCCAATGAGAAGCATGATTTATCCGTCACCTGTGAAGCTTTGGAGCTGAAAACCAAATATTAGCATTCCGCGTATCTACAAGATACTTAACAAATCATAGATTCCACAATGTCATTAACAGAAATTGAATGGAAAAGAAGGGGAAGAAAGGTGGAGAAATGATATTCATGGAACAGGGTTCTACAAAACAGAGAAGAAACATGAACCAAATTGATTTTATCATTATGAAGACAAATTATTTCAAGGCCATGTTTTCTGTATGCAATGAGTTTCCAAAGTGTACTAATTATCTCAGATGCATGTCAAGATTATGACCTGATCAGGTTTTTAAAATATTAGCAACTGAAGAGCTCTTATTGAAAAATTGCTCGACCAAGAACCATATATGTATAGCAATCCACGATAGGGATCAAGGAAGAAGATATTTCTCTCAAATGAGTCTAATCAAAGAATTCTCAACTACTGAGATACTACACTTCATCTTTTCCCTTAACTGAGGACACGATATTCCATTTCTCAAATGGTTACCTGGCTAAGAATACCTAGTCTAAAGGAAAGCCATATGTGATAAATAGGGCATCTGAAAATTGGCAAAAAGAGAGAAAGGGCATCTGAAACTCTACCTTTTGTTTCCTGGGCAAATTCTAAACATATTCATAGCAATCTTAGCATTTTTTTGGATAAGTGTACTTACCATCTCAAGATCAACACCTTAGCCTTGATGGATGCTTGCAATTTCATTAACCCTTTGTCATTACATGACATTCCACTGGGCTAGCTTTATTTATCTGGGATGTAAGGATACAACAACATACAACAACATATTTTCACTACAGCAAACGATCGAGAGAGAGAGAGAGAGAGAGAGAGAGAGAGTTGTTCAGCATATTATGCAATCACCGAAAGGCCAGGCAACAATTCTTTTCCAGCTATTTGAGAGAACTGGTTAGAAAGTACAAACAGAAAGAGGCTTCCCGAATTCTTTTTAATCAATATGGAAGAGGATGACAAGGAAGACCACAGTATTTGAGTTTAAAAGAGAGGTTATTCCATGGAAGAATCTTTCAGGAAGATGTTGCCAGCAGACATGATTGATTGAAAAGGTAAACTTTTGTTCAAAAAGTAGAATTGCTATATTATGCTCATTGAAGCCTCTTAAAAAATGTAATTAACTATGGGTCCATTGAAACAGAACTGTCATTTCCCTTAAGTTATCTCATGACTTCTCTTTTGTCTGGTTGAGTTGAGACTTGAGAGAGATAGAGAGAGTCCATGGACATGATCGCGGCTTTGTTGAGCGTATTTAGCGAGCTTCTTCAGACTTCGATCTTCGAGAGCTTGCTCTCGCTCGATCACCAGTCCAAAGCTCGACGTCACCACCGCCGGGTCCTCGATTATCTCTATCGTGAACAGGTAATTCCTGGACACAGAGTCCAGCTTCGTCATTTCATCGAACACCTTCCTTGCAAACTCGATTCCTCCTCCACAGCGTAATCAACCGCAATGGAACTCGGAAAACAAAATGGGCAAAGCAGGAATGAACTAAGATCATATCCGCGACCGTCATCAATGAGCCAGCAAAAGCCACAAACCGGTTCAAGCCATCGCCCTCAGAAACTGTTACGCAATCCCTGAAAGCAACGCTGGGGAGGGACAGATGACGGAAGAGGAGGGAGGCTGGAGTTCGGTGCTTGAAGGATCGCGAAGCCAGCGTAGTCGGATCGATGTCGAGATCGTCGGACAGTGGTAGTGATGGTCGCTGGAGAGGGAAAAACGAAACAGAGAAGCCGTCGACGGTGGCGGAGACATGCCGGCGGAGGGAGACGAGCTGCGACGGAGACGGAGGCGCAGCGACGGTGAGTTGGGCTAAAAGTGTTTCGAGTGACTGGAGTGATGGGCTGATGCGAATTAAGCTAAAAGGTCTGGGCTGCGCTTGTTGGACCAGGCTGCATTGGACCGAACTTAATGGATGGGCTGGAGCTTCTTCTTTTTTCCTCCCTCTTCTTTTTCTTTTTCCTTTTTTCATATTTTTTGATAAAAATGTATTTGTTGGAAAAAATTCAGGTATCAACCTCCCGAGACTCTTAGAAAATAGTTTTCAGCACTAGACAAAAATTCAACCTTATTGTCCTTTGTGGACCACCCTCTTATAATTCTTTCATAAAAGAAGCTTACTATAAAAGGTACAATGAAGTTCCAACAAATCTGAAAGAATTGAACAAGGAGCCGTATGAGGTGAAAATCTCATGTACGGTTTTGTAGAGGCCCAAACCAAGGAATCCCTTAGATATGATGCAAAATGGATCTTAAAGGCGTTCAACTCTCAAATGGAAAACGCAATATTATCATCAAGTCTTGACATCAAATATTGAAAGCATCAAGATCTCAATTTCTCTTTCAATCGATAGATGAGGACTATGAAACTCCACTCCATTTTGCAGCATACATAAATTATTTCGATGGAGTCAAGTTCTCAATGGAGAAGTTCCCAATTTGCGACCTTTTGCATCCTATCCATGTCACTTGCATGATAGATCATGTTAGGATCGTTGAGAAGCTACTTAGGGGATGGCCAGCAAACCCAATAGAGTTTCTATCTAAGCAACAACAGAATATTCTTCACATGTCAGCAAGGTACGGAAGCATCTCAACTGTCGAAGACATATTGAAAAATCCCAAATTCGATCACCTCATAAATGTGAGAGATCTCGACTTGAATACGCCTCTACATTTGGCCACATTGCACTAGCAACCTTCGGTCTTGCTTCTTCTCGCACGAGACAGAAGAATTGATCTTAAGCTGGTAAATGTATACAACATGATGGCTCTCGACTTTGTAGAGCGAGACATGAAAGGAATTGATGCTCCACTTTGAAAGGTACAACCTCTGACACTTTCTTCACAAGTAACCAAATATTGCACGTTATATACCAATTAGGGATGGTCCTAGAACATAAAATAGCGAGGCATATGAATTAGTATGCTTTCAGCCAGATCTGTAATATAATTGCCAAAATCACAACGCTTTTGGTTTCTATTTAGTTCTTTGACTCACTTCTTGTAGAGGTTAACCTGGATAATTTTGGCATCTACTGGAACACCGAGAAGTGGAGAATTATCTATCTGCAAGCCAACAAGCCGGAGCAAAGGGAGAGAACTAGAACCACCAGAATTGGATAGACTTAGGGAGGAGGTGAATACTCGCATGGTCGTAGCAGCGCTCGTGGTTGCTATGACCTTCGCTTCTGGTTTTTCCATTCTTGGAGGATACAATGATTCAGACCCCAATGCTGGAATTGCCATATTGCTCCACAAAGCCATGTACAATGTCTTTGTGATTTCCAACTCCATTGCCATGTATAGCTCAATCATCGCACTTGTGATCCTCCTCTAGACACAGATTAATGATCCACACACGGTGCGATATACCTTTTTGAAAGCAAGATTCCCATTACTGGTTACTCTTGCCGCAATGCCTTTGGCATTCATAGCCGGCGTCTATGTGACTATAACAAACTTGCTTGGCTTGCAATCATTGTCTTGGTCTTGGGATCCGTTGCACTCTTCATTATCTTGGGTTTCTACCTTCTGTTGTATATCTCGCTTGGGTCCAGCAATCCTCTTGTTCGTCGCTTCACCAACTTAGTTATTGTCGTGGGCATTGCAATGTCGGGCAGCGTGATTGCAGGGAGTGGGATTGCAGGACGTGCTACTACATCTTCTGGTGGCACTTATGATGATAACCTCCGCCTCCACTTGAATAGATGATTCAGCCTATAGTCCCAGAAAGATGGTGTTTGATCCCTCTTGCATATGTTATCTTCTAGTTAATGACATGCCTGTTTGAACAATAAAAAATTAATTGTTGGATTTTTGAAAGTTTGAGCATGTCTGTTTGCTGGATTTTAGATTTGGTTGCTAGTGTTCTTCAAAGAAAGCCCGATTCATCGTAAGTGAAGAAGAATGAAGAAAAAAAGCTACGAACATTTAACGAAGAAGAGCGGCTGAAGCATGAAGACAAAAAGGGCAAACGAAGTCATTGAAAAGTTCTCCATGGAATGCTTTACTTGTCTTCAAATGCATTTATTGCGTCTTCTATTATCTTCTTTTGTGAACTTTGTGAACTTTGTGGATTTTCTCCTTTTTCTTCATTCAATATTTTCGATATTGTTATTAACATCTAAATTTTAATTATTCATCTAAATTAAAAATTAATTTTTAATCTCATAATGAAAATTATTTTCATTAAAATTGCATAGCATATAAACATTAGGGTGTGTAAGTATCACTAGTAATAGAATTTTTTTTTTAAATGAATGACAGAAAAGATTAATTAAAAGCAGATTCTCGGGCGGCGCAGGCTGGCACGGCAAGCTGGTGATGGCAGAGGCCATGCGCGCCCAAGTCCTGTTTGACAACCCCCAGCCGTCATCCTTGTCATCCTGACCCCGCTATTCCCGTACTCAAACCTGTAGTGAGTTTCCTTTTCCCGGTTCGAGCCTCCCTTTTCCCGAGTATCTCGCCTCGGAAACATCGCGAGGCGGTCGGCCATCGCTCGATTCATCTCCCTCCCATGTTGCCGTCTCCGAAGCCGAGGAGGGACCTCCTTGTTTCAAACGCTTATCCCTGCGAACCCTTGCTGCTCCGCCCTGTTTTGGTCCAATCGGAAGCCGAGACTTGTTCTTTTTGTTGGTCCACACGCATGCTGGGTTTTAATGAGACGATGTGGTTGATTTTGGATGCTTCTTGATGATTCCTTTGAGTCTGGTGGCGAGCTCGAATCCTAGAAAAAGGTTAAATATCATATCCCCAGTCCATGCTCACCACGCGTTACCGATTCCCATTTGTTCTTGAACACGTATGGGCAGAATTCACATGTAATAAACCTCTTGTTGTTAGTTGATCGTCATTTGCATCATCGGAAGAAATCTGGACAGACACCTTTTTGTGTTCCCACTATGTGCTTTGTCTATTTTCCAACGTGTCTTGGTGTTCCTTGCCGACGAGGAAGTGTTTGGAGTCTAAGATATTCTGTTGGTTTGTCTCTCCGCTCCATACTCTCCGTATGTTTGCTGTTTTGTGGTCATAAATGTGAGGTGTCGGTGGCCGACGGTGGTTGAGATGGCCGGTTCGCACTCTTTCAGGAATATGCGTTCTGCAAGGAGTTTTCCTTGAGATTTGCTGCGTTTTATTCATTTCCCGTTGGCTTCCTGGATATTGTGGCTGTCAATGATGAATGGATTGGGATGATCGGCTATGGTGTTGCGATGTGATGATGGTGGCTAGCGACGGCTATGGTCATTGTTTTCGGTTGATGGTGTCTCGGGAATGGATATAGACTTCGCTCCTTGTTTCGCATGTTCTGGTGATGCCATTGTGATGCTTGCTGGAAACGAAGAGGATGGAGTGTACGGCTGGAATGTACATGATGAATCGACACGATGATGGGTAGTCGGTGGCTGAGTCCATTTGTTTGTGGCCGGAGCTTTTGGGGCGTTGATCTTGAACCGTGAGTCTGGAGGTTCATGAGTTAGTGGACAAAATTTAATGAGCTCTCGGTCCATTAACCGAGAACAATAAATAAGGTTAGAAGATGAGGAAGAAGAAAAAGAAAGAAAAACTTGTTCTAAAAATTATTCTCTGAAATAAAAATTTACTTTTTTATACTTTTCGTTTCTATTTCAAATTTCTTCCTGGAATAACTTTTTATTCTGAAAAATAGAATTACTAACTAACATTATCAAATGAATTTTTGTTTTTTCTATTTCGGAAAAAAAGAAAGAACAAAAGGACAGTAAAACTAGCAAGTTAATAGACGCGCCCTTAATAAACATTATGGAGGGTGAGAGGCCAAAAGGAGGGAAGTTTCACGTTCTGGAAATGTTTCTGTTCATGGGTTGATTGTGGAGAGAAAGCAACGCCAAACCCATATTAAAGCCTACTTCAAATAAACCCATTTATCATTGTACAATGATAAATGGGTTTATTTGAAGTAGGCTTTAATATGGGTTTGGCGTTGCTTTGGTGGAAGAGCAGGCTGGTGGCAAGTCGTCTTAATTAGGGCTTGGTTTAAGTTAAACGCACATGGGCTTAACTTGGGAGTCTTATGAAATCGGGCTGTGGAAGGATAGAATTGGAGTGATTTTTTTTTTTTTTTGGGGATCAAATATTGGTGTTTGTTTGAGGATGGACTAAATTTACGCCCTTTAGCCCATCTTGGCGAGGCCAGAATTCTACCTTTATTCGGATTAGGATGAGGGACCCAGTTCAATTCACCATTTTCAGAATTATTATTTTAAAATTTTCAAAAATTTGAAAATATTGACAAATCTTACCACAAGATTTCACAGCCACAAACACAAGTCTTTCTCGGATGATATTATTTTTGTTATTTTCTATTAAAATTCGTCATTAGTAATGAAAGAAAAACCATCTTAAGTGGGATATAATTCAATGCTAGTCAGGAAAAAATTTGGATTAAATCCTACCATTAATTAGATTATTACCATGACTGGATAGTTATTATCCTGACTTGCAATCTAATCCAAATAATAAAATCTAACTGGCAATCTTTTTTTTTTGGGTATTTTCTAAATTAGTGAAGCAATCAAAGCAAGGTAAGCGTTTGAATACTCAAGGTATGCTCAACCACCAAAAGATGTCATCCAAAAATTGAATAAGGAGACAATATCAAATCAACTTAAAATTTCACTGCAAATAAAATCGGTATCCTAATCTTAGACCTTAAACATCAAGATATCCATTTTAAACCCATCCGGGTGTGATCAGATGTAGAACTGCAGCCGGGTTTTGCTAGGATTGTCACTGGGCTTGCTGCGAGGACACCAGGGGGAGGGGGCAACGACGGAGAAAGATTGCAGGTCGGTGCTGGAAGCATGTTTAGATTTGCTAGGATGGTTTGCGTAGCTGAGCACTGCCTGAAACACATTGATCTGGAGTGGAGCTGCTGTGATATCGCCTGGACTCGTCGATGTGCGGATGTGCTTGAGCTGGACCGCGGTGGTATTGCAAGGTGGTGGTTGTCGAGTAAGGCAGGGATGGCGCTGTGAGCACCTGGACACGCTGAGAATTTGGAGCGAAGCTGAGATCTGGCTTCGACGCACCAAGAGAAGTCACCCAGGTTGGGCTGGACCGGTGTCGAGGCTGTGGAAGCCGCTGGAGTTGCTTGCTTCGACTAAAGTCGCAATTTTGGGCAGCGGCGTTAGGAAGAAATGGGAAGGAAGAGAAACAGAGCATCGTCATTTTTTATTTTTATTTTTTTTTACTTTTTCCCACAAAGTTGGTGGGGCCTGCACCATGACTGGGCTTTGAACCAAAAGCACTGGGAACTAACTAAGAGACAAACCACTGAATTTGGTCCAATGGCTACCTTCCCACATGGAAGGGATTCTCGGGAGTGTGGATGAGGAAATTTAACTTCATAAGTGGATTTCAAATCCCACGATCTTGCAATAAGGTAGGGCAAAGATTTAAAAGTGAGAAATATAGATAATAGGATCGGAAAAAAAGAAAAGAAAAAAGACTAACTAGAGAGACAACGTCCAACTTTTTGTTGGATGAAGTTTCATTTTCTCTAATTACCTTGTAATTTAAAAAAAAAAAATTGGATTGACTAATCGAGTGAAAAGTATAGATAATAGGATCAGAAAAAAAAAAAAAGCCTAACTAGACAGACAACATCCCTCTTCTGTTGGATGAAGTTTCATTTCCCTAATTACCTTGTAATTTTAAAAAAAATTTGGATTGACTGATCGAGTTAAACCTCTTGTCCTGTTTGACTAAATCATTAAATAGGTTTCTAAACACAAGAACATTCCCTTTGAATTGTCAAAACAAGTTAGTTAAGAAAATCAAAGCATTCCACATGCAATGGATGCTATGGACATGTCCTCGAATGGTCTTTCGTACACAAGGTAATTAATTTTATATATGTATTTCGATATCACCTACTTTTATAGTTTTCTCACGTAATCAAGCTACACGGAAAGTAATTGAGTTTGGGTGAAATTGTCGAAGTTGATACTAATATTTTAGAAATCAAGATCATTCCACAGAAAATGATGAAAAGTGAACCCATTCAGCAAAAATCACGTTGACAATACGAGGACGGTAATTTTGAACACATGACCACATAGTAATTTCATAATTCACAAGTTCTCTTTCTCAGGAAAAAAAATATCACAATCTTCGAATTTAACGTAGTTTATGGACATCTGTTCTATTTCCTACTTTACAAATAACTGTTAATTATAATTGATCGCACTGTTTTACAATTTTAGAAATTCCACATCGAACGAAATGGCGCGAAAAGCAATGGCACATGAGCTTCGCATGCACGAGGTCTGATAACATTCACATCGGGCCAAAAGCAGACTATCAATTCTTTGCTAAGCCCATTGTCTTTCGACTAAAACCGATTCCCAGTTGTCTCTGCACCCAAAAGACAGTTAGAAGGAATCAAGCTTGAGAGTTCACGTTCAGAGGAAGCTCCGGATGTTTTCATGGGTCCAAGACTGAAAATATTCAATCCATATATTATTTGACAAGTCTGTCATTCCCTATGGCCAGCATCTTTACTGTTGTTGAAAGGAATGGCGAACGAGATATCCGCACCAATCAAAACGTGATTCGGTGAAAGTGCATTCGCCGGAGCAAATGATATGGAGTAACTAAGAATAGAGGAGCCGTAGCAAACTGTGCGGCCGCTAACTTCTTGGTTCGAGTAATTTTTAACATCACTTTCCGTGACTCGCGTCTTCAAGCGAGAAAAGGGATTTGAGAGGAGCTCGTCAGTCCCACTTACGACAGACCCCAAGTACGTGCAGGTTGGCTTTAGCGAACTTCTCAGTCTGGGTGCATCTGAGCAACGAGAATGATTTTCAGACTTGAGGACCATGAAAGCACAATAAGGGTTCTAATAGTTCGTGAAAATGTCGACTGAGCTAAGTAACAAGTTCGTTTATATAGTTAAGATGTAGAAGTATCCGGAAGTAACTGCTGAGTTTGTGGACACAGGGAAGGGAACATGATGGTCGAGTTCTTTGGCACCAGCCTAGCCTCAAAGGTGACAAATGAGACATCAAAGAGTAGAGACACTCTTGATAAAAATGTAAATGCAGCAATATTACAAATCCTAGCTTATGCAGCTATAGAATGCAACAGACACCGTTCTAGGCCATGAAATCATCATACCAATTTTCCAGCTGACTGGGAAGTACAAACCTCGAAATTATGTCCTGGACCCGGTTATGACATCAAGCAATCCACAGCAATTCATTCATGAAGTCCTTTGCACCACTCTTGGAGTCATTGCTACCTCATGCTGCGGAGCAATAGCTCAATAAGTAATTAAGCAGATTCCATTTCTGATGCATAAATTCAAAATAATCACAAATTTGAAGGCTACAATGGATCAAAACAAAGTGAAATTACCAGCTGTTCTGCCGAATATGCCATGGGCAAACTCTTGCTCTCTCCATTGTACGATTCCTTCATGGACTCGAGCCCCTAGATGTCGATACTTACGTTCTCCAATTCCTCAGTTTCCTCTTTCTTGACAACCTTAACAATAAGAATACCGTGAAGACTTTAACTCGGTTCCTTGGCCGTCAGTTTCATCACCAACAGCTTCCTCAACATCCCCCTGTTCGATCTGGTAAAACATCTCCATCTTCCACTTCCTCAACAATTTGAACAACCGCATTTGACCCTAGAGGCTCATTCATGGATGTGAACGGAGGAGACGGCGATTGTCCACTCTTTTAAGTCCTCATTGCCCTCATTGAATGAGTGAGGGTGGTCCTCAGATGTTGGTGAGTTAATCTTGACACCACCATCACTATCCATCTCGTTTTCACCTATCAGATCACCATTTTCTAATCCCAAAAGTGTCCAGAGAAAAGGAAACGAATCAGTAGAAGAAATCGCCCAAAACCCCCAAACCCCAAAAAAAAAAAAAAATACTCATCATACGGTTAGAAAGGTTACCAGCTAAATCAACATTGGGAACTTTTGAAAGATAAGCAATCAGATTAGCCACACACAGCCAAATGAACAAACATCTACCGAATCAAACAAAATTGAAAAGTGTCCACCAAATGAAATTGACAGAAAAGAGAAGGTTTATGGAAAATTTTTCCTTGAACCTCCATTTATTTTCATGGTCATGGGTTGCAATATTCAACGTGCAACAACATACAGAATCACAACAAACCCACATCCATCAGTAATCAACATAAAGAATCATGAACCTCCAGTAAGCTTTAGTTGTCAATTGTCATATGTCACAATTTCGAAGTAAAGCTATGTAGATACAAAACCAGCAACAAAGCAAGTTCAGAAACTGACCTAATGCATGCCTCAGCACCACTTGAATGCAACGACAGTATTGAGCCACAGCCTCTAAATTTATCATTTGCACAGCCTTAATATACGTCCTTTATACCTAAAAATGGGCAAGAGTCATCTAATCATATGAATAAACAAATTCTAACAAATTTTAGTTTTGTTTAACTATAATCAACAATGATTGATAATGATGCTGCACACATTATGCATGTCTTGTTGCCTATGAAAGCACGAGGAAAACAGAACAAGCATATGAAATCTAGGAGCATTGTCAGAGAGATAGTTGCTCTTAGTGTAGTTACGATATAAATTTAGGAAATGCATTTCATGAGAAAAGTTTTCTCCTTCAATTTAACTAATTGAGAGTATATATAAGATTGATCCAAGCATACTACATGAATTCAACAAGATGCTCACTTGAAGTTTTTGAGAATCTCACATGTAAAAAGAGGCTTTTTTTTTTGGATTAGCCACCTCCACCTTTTCTAACAGTATTTTCATATGTATCCTTGTAGCGAGGTTTCTTTGCTTTTTCATTATGCTCCACAATATATTAAATAGACCATATATTTCCACATCAACTATTTGCCACCACATAGCTATTAATGTGACAGCAATAGAATATTATAGAAGAGATGTCTACCAGAAACCCAGCTTAAACTATTTTCGTTAATGTGGTCATTGTACGACGAAATATGACCAGGGAGCAGCTTCTTAGATCTTAAAAGGCAAGACAATGGTCACAAGGAATTTTCATAACAAAAAAACCATATAAAAAATCTAGCTACCATAAGGCCTAAGAGATCGTCAGGAACTTTCCCCATAGGAGATAGAGACCGCCATATGGATCCTGACAAAGCAAAATGGCAAATGAAAAACGTAAAACATTGTCTCTAATAAAGCAAGATTATTGTTATTGTTAGCCAGAGACATATTTTATGAGGGAATGATGGGAACAAAACCCTTTACAGCCTAATAATGAATGGAAAAATTCTATTAACAGATTTGTTCAGATATTTTGTTCTATCATTTAGTAGAGAAACAATTGAGGTAGAAACATGAAATGATCAACAATAAATTACAAGGGTCAAATCACTGTTTGCCAAAATTTATAGGAGGGGGTGGAGAAGCATTATAACAATACATTTTGTGTTTCATTAGTCCGGTTTCTTCTTGCCATAATAATTTTCCCATCCTCGACAATCACACAGCCGGTCAATCAAAGTACAATCTGTGATCATTCACTAATTAAGACTGAGATACTAATCATCTTAACTAAAAAAAAAGTATAATATCGAAATGCACCCGCTCAGCCAATTGGAACTCCAAGGCAGTCCAGAGCAAGCTTTGCCTTATACAAGAAAAGCAAGTTGGTCTCATTACTTCTTAAGAGAAAAAAAAAATTGAGGATAAGAGTCAGAAATTCTCTCAAGCATGCATGCGTACAGGCAATTCCAGAGGAAAATTAGCATCAAGTTGCTACCAGTAGAAATATTTCAGCATCAATATGCAGCTACCGATGGAATAGATGCATGTCTCATGGCTATATGGTCAACATCTTGTAGGTATTGTATAATATAGCGGTCACACATTTTCCAAGAAATGATTAGGTCTTGTATAATATACCAGTCACAAACTTCCAAGAAATGATTATCACCACGTACTCATCTCGCTATTCGGGAATCTAGCTTGACCCACTTCTTTCAATTATTTGGCCCCGTTTCAGGGATTGTTGCTGAATTTGCAACATGTAACGTCGATTGCCAGTGAATTCACTACCAAGCATCCACAGACAAAACTTGCGAAGACATAAAGTCAATGTCTCTTCATCAAGTTCCCGCGCAATTGTAGCACCAAACCAACCGAATTCAAAATCCAGCTCAATTATTGCACCAACTTAATGCAATTCGAATGTCCAAAGCGTTACTTGATCTGTAGCAAGCCGCATGACGCCCAGAACCTACGTCATCAGTTTTCATGGCTTCAGTCGGCAGTGGTAGTCCGTCGCGGTAGTCCATTGCCTCTGCTTGCCAGCATCCATCGTCATCTGTTCGCTAGGGACTCTGTTTCAGGAAGACAAACTTATTTTGTTGGTCACCTCTATCGGCAATTGATCTTACATTCGTCAGAGCTCGCTGGAGCCTGATGGAAGATGATCATTTGTGGTGCTAAACGGTGGAGCTCGAAGTTTGCCTATGGCAGAGAAAAGAGTATATAGCCAAAAAATAAAGAATATGTCATACTTGGGTATAATACCCAAAGAAAGAAGGGGTAGAGAGAAAAACTAAAAACAAAGAAAAGAGACGAAGAGAAGAAAAAAAGAACAAAAAAAAAGAGAGGGCATTGTAACGAAGATTGGCTGAGTCCATTTACCGACGAATTGGCAAGTTTCTTGAGTCATTCTAACAACAAAAGCAACGACCAAATAGTGGCATAGTCATCTCTACCAATTGAATTAGAAGTCCACATGGTCTTGGTTCGCATGCCTCGACGGAGAAAACCTCTTGATTTCTCTTTGATACTATTTGACTTTGTTCCTTAGCACTCATTTGACAATCTTCCAAGTTTTCCTGTGGATCTACTTCATTTGAACCATCTTCGTGCATAAGTGTCTCGGCTATTGAATCTGATGATTCATGAGAAACCTCATAAAGTAAAGCTAGATCGATTAGCTGATTGTCTTGAAGCATAACCTTTAAATTATCCTCGAGTTGCTTGCATATCATTCGGAATCCCCACTTTTTCACGTTTCCACCTGATGCCGTAAGCCTAAATTGTACATAATTTCCATCAATTTGACCAAAATCAACTACTCCCAAAATTTTAGATGGTGTATATAACTGAAGCCAAATATGATCTGAACTCAACGAAATGGGTTGCCATCTCATGTCATACCACCTTTGGCCATTGACATATGATTTTATGTGATGCGCGAGTGGCTTTGTTTGTTCATCATTACTAAGAACGAAACAGAGAGCCAATCCAAGAAACTTGTCATACAAGTCCTCTGAAGCCTGAAAGGATACATGACTCTCTTCAACAGGGAGGAACCACGCTGGCATTTCTCCTCCAGGGAGATATATAGAGTAATCAAAATCATGCTGATATGAAAAAAACTGTTAGAAAGTACCAAAATTTGTTACTAGTACTCGAATAGAAGATTTCAATTGGTGTTTAGTTAGTAATCCTAGTGAATTCCACTTCCAACTAGAGCTCTATAAATTAGTAGAAATCCATTGATCCTTACTTATATTAATATACAAGTCTCACATAACAAAAATCATTCCTATAAAAGAACAGTAGCTACCTCCATTACACACACACACATGCAAAACCACTTTAAATTTATGGGATAAGTATATTATAAGTCTTAAAACTTGTCACAAAAATGAAATTGAATCCTAAAATTTTTTAAAAGTGCAATTAAGTCCTAAAACTTATCAGAAAAGTGCAATTGATCCTAAAACTTTTAAAAATATAATCAAATCCTAAAACTTGTTATAAAAGTGCCATTGAATCTTAAAACTATTAAAAGTGCTATAAATGAAAAGACTCGATTTGACCAATTTGACAAGTTTTATGATTTAATTATACTTTTTTAAAATTTGAGGACTCAATTACACTTTCATAACAAGTTTTATGACTTAATTGCATTTTTTTAGAGATTTAGGACTAAATTGCACTTTGTTAACAAGTTTTAGGACTTCCAATGCACTTATCCTTAAATTTATTTGCTTTTCTTAAGCCTCCAATCTTTCGTTTTTCTACTTTAACAATGTACAAGCGCATGGTGGATCCAACACACACTCTATAGCAATATGTGTTGAGAGAGAGAGAGAGAGAGAATCTAACTGGGCCAAGCGTGAAATTATGAACCATGGTCAACCCTCTACAGGCAAAATCGTGAGATGAAATGAAATCTCCAATATTTTGTAGTGATTTGCAATTATCTGCCCAAAAGTAATTCAAAAAGGGTGGAAGCTCGGGAATCTCTTGCAATTGATAGCAATTTGCAACTCCCAATAGGGACAAATGGTCACGTTTATTGATGGACGTTGGAAGCCCAATAATATTGTTCTGCGACAGATCTAATTGTCTCAATAAGGGAAAACAGGAAAGATTCTCAAGAAACTTCACTTCAGACAGATTACATCCCCGAAGACCTAAATATTGTAAACTTGAAAGTCCAGTCTTCACTGATGGATCGGCAGAATCCTCGTAATTTGGAAACCCAGTTAAGGTTGTGCAATTTTGAAGCTCTAATGCTTCAACGTTTTGTAACTCGTATTTGCTAGATGGAAGACTTATCAAGTTCTTGCAATTACATAAATCCATTCTCTCCAAAGAAACAAGATTTTCTATTGATGTGGGGAGTTCTTGAATAGCAGTCCCTCGTAAACAAAGAAATTTCAAGCTTCCAAGTTTATGGGGAATATGAGGGAACCTTTTAAATTTTTTGAGGTCTTTGAGATCAAGATGTAGGAGATTTTTTGACCTGAGCACATTTGGAAAAACACTAAGTTCAGACCACCCCTCTAAAGTCAACACTTGTAACTTTTCATGACGTGCAACCGACCTGTGACCTTCTACCAAGTTTTTGCAATACTGGAGATCCAATTCCTCAAGATATGGAGTGCATAAGATATCAGGCATACTAACCAAGGAATCACAGAAACTGAGATTAATGTACTTCAAATTTTGTAAATCCTGCAAAAACAGCAAAACCAACTTTAATAAACATTTTAAAAGGGATCTCACTCTTTTTTTATTCCTTCCATCAATTTATCCTCAATTAGTTATATTGAAGTTATTATACCAATGGACAATTACAGGACATTGGTTATTCCATTTTATCCCTCACAAATTAATATTAAAATTTGAATTTTCATATGAGGCAATGACCTTCATAAAGAAATTTCAAATCTTGAAGTATCTTTCTCTTTCCTCATGTATGTACAAGATTCCATTGGTATTGCCTATTTTTACAACAAAAGGTTTCCATTTAATATTTCTACCGAAGGTGTTTATCAAATGTCTGTTTTGCTGTATGTAAAAGTACCTCTAACGCAAGAAATTGGGGTCATTTTGAAAGAAAATAGCGAACTGGTGCCTAAAACAAAGGAACACCACTTCCTTTTGTGTAGTAGTAGTACATATTATACAAAATCACACTCCCAAAGTATTTTGGCAAAATTTTCCAAAAAATCCTAAACTCGTTACACGATGGCCAATTAAATCTTAAACCTTTCAATTTTTCTAATTCAATGCTAAATTTTTTGACAACTTGCACCAATTGCTCTACGTAGTGCAGCCAACGCTTACATGAACAAATTTATAATTTTTTAAAAAATTATGATTTTTTATTTATTTTATTTATTTTTCTTTTCTTTTCTCAGTGGCCAACAGAGGTCACTGGCTGACAAGGCTACGCGCCATGTGTAAAAAGAGGGGGTAAAAAAGGAAATTTATTAAAATATAAAAAAAGTTTAGAATTTAAAAAAAACAATTAATTATCCACGTTAATGTTGACTATGCTACTTAGGACTAGTATTGATTGGGTTGTTATGTCAGCATTTTCTGACTAATATTAACCAGAATGATTAAATTGATAATTTTTTAAAATGTTTATGATAAGTTTGGCAAATCATTTAAAGGTTTAGGATTAAATTAGTATAATCGAAAGACTCATGACTAAATTGACAAGTTGTCAAAAGATTTAGGATTAAATTGACAAAATTGAAAAGTTTTGGACTAAATTAGCTGCTGTATAATAGGTTTAAGACTTTTTTGACAATTTTCCAAAGTTTTCTTCACTCAAGCAATTTCAATGCCTGTGGGATAGGGGTCAAGTTTCCATTTAGACCTTATTATTCTGCCCTCTTCACTTGTCATCTCCAGAATATAATTCGTGCTACCGAGAGTCAAGGCGAGCTTTCAAGACCCAGTGAAGCCCTGAAGGCACTCTAGTCCTTGTTGACTCTGACGCCATCAATCTAGTAGAACTAGTGGATGACTCTGAATGCGGAGTAAGAAACTATGGGTTTATTTGATCGACCACTTGCTATTCAATAGAAGGATTTTCAAACTCGATAGATTTTTGGTGTAAGATACTTAAAATATTCCATTTCTTTTGTTAGAAAACAAGCTTCTGGCAAGACATCGAGGGCAACATATATTAGTTTATCACCTGCATTGACTAATTGAGAATTAGATGCCTTTAAAGTAGGTTTCACTTTAAATTCTACTCTAAACTCATTGTGCTTAGGAAGGACATCTTGCATTCCCTTTGCATACTTAATACTAAAAAGGTCTATGTCAGTGAATACTTACCTTTAATTGTTTTACCACTCTTGTGATATTACCTTTGCTCATATCAAGTCCCACTAATTTCTTTGGACCAGAGGAAAATTCTAGTCTATGGCAAGGACATCCAGGCCATTCGAACCATCTAAGCTCATTAGGAAGACATAAAGGACCTTGGAAAGAATCACGCACGTTGCACAAGATGAGCAATCTCAGCCTTCTCATTTTTGTAAAAGCATTAGGATCAATAAACATCTTTGTTGGCTCAGGTAGTGCCAACACTATGGCTTTTATAGCACAATCTCCCCGCATATACAAGACCAATTTAGACTATGCATTTTTCCATAATTAGAGTAAAATAAATAAATAGCAGAATTTTGATCTTATTCACAAGTCTTACCATGTTACGTGATAGAACATCAGCAACATCATCATACAACCATAGTCTGCTACGTCTTCCGAGATCATCTCGACATTCTTGGTTCACAATATCTACACCCATTGCTTGAATCAAGTCATGTACTTTTAGGACTTCATCCTCAATGCCTATCAAGGACCTTTTAATAAGAATATCAAATCCTACAACCGTCTGAAGATCACAACTGTCAAGAACTTTCCTTGTATACTCTCTTGCCCACCCCTTAAAGAAGCAAGCAATGTGGAGAAAGATCTCTTTCTCATTTTCATCTAGTCCATCAAAACTCACTTTGAGCACACTATTAATGGTTTTGTCAAGATTCCTGGAAAGTTTCTTTAGTGTACTTTCCCATACATCTTCTGTTGTATTGCATAATAAGGAACCTAGCACCTCAAGTGCTAAAGGAAGGCCTTTAGCATAATTCAAAGCACTATCCACTAGATCTCTTCTAATATGTCCTTGGAGTGACAGGGTACCCCGTTCACCTGAGAGAACAAAATGTACAAAGGAAACAAACCTACATATAGGCCAAGGGCAGTACAACATAAAAAATACGTGGATCTATTCCCCAACTCCGCTGCATCCTTCTATTCCTAGGGTTGTCTTCAACCCTATTGAAGGCCAGCGCCTTATCCTTCACCGCCTTGAATAGCTGCAACTTCAAGGATGGAATGTAGAAGTTTTGGCCACGGAAGATAATATCGTTTCTGGTTTTCCAAATGATATAACATAGCGCTCCAAACGAAAATCGGGCTATCTCCCGATAGAACCCCTTGCTAGAAAGAGCATTGCTAACCCAATGGAGATTGTTCGGCCAAGCATAATTGATCCAAGGGATATTACATTTAGCGGCCCAAAAGTTGGCTAGGGAGTTGGGGATGCAACATTCAAAAAATAGGTGGTTGATTGAGTCAGGTCTTGTCTTGCTGAAAGCACATACCGTAGAAGGTATTCTACCATATGACATGAGGAGTACCTGTGTTGGAAGGCGATTTTTGGAGGTGAGCCATAGGAGGAATTGGTGTCTAGGGGCTAGAGCCTTATCCCAAACAAAAGAAGACTAGCGCACTGGGTTGGCCTTGTAGCGGATAGTAGCCCAAGCAGAGGACATCGAGAATTTACCTGAGCATTCCTCCACCCAATTAAAATTGTCTTGGCCTTGAGAAAGTGGAGGAACCAGTATTTGCCACACTGACAAATCTTGCATAAGTTGGTGCCCATCTGGAGTATATAAATCATTTACCTTGGCTTGTCGAGGAAGGTCTAACTGATTAATATAAGTGTTAGAGAAAAACAAGTTAAGAGGACCAATTTCTAGCCAAGGATCATACCAAAGCGATGTATGTTCGCCATCACCTATCTTCCATCGAAAGTACGGCTGGAATACATCTCTGACTGCAAGAATCTTCCTCCAGGCCCAAGAACAAAGAGTCAGAGTAGGAGAGATCCAAAAAAATTTCCTTTTGAGATGTGTGGCGTGTATCCATTTACACCATAACGATTCTTTGTCCGTGAAAAGCAACCATATGTGTTTGGCCATGGCTGCCTTATTACTATCCCTGATTCTCCTCACACCAACTCCTCCTTCAGGTGTGGGGAGACAAACATCAGCCCAAGATACTTTAGCACCTCCTGGCCCCATGGTTGGCCCCTTCCAGAGAAACTGTTTACATATTTGCTCTATTTTATCAACTACCGACGCAGGAAGCCAGAAGATAGACGCCCAATATGCTTGGATGGCATGTGGTACTGACTTAATGAGTTGGAGCCGGCCCACAAACGAGAGGAATCGGTGTGTCCAAGATTGGACTCTAGCAGTAAGGTGGCAAATCAAGGTATTACAATCCACTTTGCTCAGCCGGGAGGTGATGATAGGCACTCCCAGATAACGAACTAGAAACGAGCCCAAATTGAAGCCTAAAGCCTGTGTGATCTAGTCCCTCACTGTATTGGAGCCACTAGAGATAAAAACTACACTCTTGTTGGGATTTGGGGTCAGGCCACTCCATGAGGAAAATAATGTGAGCCCGTTCTTGATACAAGATATGGACGCGAGGCTCACTTGGCTGAAAATAAGAACATCATCTGCAAAAAACAGATGAGATAGTTGCGTGGCCTTGCAGCGCCAATAATACCGGAAATCCGGATGCCTAGTATGGAGATCAATGATTCCTGTGAAGATCTCCATCGCTAGGGTGAAGAGATAAGGAGACATAGGGTCTCCTTGTCGAAGGTCTCATCCACTAGAGAAGAAGCCATGTAGTTCGCCATTAATAGAGATTGAAAACTTCGGGGTGCGAACACATACCATGATCAGTCTTGTGAAATGGTTAGGGAAGCCAAAGGCCAGGAGGGAGCTTTCTAGGAAATCCCAATCCAAGGTGTCATGGGCTTTCCTGAAGTCCACTTTGATAGCACATTTTGGAGTGTGAGGCTTGTTATGAAACCCACTGAACAGTTCTTGAGCTAGAAGAATATTATCACTAATCCGTCTTCATTTTACGAATGCTGTTTGTGCCTGGCTTATAAGTTCAGGAAGAATGAAAGAAATTCTAGAAGATAGAATTTTAGTAATACATTTGTAAATGGTATTACAGCATGCAATTGGACGATAATCTGAAACTGATGATGCATTGGGGACTTTAGGTACCAAGGCAATGATAGTATTATTGACTTCTTTAAGTAATGAACCTGATACAAGGAAGTCCATAACAGCTTCAGTGACTAAGGAGCCCACCTTATCCCAGTTTTTCTTGAAAAAGTCCGTGTTATATCCATCTGGCCCTGGGGCTTTGTTACTAGCAATAGAGAACATAGCATCACGGACATCCGAGGGACGGAAGGGGAGGGAAAGAAAATTGACCTGGTCTAGCCTGAGAGGGGAGTGTATAACGTCCCTAATCTCCTGGATAGATGGTCTCGAAGCCACAATGGCCTACATGCTCAGATACCAGCTGACCCGAGCTGTCCATGACGGATAGAATCCGATTGTGGAGGAGTCAATGATTGACCGAATGGTGAAACAACTTGGTATTATGGTCTCCTTCCTTTAGCCATCTGATACGAGACTTCTGTCTAAAGAAAGATTCCTCTAGGGACCTGAGATCATAGTACTCTTTGATTTGTAAGTGCTCACCTTCTGCCAAGAGGCTATTTTGAGGGTTATGAATGAGGGCTTCTTGGGTAGCTGAAAGTCTCCTCTTAGCTGCAGGAACTCTCATAGAAATGTTCGAATAAGCATCTCTATTTAAGCATTTGAGGCGGCCCTTCAGAAGCTTGAGGTGGCCGTATAATTTAAACATTAGGGAGCCTGAAATTTGAGTATCCCAAACCTGCGATACAAGCATAGAAAAATCCGGATGCCTCATCCACAGGTTATAAAATTTAAAAGGGACCCGTCGAGGAGTATGCGGAAGCACTTTCATAACCATCGGTGTATGGTCCGAAATTCCAGGGGCCAAGAATGAGGCTTCTGAGAAGGAATGGGACATACACCAATAATTATTAACTAGTACACGATCAATTTTCCTTTGTTTCCTGCGAGTACCAGAGGAAGTAGACCAATTAAAGCGGAACCCCACATACCGTAAGTCAATCAGCTCAGCCTGGTCCAGGCAGTCCCTGAACTCATCAAAGGTAGGGATCCAAATGTCAGGGCTGCCCATATGGTCTGATGAGTCCTGAATGGCGTTGAAATCGCCAGCAAGTATCCATGGGCAATCCTTAAAGCCATTGCTCAATCTAGTAATGTCACGCCAGAGAGGTCTTCGAGAGACAAAGGTATGCTCCCCATACACCATAGAAAGAGTGAGATCATTATCCGAATTCAAGATTTTTATATTTCCATGGATAATCTGGCTAGTACTAAAAAGAAGCTTGAACTCCACTAGAAGCGGGTTCCATCCAACCCATATGCGTCCTCGAGCGGAGTGCTCATAGTTAGCCAACCATAACCATCCAGGCAATAATCCAGAAGAGATAATGCAAAAATTGTCAATAGGAACTTTAGTTTCCAGAATACCAACACAAGATATATTATTGCAGCGCACAAAAAGCCTAACTTCTGCTTGTTTAATGGGGTTCATAAGACCCCTTATGTTCCAGCATCCAAAAAACATGCAACAGGTACAGAAGACAAGTCACGGACTACCTCTTTTTTGGCCGTCGCTTGCTGGTAGACGGCTTGGCTTTAAAAGAGGGAGAGCCTGAATGTGGTCCCTGCTGGTTGGCCATCTTTGGCCTTAGTTCAGTTGGTTTAGGACTGATATCAGTGGCCTCCTGCAGGGGGACATCCGTATTTGATAGCAGCTTGGTCTCCTTCTGCACAGGGGGGACAGCCACCAGCGAGGAAGCCATCTTCAAGGGATCGAGTTCCTTCGGCTTCAGACCAGGCGGAGATGGGTCAGCCTCCATTCCCAGGACAGCTTGTTCCAGCAGCTCCTGTCCAGATTTTCCAGTCAAGTCTACCTCCAATAATAGCTGTTCTGGACTTGTAGGACATGGCAGGGGCTGATAGGAAGGCTCTTCTTCAAGGTCATCGTCTGAGTTGAAGGGTGAAGCTTAATCTATCAAGGGATTGACAACTCTTATCTATTGTAGCTTAGCCATGCAAGAAGCTAAAGGCTTAGTTGGGATAGGTCACACTAATGCACTTCCCACTCTCTCCTTCCCAGCTCTGCTTTTGACTTGTTGCCACACCTCCATTAGGGCTGATTCGGGTACCCCCTCAAGCTGAGAAGCGCCTGTTTGGTTGGGCTGTTCTTGGCCTATAACTGGATTCTCATAAGCGTGTTCCTCAGGTTGGATCTGTTGTTCAGGTTGAATAGGACCGGGATTGGGTGTAGTACACCTGTGCCCAAACACTCCACAAGCTTGACATAGTATGGGTTTTCATTTGTACTCCACCTCCACCACACGGACGTTCCCGTTTAGGGAAACATTGATGGTATCCCAACAGGCTTTGGAGGCCTCAAGCTCAACACATACTCTAGCAAATGAGATCATTTTTAAATGCTCCGTACGTTGGTCTACATATAGGGGTTTGCCCAGGATACTCGCGACTTTGCTAATTCCCCATGCTGACCATAGCCCATAAGGAAGTTTCTTCAATCCAATCCACACTGGAACCGAAGTATGCTCTCCTTTCTTCAGCTCTAACATGGGTTTCCATTGCTGAAGAATGAGAGGCACCCTTGCCACCGTCAACGGGCCTCCTTCCAAGACTTTCCTCCTAAACTCCGCATCCGGGATATGGAAGAAGTAAAAACCTTGGTCATTGGCTTTTACCTCCATTAGTCTAGGACCCCATAGATGTTTAATGGCAGCCTCAACGAGCTTAAATGGGAGTTTTTTCCCCATGAAGTAACCAACTAAGCACTCTTTCCAAAGGGGATCAGCAGCTTCTAGGTCCTCGTCTGAGCAAATCATAGCATTAAGACCCCCTGAATTGGGAGGGTAGTAAGTCAAGGAGTATCCTTGAACGGTGGCTTTAGCCACATTCGCCTAAGAACGTGTAGGAGCATCCTGTTTCACTAGAGGTTGCTGCAACAAGGGGGTTCTGTTTTCATGGACAGCAGCTGGTTGTCCACAGCCGGCCACACCAGCATCAACTATAGCAGGAGACAGATCTACCCTCTCTATTCTCCTCCTCCCATCAGCCAAACTATCAACCAAGACATCAACATTCCTATTTCTATCATGCTCACCAAATCGCCTATCACTACCGAGCCCAATGCAGGGGTGTTCTCATTTCGGGACCGGTCATGCAAGAAGGGGCGACCATGCGGAGCCCTACTCCGGCTCCGATTACGTCCTCCTCGTTGATCAAACTAAGTTACAGGGGCTAATGGAGCCTTTTCCATATCGAAAATAGGGGAAACAGAGCTTCGGGCTCAACAGGCAGAGCAAACCCTAGCAATCCATGAGCGAAATCGTTGAGGAGGAACCTTACCAAAGCCGAAATCGATGGGGAGTTCTGGAGGACTACGGTGGAACAGCTCCTTTTCCAAGATTTAGCTTCAAACGGCGCTGGAAACAGCCACCCGAAGTCGGAGTTCGTGCGTGAGCTACAGTGGCTCAAGAATGTCACGCAGAGAGAGAGAGGAGGATGAACAGTGCGTCATTACGTTTGGTCGTTGGCAACTGTTTATCTCTTGTAGTAATGATAATCCTACTTCCATCACCAAACCAACTGCCTTCTCCTGCTAAAGCATTTAACTGGTGCAAGTCATCCACATCATCAAGGATGAGGAGAACTTTTTTGCGACCAAGTATGTGTCGTATTATATTAATACCTTCATCAACATTGGACACTTCTAATCTTTTTTCGTAGTAATAATATATCTTTTAGTAATATTTCTTGCAAAGTAACTAAACCCCTACAATCTTTTGAAGTTTCTCGAACATTTGTGAGAAAACATGAACCCTCAAATTCTCTAACTATAGAATTGAAAAGGAACTTTGCTAAAGTTGTTTTCCCTATCCCTCCCTGGCCCCATAATCCCACCATGACAACATCATCATTAGACTCAAGCTTTAACATCGCTTTCAGCTCAACCACTCGAGGCTCTAACCCAACTGGATGCTTAGCAACATGCAAAGGTGTTCGGTCTAGGTGAGTGGAGACCTCCTTCACAATTCTTTGGATAAGCTTTGACTCATCTCTGAGAAAAACAAAAAAACAGTTGTAGTAATGTTTTAGCAATTTGAATAAGCAAATGAACAATCACCAACCAACAATGACAAAGCGGCACATCACATGTTGAGAAAATCATAGCGAAAACAAAATGCATTCTGATTGAGTCAAATTAGGACTCTAAGAGCTCTTTAGATCAATCAAAACAAGTTTAGGGTTCAACTTTTAGTCTACCAAGTGATTCATGTTTTTGATTTATGCATGATGATTTAGTTATTTTTCCTTTTGAATATTCTATGCGATCTACTCGCTTAATCAAAAAGAGCTATGTAAGACCTTGAATGGTGGTATAGATTTCGATTCGAAAACTATTAAATACTTAAAGTACAATGTTATTACCTTATATGGCCTATACACATTGACTATCCTGTATTTGGCGTTGTGGACTTTCTTACTCCTTCCAAAGAAATGGGATAAGTGCAATAATGTCGCTTAACATTTTGTCCATTGGTAAATCAAGTTTCATCAATTTATACTTAAAATCATGTGTGTCGATTTTTTTTTATTATAACAAACGGTCTTTATGCTTACTTGTAAATATTAGTATCTTACACAAAAAATGAACTCTCCTCAACTTACCCATCAATCAAATGCCATCCAGACAAGCTACCGGCATCAAAAAGAGCTTTCTTCCATCTGTTCACTTTCTCTGAATCTTTCCTAAACATGGACTCATGCTTAGCCAAAGCTCTTCCATAATCCTCTCTCCCCCCTCTCACTTCTCTTGGATCCACTTTATTAAACACTGATAGAACGGTGAGGTCCATTTGCTCCTTGCACTCCATAATCTTTGTTGCCTCTTCCAAGCACCATTGTGAGGAAGCATAATCTTTTGAGAAAACGATGATTGCGATGCATGATTGCTCAATGGCCTTCATAAGTGCTGGTGATATTTGGTCAACCTTCCTCAATTCTTTGCTATCAATGAAAGTGTATATTCCATTCTTGTCTAAAGCTTTTTAGAGATGACCGAGGAAGTTGTTACGCAGATTTGTGCCTTTGAAACTCAAGAAGACGTCATATTTCTTTTTGGGTTCTGAGTAAGAAGCCATCGGGCGATGGAGTTTAACAATCAGCAACAACTATGAGCTTAAGATTTGATACTTTCTTGTTAATTTATTCTTATACTAGAGGAGAGAGATGCATGACTTTATTTCTGATAGGGTGAACAAAGAAAAGAGAAATGATTATATGATAGTCATTAGTCTACAATGAGATTAATAGTTTGCTTGGACCACCAAAAAACAAATAACAAATAATTAGAAAAAATTGTTATAAGGTCCACTCTTTTAAGAATTTGTGGACCGCATCATGCCGTTACTCTTACAATTAGGGGTGTGCAACAATAACCACCCAACTTGAGAATTGCCAAAATCGAACCGGATAAGCCGATTTTGGGCAATTCCCATAGCTAACGTTCCAGTTCCCAGTTCCCAGTTCCCATTCTTGGAACCAATGACCAGTTGGTCCAGTTCCTAGTTCCAAGGTGGGAACTGAACCAACCGAACTGGACTAGTAGTTTTTAATATATATTTTAAAATTTCTTAAGAATTCAAAAAAAAAATTCCTAAGAGTCTTAGAAAAACACAATTACATGCATATTAAAAAGATAAATCGATAAAGTAGTGTATAAACGAAGTGGATTATCTTTAAAAATGTACTATAACATTAACAAATCTTTTCCTGGAAAAGAAAAGTTATCGATTCCACTGGACCGGTCAGTAGGTCAGATTCTCAATTCTAGGACCGGCCAATCTGGTCCATGGTCCTAGAATTTAGGAATTGGTCCTCCCGGTCCAGTTCCCAGCTCCACTTTGAAACTGGATCGGATTGGGACTCTATCACCCCTACTCATAATGGCCTAAAGACTGCTACGCTAGCAAGACAACTTGGGAAAATGAAGACCACATATGACCACATGACATAAGCTTCTTTGTGGCCGATAAAAGTAGGGACTAATAATATATCACAAATTGATAAAAAATTCTAGGGTAGTGGATTCTTGTGATCTAGGTTATAGGCTCACTCATGAAACCAACTTTGGTGGCCTTTCTCGAAATTTCATCCCCAACCTCCAAAAAGGAGCTTATTCTTCCTATATAATAATTTACCTCATGACCACTTTAGAAAAACATGTTGCTTAAATATAGACCAAAATATGTTACAGGTGTGAATACATGGACTTATTGTCACTAAAGGCCGCATACCATTTTCAAGGAAATGTCTTTAATCTATTTAGTCTCCATTTTTCTTTTTGTAATTGAAGTATTTCATTTCATTAGGTTAGCTTTTGTCATAGGCTCGCTAGTTTAAAAAAAAAACAAACAAACTTTGCTGGCTTCCTCGAAAGGGCGATTCCCAACCTCCATGTAGTTGTCTTTTCTTTGCTTTTCCTTTTCTTTCATGTGATCAATAACAATTTAAAACATGACAATTCAAAAGAGATAAAACCATATGCACAACTAAGTATATAATAGGTTTAACCCTATTTCATTTTTTTTACACACATAATTATTAGCATGAGCGCACAGGACAGGCTATCCCAAAGATCCATAAAAAGTCCCCAAACCCTATGAACAATTAAGTCTAGGCCTTCACCTATAACCATAGTACCCATATAGAGGAGTTTCTATGCAATAGCTTGATGGCTTTTACTGCAATATCTTGACAAAAATTATAACTTGGGCTGTGCAAGTTTGTGTGTTTTCTTGATATGAGTGGTTGACATTGATATTTGCTGCCTACTATAAGGTTTATGTGATTGATGCATATTATGTGATGCATTAACTTTTGGAGAATTTATGGAATATTCATGTTGCTTGAGAATATCTCTTTGTATTACTTTGAAAATGCATAATGTCGATTTATAAAAATTACAGTAAACATTACTTGATCGCATAGAACTAGTGATGATTGCCATGAGCCATGATTTTGCTTTACCTTTCTTTTGCCATTCTATGTCACAAGAACAAAAAAGAGTAAATGGGGGCACGTGGTGAATGATATGGGGTGACCTAGAATGGCATTCCAAATAAATATTACTTTTCAAATCCTTTTGGACATGGTTTGGGTATTTTTAGGTTTTGTAGATACAAGTTTTACCTAATGAATGATTTGGTATGAAGTCAAATTCTTGAACGGTTTTCGTTAAAGTCTCTGTCCTTTATAGGACACCTAGTCATCCTCTAGAATTTCCGTATGAATTTGGGTTATGGTACATTTACTAAGTATATTGTCACGAAATAAAAATGAATACTTGTAATATTTTCACTAACCAAATGGGTTCTTAGCTGTTGGCCTATCGACAACGAAAAAAAGCTAACATCTTCATGCTTTTCCGGCAGAGTTTTATATCTTAGTTTTAATTAAAACACCCAACCTTCCCTCTTCTTCCTCTGTCTCTATATATGTGGACCACATTACTGTTTTTAGGTAGTTCATTCACTATTTTATCTTCTTGTAGATTTATTTTTGTACTAGAGGACACAAATGCGTGACGTTTTTTTCAGGAGGGTCGACAAACAATAATATTAGATCAATTACTAATATTAGATCTCTGGAGAATGATGGTGCTTAAAATAGACCAAGATACCTAATAGGTGCGAACACATGGACTTATATTCACTGGAAATGACATACCATGACATTATTTAGATGGTCGTTTGACATATGTTTCTTTGTCTGATGTTAAATTTATTGTTAAATTTTAGATGAGTATGACATTCAATATAAGATAAATTCTTAATTAATGTGCCGGATTGAGGGAACGGCTTTCCACCTGTTCGGTCTTCATTTTTCTTTTTCTTATATGGAAAATGAAGTATTTGCTTTCATTAGATTAGCTTTTGTTATAGGATCACTAATAAAACAAACTTTATGGCTTCCACGAATTGGCATTTCTGATCTCTCAATGATTGTTTTCTCTTTGCTAAGTAATAATCTAACATATGACTACTTATAAGATATATAATTACATGCACAATTCAAGTATATGATAGGTCTAACCCTCTTTCATTATTATATTTCTTTTTTATAGTCATAGCTATGCTAGAGGCTCATAAAACATACGATAAGCACCCATGGTTAATTAAATCTAGACCTTTGACCTATAAGCTGGTAGTTTAGAAATATATCAATTTGCACGCAATAGGTTAATGGCTTTTATGACAATATGCTTTAGAAAAATCATAACTTGGGCTGTGCAGATAAATATATTTAGATTCCAAATTTTATGATCAGGCGAAATGTGACCATAGGGTTTCTTGATGTCCTTTCATATGACTTCCACGTCGCATATAGTCCATAAATATTTCTAAAATTGCATTATTCATGACTTGATGTTGTAGAAATAATGATAATTGTCACTTGCTAAGGCGTGATGCTTTTTTAAGTTTTATGATTACAAGTTTTACCTAACAAATGATTTTATATGAAGTTAAATTTTATAAATGGTTTGTTTTTCTAAAGGTTCCGTCCTTTGTAGGACAGCCGATCATTCTCCACATAAATTTAAGATATGATGCATATACTAAAATATTTTCATGAAATAGAATTGAAAACTCATAATGGGCACTTAGCTGCTAGCCTTCCATAGAGGAAAAGAAATCTATGTGGGCCACATGATTATGGCATTACCGATACCCCACTACGTGCCCCCAGGGAGAAAGTCTTACATAAGTTGGGTCCTCCTACCCCAACATCATTTTATAATACCTAAAAGTCCATGCTATGCACAGGAATTGAAGGATTAAGTTCGGTTATTTTTCAAAATTGACAAAATGTTAACACCGCACTAGTCTTGTGCAAATCATTTTAGTTATTATTTAGATAAGTAAATAATTTCAAGGATAAATGTGGCAAATTTATATGTTCATTTCTAAACACAGATGTGTTTTGTACCATTTTAAAATTGTCTAGATTATTTGTTGAAAAATTGCAATGTAGAAATTACATATTAAAGCTTCAAATTACACTAAATTCTTCTTATCAAGATATAGAAAATTTACCATCACATCAAATTTCTCAGAGATCATTTAAACAACATCCTTGTGCATTATAGTTGTCATACTCTTTGCTGTAGAAATTTTGCTTTCGTACATTAATATTTGTGAGTGACTTGCAGTCTTATAAAAAGAAGCATTATCTTTTCCCGATTTGAATATTATCGAGCAAACAAATTGATGTTCAAGTCTTGTGATGTTTTAGGCCTTGTGCATATTAAAAGCATATGATGTGAGGAAGTCTCTCTAATGGTCAGAAAAATCTGATTAAAGTTGTCCATATGTGTGGTTTATAAATAGTTTCCATATTCTTGATCACATAAATCTTTCGGAGATTGAATTTCAAATAAGAAAATTACTGTGGACTCATAAAAATTGGTAACTAAAATTATGTGAATCAACATTGTTGACAACTTAAACTTTTTACTCCCATTTATACTTTAACTTTTCATTCTCAATCATAGGAACACAATCGAAAAGAACAATCAGACTTACGTAAAGTGACATATATTGATAATTTGATATTCTAAAAATTGATATGTTGTTTAACTAAATTATTAAGTACATGAGTCAACAATAGCTCATCCGCATTAGTTTTTTATTTTTTATTTTTTATTTGTGAGAAAACGTTAGATGCTTTCAAAGCATCATTGGATCAGCCACCCAACTAGTTATTCAACATCTAAGTGCTATGAATTTTTCACTTTTCCTCTAAAGAAAAAAACTATGATGAAGCAGATTGGTTGAATGCACAATCATGCGGTGCTTTAGAGGGCACCTAACCATCTCTCTATTTGTGCATTAATAATGCCACTTTACTTATAGTTTAGAGATATATTCCACTAGCAAATTGTGTTATGTCATGGACACATTCATCAGTAAACTTGCGTTGTTGGTGAGGAAAAAGCTGTGTGGACGCAGTTATTTGCGTCTAATAAGTAAGAAATTATTAACTAAAAAATATATATAGTAAACTAAATCTGAATCATAAAAGTCGAACCGATTCGGAGCCCACAATTTTTAACAGGTCAAATTCAATATAGCTTATGCACTAAATGCACTCAATAATTTTTTCAAGATAAATAACTTCTACAGCTTCAAGAATTGAACGGTTATAATACCACTTGTGTAAACTCAAGCTGCTAAATCTCAATGTTGACAGGACGGATCTCATATGAGACCCGCCCTATCTAATGTGTATGATTCAATCATCCATGGTTAACCAAATTCATCGAAGAAATTTTTAAAATAAGGGAAATTATCATAATGGTGAAAACGGGTCAGACTTTTAGTGTGAAAATTGTCCAAAAAGTCCTAGTCCTTAACCTATTACATGATGGCAAATTCAATCCTAAACCTTTTATTGTATCAATTGAATCCTAAACCTTTGATCATTTGCTAATTTAGTCAAAAACCTTTTAGTTATACCACTTAAAACCTAAACCTTTAGATGATTTGCCAATTTAGTTCTGAACATTTTAACGATTTGCCAATTTAGTTATTAAGACTAATATTGGTAAGAAATCACTGACGTGGCTATCTAGTCAGTGCCAGGCGTCTTACATGATGTGGCCGGCTATAACATGGACAATTTGTGAATTTTTTTAACTTTCTGAATTTTTTTTTCTTTATCTTTTTTCCCTTTTTCCCTCTTTCCCTCTTCCAACCATCATTGAGTCTTGTTGAGGGCCACCCTTGTTGGCCCCTGGCAATGGTAGCCCTTGCCTAGGTGGGCATAGCTACCCTCTCTAGATCAGCGATGGCAACTCTCACCCTTGCCTGATCTATATCAAGTGAGGTTCTTGGCGATTCAAATTTAAGTTTTGGATTGAATTAGCTCCCATAAAGTAGTTTTAAAACTAGATGGCACAATTCAAAGGTTTATAATTGAATTGGCTATCACATGATAAGTTTTGGATTTTTCGGATAATTTTTCAAGCTTTAACCGTGTCCATAATACCTCAATCATAATGGATGATAATCAGTTTTTTGATTTTGGGCTAAGAATGAGTTCCAAATCGAATCTCATGATCTTATTTTATAGGTGTAAGGGGAATTTGTCCAGCAAATACCACAAAAATTGACTTAATCCAATGGAAGATTATGAGTTCTCATTATAAATTCTCAACCTTGAAGTTCTTAAAAATAATTCTAAGTTGAGTTCCAAGTGACTTACTTTCTTTTTCATTTTTTTTTTTTGGCTTTGATGCCCAACTTCCTTTAGTCACGTTACAGGAGCCAAGCGGGGTCTCCCACCCCTGGGTGGAGCTCTCACCTGCTGCTCTTTTAAGCCTTTTAAGAACTCACTCAGGTCTAATGTTACGAGCTATAATCTAGTTTTGATAATTGGAGTTACTTTTGAGCTAAGTTTGACTGACATGTCCAAATTTAATTTCATTACTGGAATGTGTGAAGTCCAGTTGATGATGACTACCAACCCTGGAGAGAGCAAATAAGTAGGGAAGTTTAGAATTTATCTTCTTTTAAATATGGAAGACCTTTACCAATGAATAATCATTCGTGGTGGAAATACGAAATAATTTTAAAGACGAGCAAAGTGGCAACAAAAAAATAAAAAATACAAAGTGCCGGTTCAAAGTTTAAATAGAAGAGAGTGTCTCAACTCTGGTTTGGCACTGACCAAAAAAAAAACTTTGGTTTGGTGGCAGAGTTAACACAATTTATTTGTGATAATTAGAGAATTTTAAGTTAGTACATCCATTCGACCAAAAAATACAAAAATTTAGTATTTCAGTTACAAAAAAGGCCTTACCTGATCAATGTTTAACATTTTCATATTGGGCTTAATGTTAACTTATGCCCTTATGACATGGACCTTCTGGCTTGTTTCCTCCTTACAAACGGAGATGCACCATTTGTATTAGCTCCTATTTGGCAATATACACCAAATTTGTTGAGTAAATAAATCATGTCAGTCAAGGGAAAAAAAAGGCATGACGTGGCTCACAATTTAACAAAAAGACCACATTAAGCTATATTTTAAAAGTTAGGTACCCAACTGCACAAAAAAGAAGTTGTGACGCTTTATTATAAAATAGACAAATATTTCAAGTATTTATAGCATTATTACCCCTAAAAAATTATGACGTAGTGAAATTTTTATTTTCTTCTGAATTGTTCTTACATTTACTTTCCAATATCGACTAGCTCCTATTAATTAATCCACCATTGTAAGACATATTCAAGGAAACCAAAAGCTAGTTGAAAACAATGAAGAGTTGAAGACTACTGTTCTTGTGCTCACAAAGATCTTGTGTTCTCTCTGCCAAGCCAATTCCTCCTATTGCTACAAGCTACTACAAAGACATCAATCTCTCGCGCCCACAGTAAATCCTTCTTTCACTTGCAGCTTTCCCAACTACAAGTGGTTGTTCACATTGGGTAGGTGAACTCTAATCGGAGAAATTCAGCGAAACTCTCAAGCAGCACTTGTCCATGCCTCCGTTAGTAAAGGGAAATTGCCACTGCAATTCGAGCCTATAGGTAAAATGATAATTAAAGTCAAGTCTTCATGAGACAGTGGAACAATAATAAAAGAAAATTAACAGTATAAAACATATATCAGAGATCATCAACCACGAGCACAGACAAGGTTGTTGAATCTCCTTCAGAAAATCTTCTACATATACTTCAAAAAGCTACAAACTAACATGCTTCTCTTCCTATTTCTTGCAGTGGAAAGGCCACGAATTAAAAAAAGCCAAATTGCTCTTCAGTGAAACCTCCTTTTTCATCTCCACACTGCAAAAGACTGAAAATAAATCTGAGTATTTTGTGAAGACTTCATTGAAGGAGTAACCATTGTAATTTTTGGATCGTGTGGAGTGAAGAAAGATATGAAAAAGTCATACTTGTACTCTAGCTTATAATCATCTAATACAAGCTATGACGAAATGAATATTGAGAAAGCTTAATTGTGTATCGGACCACAACATGACATGACCCAAAATATAACAAGTCTAGACCTTTTGGATATCAATCATATTCACATGCACACAAATGGCAGAGCTTTGTTTTACCCTACATTTGATAACACCAGTTTATGATAGTGAAAAATCACAACATTTCTAACTAGATATCATAATAGAGTTCTTCAAAACTTATACCTCTAATCTTGAAACAAACTAGTTCTTCAAATAACACCAGAGGTAATGCTTTGTATTCTTAATAGCAAGACGAAAAATAACTCAAGGACAAGGAGTGTTTCGAGTATGATTTCAGGTACCTAGTAAAACAGAAGAAGAAAAGTTCTAACTAGTTTATGCAGACATTTGGGAGACAGTTATTCAGCCTCTTTTGAGATGATATGCAAGTTGTAAGGTGGCAAAAGGACATGAAATAGTCCAACAAAAAACCATGATCTTTTCTCAATCTACCACAGCTTCAAATTTATTGTCAATTGCAACTTCCAATTTGGGAATGTGTTAGACTTGGCAGCACAATCTGAAACTCTCAACAAGCAAACTTAGTTCAGTATGTGTTAGCAGGACTATGAATTGGGATGCACTCTCAGATCCAACTTCCATCCATAGAAAAAAGGAATCCCATAAGATAGTGCCAGTATTTACTAGCAGAGGTATTGTGAAATTCATCTCAGGATGAATAAGACTAGTTCTCCATTGTGGGCAGTAAGACGTAGGCATTTGGGAGCCCAGACCACATAATGGCAAGACACGAGAAAATAGACAGCACAAAAAGTATGGACTTTAATCCCCACACAATGCAAATTCATCCACAATAAACAAAGAAAGAGAAGAAAAGAATTCTTAGGGAGACAGACTGATTAGGATAGTGAAAACTGTAAAATGAAGAGTTGACTAATCCTTATTAAAAGAAATAGTTTCCACTATTCGTGCAATACATAAGCAATCATCAATGACTAAGCCAAATGTGCTGGTCCATTGGGAATTTTATTGTGCCTTTACAACTACAAGTTTCTATCGCTAACACCTGCTCAACTTTAACAAGCAATAAATATGAAAGTACTAACTTTGGCACCACAAGTAAAATGACCTCACATGGTACTATCAATTTGTTGAAGATATCTAGCAAACTGTGAGAGAACATCAAGTGAAGTAGAATTTCATCCAGAGATGAAGAAGCTTTTGTTAAATCTCATAGACCTAATCAAGCGACAGAGGGGCTCTGAGAATGTTAATAGAGTAGAGGGGTTGAGGAGAAGGGTTGATGGGACTTTTCAAAAAAGAACTAGCTTTCAATTCCAAATAAATAAAAAAACAAAAGGCAGGATAGGCACCTTTTTTTTGGGTGATTTTCTTTTCTTTTACCAAGCCTTATTCCTTCTTCCCAATGTCCCAATTTCAATTTATCTCTCCTCTAGCGAGAGATAAAAAGTAGCTCTAGATTCTCACTTGAAATTCTATGGAAGGATATCTTACCCATGAGTAATTTCTTTTTGTCAAGTGGGGTCAAAGCCACAAGCAAAATGATAAATTCACTTCTCAACAGAAATCCTTGCATGGAGAGCAAGATTTCCTCCCAAGCCTCAAACTTTTTACATGCCCAACTCATACAACTGAGAAATACTTGAACTCCTTTAGTCTCCTAGACTGAACCAAAGCTGATAAAAAAGCCATGGTGCATGAAGTTTGCAGCTCTTTCTGCCAAGTCTAGGTTAGACTGCATCCTTGCAAGAACTCACCAAAGCAAGCCACACTATGGAACTAGTTTTAACGGGCATGTTTCTTACAAAATTCTCTGCTTTCTCTAGCTTTCCTTATTGTCCTAGCACATGCACAATGCATGCATAATGGTCGTGCTTCAATTCAATGGAAGTGTTATTATTAAAGTATCTCAACAAGCATCTCCCCTTTCGTAACATCCCGGAATGACTACAGAAACAAAGCAATCCCGTGAGTGTGAACTCATCTGGTGGTACAAGTCCACGTATCATTCGGCTTAACAACTCGATAGCCCTTATCCCTTGGCCATGTTGTGCACATGAAAACAATGGCATTCCAGGTGACAGCGTTGGACTCCGAGTCTTTTGAACACTGCAACAGCATAATCAATGACTCCACACTTATTATACATGACTATAAGAGAATTGCCAACAAAAATATCACTTCCCAATTTCAGCTTTATAGCTGACTCATGGACCTCCTTACCTCAATCTAGAGACTCTAAACTACAGCAAGAAATTAAAGTGCTTACAAAAGAATATTGCTTAGGACGAACACTTGTTCTCATCATGTCACTGAACACCTTCAGGACATTTTCATGCCTACCATTCAAGCCACAACCAGTTACATGAGCTGTGCCTATGACCACATACCTATACATGGCTTAATTGAAGACTTGGGTACAATTCGCTTCCAGTTAGCTTAGAACGTAATGAGAGAAGCACATACGAATCCACTAAAGCAGAATCTTGATTGAAAACATGACCACGAATCTGCAAACCAAGAGGAAAAGACAACGCATTTGCAAAGGCACTCATTGCACAAGTCGAAGTACTCGGATTGGGTATAACACTGGACTTGAACATTCTCACAAATACAATTAAAGCTTCTTCACTCTTACCATTTTGATCAAGCCTGCCAATCAAGAAAGTCCATGAAATCACATTTCGAGAAGGCATTTGATCAAACAACTTCACAGCATCGTCCACCCTCGCATCTTCACAACACCATGAAGCATCGCATTCCATGCAGCGAGATCTCTTATAGGCATCTATTTGAAAAATCTCTCTGCCCCCTCAACTTGTCCAAATCGAAAGAAGCCATCTATCATTATCGTGAACGAAACAACACTTGGTAGCGGAGCGTGGAAGAGGCATGTTTGTCTGAAAGCTCTTGGAATGCACGTACATTAAAGAGGATGCGGTTTCAGCGGGGCATGGCGGCCCGGCATGCTTGGGCCAATGTCCAGGCATGGGCACATTTCAAACAGAGCCAAATCCCATGGCCAATTTTGGTTTGGGCCGAGTTAGGCCCATAGGCCCTAATCGGCCTGTATGCTAATTTTTCCTTATTAATCTAATGGTTGGGCACAACCTTCAAGAATTCTATCACTAGTTTAGCAATCATGGGTCATTATTCTAGTAACTGAGTTTCACTAATGATTGGCTGGCAATGGTCAGCTATCAAGTCATAATATATATTTCTACAACAGTTGGATTATTATTATTACTAATCAGTAATCATTTGACCCACTTCTTCTCATTTTTCATCATTCCTCAAATTTAAATAATTTATTAATATCAAACTTCATTTGTCTCAAAAATCTTTTGTCAATTTGATTCATTTCCTTTTTTCTTAAAAAGCTTTAATTATGTCCGATGCCAATGATGAACAACTACACCAACAACCGTGTCTTATCATTCCAATATAATTCATACTTCACCTTACAATTGTCATGGGACTCTTTCAGTAAGTACTGCAACGACAATATGCCTGCCCTCAAAGAGTCCCAAACAACTAGGCACTAGCTTCGCAAAGAAGAAATATCCGTTGTTTGAAGGACATTTCGACTCAAGATCAATGCCAATGGTTACAAGGCCATGTATACTTACGGTGGCAAAGATTTAGTTGCTGAATCGGCGAGTGAGACAGGCCACTTGTACTTACCGTAGTAACAAGGAGGCATTGGCCCCGACATGAGGAAGAGGTGTCCAAGGTGGAGGGGTGGGGAAGCCATTCAAGTAAAATGCCGAAGACGAAAGCCCATTCAACAATGACGAGCTGAATAATCGGCGGAAGCCTGCATATTATTATCTTACTGCAGAGTAATCCTTCGGTTTTGCCAAAGATCGTCTCTTCGTTCACTGCACGTGGACAGCTCTAAAACCTTAGTTGTTTAGTGCGCAACTAACACCAGAAGTTGTAAATCTTCATACAAAGAGAGAGGCCAACGTTGGTGCGTCTGCTGTCGACGGGCTAGCTTTGAATATATTTGACTTATGATTTATGGACTAGCTCTTTGAATCTCCCGTTGTTGGCACAAAAGGTGGAAGGCTGCTGAAGTCTTTAGGGACTTCTTGCATGTTCTCAGCAATGAGATGGATTCTTTGAGTGCTAATTGTGACACCTTGGGTTCGCTACTGTATATATATATTATCTGTTTTGGGCCGAGGCCCACACAGTTTTGTTCCTTTAGGCTTTGCCCAAAAAACGCGTATATACAAGTAGATAACCCATATGCTTATAAGCTAGTCTATGACTCCCTCCTTAGGTGATGTGGGACAAGAGACATGTTCCTCTCTCCCCTGCACACGTTCGAGGATCGAGGTGTGGACACACCAGCATCCCTCCTCGTCGTGAACCGTCACATGGGCCATCACACTAATAGTTGCCTGTCAAGTAACAGAGCCCTTTCGTTTCTATTCCTGATGTCGATTAGATTGGCCAACAAGGATGGGGATCCCTTCCTCAACGAAGCAATGGTGGCCATGAAAGTGACATTTCTCAAATATTACTAGGACGTTCTGTTTTTTTTTTTTTTTCATCACTCTCTTAAAACCGAGGTTCAAGTTGAAGGGGCTTGAAACTCTCCCCATTCCACATTTTAAAATTTGAGAATAGGTGGGGAGATAGTAGTGGAATAGATATTGGCGATGGCAATAACTTGGCTCCAGAATACATATGACGCATGTATGAGTTGATTTGATGTGACGAGTTCCACCTCAGAACTAAGAATGAGCTCTTGAAATATATTCCGTTTCTGCTTTGTGAAAAGAACGCCCCATGGCCTTCTGCTAGGTCTTTGTCTTCATCTACAAATAAGTTGGAGATGAACTAGGGAACAAACTACTCAAAATACATTAATAAAGTTGGCGAAAACAACACCGACATTATGAAATGGCAGAAAAGGCGAGCTGCCACTTTTCCAATTCTTCGCACCATGGCTTGTGATTTACTCGTCTTGTCAGCTTCTATGATACCTTTAGAGTCCAGATTCAGTATTACCCAGTGGATTTTGGAAGACAATAGGTCCATTTCGTCTGTGAAAAATTTAAAAATGACTGTCGTAGGGCATAATTGGTTGTTACAAAAATTGACTCTAGAGGAATGTTCTCAACATGAACAAGAGGACAATGAAAACGCTTATCCTCCAGATCATGGTGAAGGACACGGTTGTCTGTGTGAAATCATCATCAAGGCATCACTAAGTATAAAACAAAATTATTTGAAGATGCACTTGTAATGTGGTTTGATTGACTGAGTATTTTTCATGATTTTTCTCAATTAATTGTTTTAGTATTTGAAGAAAATAATATTAATATTTTTCAATTATTGTTATTAACGAAATTAATTAATTGTGTTGGGGCCTGGCACGGCCTGGTGCCCAACCCTATGTGGTATGTTTTGATGAAGAAAGGTTCCTCTTGGATTGCTTGCGTTCAAAACTAACCTGATCCTTCAAAGCAAAAGTGGACAACACACTTGTTTGGAGGAAAATACTTGGAAAGTTAGAAGCTTGTTGACACCATGTGTTAAATATGTGGAAAAGGTAATTGGGCATTTCCCAAATCAAAGAATGGAAGATAGAACTATTTTCGATAAATCTACAAGTGGTGATTTTTAGTCATGATGAGGCGTGGGAGCTTGATGTTAATAGACTCGACAATGACTAAGCATTGATGGTGTGTTTTCATCCCAGTGTTCCCAAATTTGCTGTCGTCAATTGGATGGTTTTTGTTGAACAGGTTTCAAACCTTTGACAGGACGAGCAAATCATGTAATGTCGATCCTGATAATGTGACGTGTAATGAGTCCTGCGAGGGCTCATGTGTTTTTCCCTTGTCCTTTCTTAGAATCACTCAAGAAATGTTCGTAGTTACTTGCTGCTAGGGTTCTTTAAGGAATTTTCTTTATATTCTAAATTTCTTCACTTATTTACAGAATTATCTTGTTCTCTAGATTTTTCATGTGCCCAGAGACACATCTCATGATTATATGAGAATTTCAGCCAAGACGTGGCAGAATTTCTGAGGTAAATGCACTCTACAATTTTTTTTTCTGGATTAATAAGACGAAAAAATTTAGCATGTCTATTACAACACCGACTTTTTTTGTTTTATTAATAATCCTAAATTATACGTACACCAATATTATCTTTTTGTTGCACTTGTATAAATTGGGGTTTTTGTGATGAAAGAAAAAGAGTTTAGAGCGTTGTATCACAGAAGGCAAAGTGTACAACTTTTTACAATATATAGAGGGCATTTTTGTCAGACCACTTCAAGTTTGGAATTTTTTATTATATAAAAAAGTTTAGGATATTGATGTTGGAATTCCTTTTTTTTCTAAATATGTTTTATACTTTTCTCAAAATGGTTAAGAAATCAAAGTGTTCTGCATGCAATGGATGGCTATGGACATATTCTTGAAGAATCTTTCACACACAAGGTAATTCATTTGATCTGTCTTCCCCTATCAACTTCTTGTATAGTTTTCTAAGGCAATCAAGCTACACCAAAAATAGTTGAGATTGGGGTGAAACTGTTCAGGTTGATACTGATTTTTGAGTAATTGAGATCATTCCGCAAAAACGGTGAAAAGTGAAATCGTTCTATAAAAATCACATTGGCAATGCAAGCATTGTAATTTTGAGTACATATCACAACAATAATTTCACAATTAACAAGTTCTCTTTCTCAGAAAATATATCACAATCTTTGAATTTAATGGAGTTTAGGCACATTTTTGTTCCGTCTCCTACTTTACACTAGCTGTTAATTACAATCAATCACAACGTTTTACAATTTTAGATATAACATTTCAAACCTAATGGCGCAAAATCAATTGCGCATGAGCTATGTGCACGAGATATGAGGACTATAGAACATTCGCATAGGGCCGAAAGCAAACTATCGGTTCTTTGCTGAGCTCACTGCCTTTCGACTAAAAACCGATTCCCCGTTCTCTCTGCATCCGAAGGACAATTAGAAGGAATCCCCCTAGAGAATTAACGTTCGGAGGAAGCTTCAGACGATTTCATGGGTCCAAGTCTGAAAATACTCGATCCCAATGCCATATATTCTTTGAAAAGTCTGTCATTCCCTTTGGCCAACACATATACTGTTGTTGAAAGTAACAGCGAACAGGGTCATCCGCGCGAATCAACGTGATTCGGTGAAAATGCATCTGCCGGAGCAAATAATATGGGGTAACTACATATAGAACAGCCGTAGTAAACTGCTACTGCTAGCTTCTTGGTTCAAGTAACTTATTACATCGCTTTCCGTGACTCGCATCTTCGAGCGAGAAAAGGGATTTCAGAGGAACTCCTCTTTACCTCATCCAACAGAACCGAAGTACTCGCAAGTTGGATTTGTTTAACTTCACAGTCTAGGAGCATCTCAACAAGAAGAATGATTTTCGCAGTCTAGTAATGGCTCCTGAAAAATGTTGACCAAACGAGTTCATTTATTTAGGAAGGATGTCATAATATCCGGAAGTAACAGCTGAGTTTATAGCTATAGGAAGGAAAGATGAAAGATGAGTCTAAGCATGTGGCATGTGGCATGTGGCATGTGGCAAAGAGAATTACAGTTTTCGATGATGGTTGAGCACTAGCCTGGCCTCAAAGGTATAACTGAGATACCAAAGAGTAGAGAGACTTCTTTGATAAACATGTAAATCCTGATATGTTACAAAGCTGAGCTTCTACAGCTGTAGAATGCAATGGATACCGTTCTTTGTCACGAAACCATCATAACGATTTTCAAGGTGACTGGAAAATCAAAGCCTGAAAATTATGTCCTGCACCCAATTAAGCAGATTCCACAGCAATTCATCCATGAAGTCCTTTGCACCACTTGAGGAGTCATGGCTACCTCATGCCACAGAGCAATGGCTCAATAAATATCTAACAGATTCCATTTCTGATGGATAAGTTCAAAATAATCATAAATTTGGAGGCTACAATCGATCAAAAATCAGTGAAGTACCGGCTGCTCTGCCAAATTTGTCATGGGCAAACTCTCACTCTCTCCATTGTATGATTCCTTCATGGACTTGAGCCCCCAGGTGTTGATACTTCCATTCTCCAACTCTTCCTCAGTTTCCTCTTTCTTGACAGCTTTAACTCAGTTCCTTGGCTGTCCATTTCATCGCCAACAGCTTCCTCAACATCCCTCTGTTCGATCTGTAAAACATCTCCAGCTTCCACTTCTCAACAATTTGAACAACCGCATTTGGCCCTGGAGGCTCCTTCATAGATGTGAACAGACGGCGATTCTCCACTCTTTAAGTCCTCATTGCCCTCATTGAATGAATGAGGATGGTCCTCAGATGTTGGGGAGTTAATCTCGACACTGCCATCACCATCCTTCTCATTTTCACTTATCAGATCACCAGTTTCTAATCCCAAAAGTACCCAGTGAAAAGGAAATGAATCAGTAAAAGAACTTATCTAAGCCCCAAACCAAAACCAAAACCAAAATAAAATAAAATAAAATAAACTCATCATACAGGTTAAAAAGGTTATGAGCCAAATCAAGATTGGGAATTTTTGAAAGATATGCCATCATATTAGCCACACACAGCCAAATGAACAAACATCTAGCAAACCAAACAACCTTGACAAGTACCCACCAAACGAAATTGACAGAAAAGAGAAGGTTTCTGGAAATTTTTTTTCAATAAACTTCCCTTTAATTTCATGGTCAGTGTTGCAATATTCAAAGTGCAACAACATAGAGAATCACTACAAACTCATATCCATCAGTAATCAACATAAAAAATCATGAACCTCCAGTAAGCTTTAGTTGTCAATTGTCATATGTCACAATTTCAAAGGAAAGCTATGTAGATACAAAACCAACAACAAAAGCAAGTTCAGAAACTGACCTATTGCATGCCTTAGAGCCACTTGAATGCAACGACAGTGTTGAGCCACAGCCTCCAAATTTATCATTTGCACAGCCATAATATACCTTCTTTATACCTAAAAATGGGTCAGAGTCATCTAATCACATGGATAAACAAATTCTAGCAAAGATTAGTTTGTTTAAGTATATTTAACAATGATCGATAATGATGCTGCACACATTATGCATGGTCCACATGGCACATACAGGGAGCATGCTGTAAGCTTCTCTGTAATTTTCATAGCCAAAAATCCAGTCCTCTGCCACTGTTCAAGAAGAACATCAAGAGCTTCCATCTTTGCATGTCTTCTTGCCTAGGAAAGCATGAGGAGGAAAACAGAGCAACATATCAAATTTAGGAGCATTGTCAGAGAGACAGTTGCTCTTAGTGTAGTTTCAACATAAATTTAGGAAATGCATTTCATGAGAAATTTTTTCTCCTTCAAATTAACTAATTGATAGTGTATATAAGATTGATCCAGGCATACTATATGAATTCAACAAGATGTTTACTTGAAGTTGCCATGAATCTAACATGGAAAAAGAGGCTTCTTATTGGGTTAACCACCTCCATCTTTTCTAACAGTATTTTGTTATATATATATTCTTGTAGCAAGGTGCCTTAGGTTTTGAATTATTCTCCATCAAGATATTAAAAGGGCCAAATATTTTGGCATCAACTATCCATTTATTTCCACAAAGTCATTTATAGTAGTTTATTGTCACCAAATAACTATAAATGATGACAGCAATAGACTATTAGATACGAGATGTCTATGAGAATTTAGACTGAAACTATTTGTGTAAATGTGGTCATTATATGCAGAGATGTGGCCAAGAAGCAGGTTCTTACATTGTTAAAGGCAATACAATGTTCAATGCATTTTCATACCAAAAAAGTACACCAAAAGTCTAGCTACCACACAGCCTAAGAAAACAATGTTAGTTCACCAAAGCAAATAAAAGACAGTAATATGGTTCCAGACAGAGCACAGTGGCAAATGAAAAATGTAAACATTGGAATAATAAAGCAAGACTACTGTTATTGTCAGCTGTAGCCATGTTTTATGAAAGAATAAAGGGAACAAACGTTTTGCAGCATAATATGCATCGAGATTCCAATTATTAACAGATTGTGCAGATATATTATTTTATCATCTCAGAAATATATAATTAATGGAAGAACATAAAATGATCAACAATAAACTACGAATGGACTCTCAAGGGTATCAATTCAGAACAATAACAAAGTGCTGTTGGCCAAAATTCATAGAAGGGTTGGAGAAGCAATGATAAACATACATTTCATGTCTCATTACACTGGTTTCTTCCTGCCGCAATAATGTTCCATCCTCAACAATAGCACAGCTGTTCAATCAAACCATAATATAAATAAAGTACAATTTGAGATCATTCACTGATTAAGACTGAAAAACTAATCATCTTATTAGGAAATAAACTAACAGATCTGAAATGCACCTGATTACTCCAAACCAGTTGCTTACATGACTGGAACTTCAAGGCTGTCCAGAGCAAACAGCAACTACTTTGAGAAATGACATGCTGCTCATTCCAGTGTGTCTTATTATTGGTACCCCAAAATTTTATCCTTCATTAATCAGGTTCCACTCAAACATTCAAGAAGCATCTAGAAGTTTTAGCCTCTCAATCATTTTCACTCATAAAAGCTATGGCAAATAAGGATAAAAAGAGAATCCTAAACTTTGTGAAGGCCTCGGAAATCAGAATTGAAAATCAGATTCTTGTGCTTTTGTCTCAATTCTACTGAATAACTTATGTAAACTCCGTGATTATTTCTTTTTCATATCCACAGTCCACAGGGACAAAGAAAATAACCACCTAACCATGAGCACAAACAATGCTCATATTACTCTCACACTCCAAGTAAATTTCATTTTCAATTCTCCCTATTTGCCAATGTCAAGAAGTGGTTAAAGGACTCAACCGTCAAGCGATCTTTCCTGGTGCCTTGCCATCTTCCTGCAGCTTCTTCATAGCTCTATGGTTTTGCCTCTTTAAGTGCCTCAAAAAACATAGAGACAGAGCCCTATCCCAGAGTTTCTCAGAATTCAATTCTCCTGGCAAACCTATCACCCGCTGCACATCTGTATGCTAAGTACATACTGCGCATCCACATTTCCTAGACGCCTCAAAAGCACCCAAATCCCTCCCTCCCTCCTGACGTACAACACCCAGATTGGCTCAGTTTTTTGCCTGAAGAGAGGACTGAACCAACCCATGTACACCCTACTTCCCATTATTTCATTCTCCCTCCCTTGTTTTTCCTCCAAACCTAGACTCCACCTGCTTCTTTCAATAAAATGCCACCTATGAAAACAAGAGAAAGAAAAGCTAATACCTTTCCAGAGATTGTCGCTAATTTCGCTGCGTGCGACGTCCATTACCAATGAATTCACTACCGAGCATCCACAGACTAAACTTACGAAGAAACACCGATTCAGCGTCTCTCCAAAAAATTCAACCACACGTTCTTCAAGTCCCCGCGCAATTGCAGCACCAACTGAATCAAATTCAAAATCCAGCTCAAGCATTTCATCAACCTAACAAAAATTCGGAAGCCCAGAACGAACCTCAGGAGAGAATCGTTCGCCCGAAGCTACGTGGCCAGTTTCCATCGCTTCGGTCGGCGGGGGTTAGTCCGTGGCCTCCATTGGCAGGTAGCGATCTTCCATTTCGTCGTCAGAGCTCACTGGTTGTATCGTGTGGAAGATGAGGAGTCTCGATGCTGAGGGTGGCGTCTATGGAGTTCCAAGTTTGGCCTATGGTGGAGAAAAGGAAGGAGCTTCCCAACAACAACCGGGAAAATCAAAAGAAAAATGAATAAAGAGATAAGAAAGATTTGCAGAAATTCTATTTGGGAATTAAAGTTAACTTAGTAAGGTTAATTAAAGGGGATTTGAGCCCAAAAAAATTAATTATTTATTTTAAGCAAGCGATCATCAAAGATGGATCATATTTCCTATTACGATGGAGGGTACTCCGACAAAGATGAAAATCAATTTTGATACCCTTGTTTTATTTCGTGAAAAATTTGATATTAATAGTTTTCGGGAAATCATTTCCAAAAATAAAAAAAGACATAATGGGACAATTTATGACCAAGAGTTTTATTAAATTTTTATGAATCATGAATTCGAACCCGTTTACAATGACAATTGAGTAAGAAGAGAAGGCCCAAGATCACTTAGAGATTTCATACTTGAGTAGTGCAAGAATAAGGCTCGGATAGTGGAATAAATCCACGTGAAACTGAGTGCAAGTAATGCACCAAAATTGAGAATACATTAAAAGGAAATAGAAATTTTCAAACGAAAAATACACGAAAATGAAAGTGGTAAGAACCGAAGGTGTAGGTGCAAGTGCAAATAAAGAAAAAAATAAAAAGAAAATGAAATATTGAAGATAGATAAAACTCACGGAGATAATTATTACGTGCTTGCGTGCGCTCATCTCTATCTAGTGAACTAGAACTTTCGAATATAGGTAACTGAAAATCTAGTCCCTTTTAATGCAATTATAGGGAAAATCTTCCAAACAAGATGAGGATCTGTCCGAGTAATTTTCCATAGCCTTGGTCCTTTGTACTCCATGGAAGTTGTTACATTGATAAACCGTACGGTGATTCCCCACTTTCTTCGCAAGTTCTGACCAATAATCTTCATCCATCATCACGCCCTTTCCATGTGTTGCGTGCTTTGCCCCATTTAAATGAGCATGCTGCGATCTCCTTCTTCTTCTTCTTCTTCTTCTTGTTTGCCCAAGCCTCATCACGGCACTCGCCATCCAACAACCTCTGCATGCTTTTCTTGGTCGAGCTCATCATCCTCTCGATATTAAGTTCGACAAGGAGGTCGAGCTTCTCTCTCCTTGTTTTCCCAGGGCTGATCATTTCCCTCATTGTAGCTGGCAAAACTGACGCTAGTTCAAGTGGACACGTAAGTACCTCCATGTGAATGTATGGGTGAAAGCAGGTTCCAGTCACGAGTTTTTCCGAAAAAAGAAAACGAGAAGAACGAGGAAGAAAGAAGGCATCGTAATCAAGATCAGAGAAGAACGAGGAAGAAAGAAGGCATCGTAATCAAGATCAGCTCAGTACACTCACCTATGAATTGCTTCCTCAGTAAGTCTTCTCCCAATCATTCCAACTTCAAAAGCAGCCAGCTGACACTACCGTGCTCATCTCCACCGGTCGAATACGGAAGTCAACATCATTTTGATTCGCTTGCCTAGCGGGAAATTAACCTCATGTTTTCTCTTTGATCCTTTTTGACTATGTGCCTCTGTACTTGTTTGACAATCTGGCGAGTCCTCTTGTAGATCTACTTTGCTTGAATTATCTTCGTGCACATGTGAACTCTTAGCTGCTACTTCTGTTGATCCATGATCAACCTCATAAAGTAAAGCTGGATCTATCGACTGATTATCTCGAATCTCAGCCTTTAAATCTTCCCCTAGTTGCTTGCATATTATTCGGAATCCCCACTTTTTCACAGCTTCACCCGTTACTTCAAGACCAAATTGTACATAATGCCCATCAATTTTAGAAAAATCAACTTCTCGCCACAACGCACATGGTAGAACAAAATCAATAAAGATATGATCTAAATCCAAAATTTCGATATATCGTCCAATGCCACCCTGACTTTCACCATCAACACGTGCTACAACATGAAAGTCTTTCTCCTCTTTCGGTTCAGCATTATCAAGAACGAAACAAAATACCAATCCAATAATTTTGTCATACAAGTCTTCTGAAGCCATGAAAGATATGGAACCCTCTTCAATAGGAAAGACCCATTGTGGCATCTCTCCTTCAAGGAGAATAAACAGGACTCCAGGCCAATCCTGTTACAAAGGTAGACCCATAGAAAGTATCCAAGTTAGTATTAGTACCCAAATGAGAAGATCAATTTATCCTTGCTTGCATTAATACATGAGTCTCATCTGATAGAAATTATTCCCATAAAAGTACAGGAGCCACTTACGTTACATGCATATACGTGCAGAACCATTTCACATTTGTCTATTTATCTTAAGCCTTAAATCTAGTGTTTTCTGCTATTACAATATACAAGCACACAATGGACCTAGCATATACTCCACATCGATGTGGGTGTGTTTGTGTGAGAGAGAATCTAACCGGGAAAAGTGAGTAATCCTCCCCAGTATTAGCCAAACTTCTTCGGACAATATGATGAATTGAGGTATAATCTTCATATTTTTGTAGAGATTTGCAATTCCCTGCATGAAAATAATTCACAGATGGGGGAAGCTCGGGAATCTCTTGTAATTTATGGCAGTTTCCGACTCTCAATCCAAACAAATGATCACGCCTAGTAATAGATGTAGGAAGGGTAGCAATATTGTTCTCTGTCAAAATTAATTCACTTAAGAGAGGAAAACAAGAAAGATTCTCAAGAAACACTACGTCGGACAGATTACATCCCCTAAGGTCTAACCACAATAGATATGAAAGTCCGGTCTTCATGCATGGATCAGCTAAATCCTCCTACTTTGGAAACTCAATTAAATTCGTGCAACACCGAACTCCTAAGCTTTAAGGTTTTGTAACTTATAAATGCTAGATGGAAGATGTTTCAGGTTCTTGCAATCATAAATATTCATTACCTCCAAAGCAACAAGATTTTCTATCGATGTAGGAAGTTCTTTAATAGTGACCCCTTTTAAATAAAACTCTTTAAGCCTCCAAGTTTATGTGGAATATCAAGGAACCTTTCAAATTTCGTGCAATAACAAAAATCGAGAGCTCGCAGCTTTTTCGACTTGAGCACATTGGGAAAAACACTAAGTTCAGGGCACTCCCTTAAATTCAACACTTGCAACTTGTCAAGATATGTGAGAGACTCATGGGCTTCTACCAAGTTTTTGCAATTATGAAAATCCAATTCCTCGAGATTTGGAGTATAGAGAGGTCGGGCATGTGAACAATTGACTCACGATGACTGAAATTAATGTACTTCAAATTTTGGAAGTCCTGCAAAAACAAAGAAACCAACTTTGATAAACACTTTGAAATTATTATATTTTAGGTCCTCAATATATGAAGTAATTTGTTTATTTAGAAGAAATTATCTGCTACGGAGTCCATAAATAGGCCTATTTAAGTTGCTGTATTTTAGGTCGGCCATATATGGAGAAACATGTTTATTAGAAAAGAAGTGGTCTGCTGCATAGTCTACAAAATAGGCCTATTTAAGTTGTTGTACATAGATGGGGAGTCAGACTCGTGAGGTGATAGTAATTTAATATAGGATGCCATTCATGTTGTCCATGGTTTTATATATTGATTATTAATAATATCATAATTTAATTAAAGGGGCTTATCTTGATTGAGGATTATAAATTTGGCTACACAACACGTGGTGAAGATTGAGTTTCTTAAGGATATCCTTGACTATTATATAATCTATTGACTAGGTGTATATGTCATAATTATACATGCTCAAGCCACAACACTCTTCACATGGAAGGAACTAAGGACCTTTGATAGATCAGACGACTTAGAGCCTACTATACCGGTTTCCGAGTGAATTTGTTAACCTATTAATTAACTTGTTATTCCAAGTTACTTTAAACTGATGTTGTGAGAATTAAATATTGTCTTTGAAATTACTAAAAACTTAAAAACTTTTCCCGTACTTACACATATATAGAGTAGCAAATTAGAGATAACTCTTATCATTTTACATTTTAGACATTATTTGAAAAATTGAAAATTTATAGATGCACAACACAAGAAAGATCACAAATAAAATTGGGTTAACAATTATTTAAAAAATTAGAATAAACACCATTAAATATCCCATATTAGTATGCAAATTTACCCTTAATTAATTTTTGTCTCACAAAAACCCTTAGTATGATGATGAAAAATTTACCCCAAACTAATTTTTATCTAACAAAAAATTCCAAACTAGTGCTCCTCACCCAAATCTACCCTCCGTTAGCATATGAAAATTAATTGGGGATAAAATTGTGTTGCGTGTCATGCATGTGGCAATCACAAAATTCAAGTGAAGTGTCATGTGGCAAGCATGCAAATGTAGACCACATGATAAAACCATGCCACATGTCATGCCATGTGACAACTATAGAAGCATAGTAAAGTGCCACAAGGCGAGCGCGGATGTGGGTTACGTGACAAAACTATTCCACATGTGATGTCATATAGTAATCACAAAAACAAACTGAAGTATTATGTGGCGAGCATAAGAATGAAGACTTAGCTAGGTGTGGCTTTAACTATATAATGTAGATGAATGGGGGATTTAAATACTTTTGCAATGTACTTGCATGTAAAGATTAATAAACTTTACCTGTACTCACACACACTCATATATAGATCAGCTAATTAAAGCTAACTCTCATCATTTTACATTTTAGATATTATTTGAAAAAAATTGAAAATATATAGATGCACAACCCAAAAAATTCACAAATAAAATTGGGTTAACAATTATTAAAAAAATTAGAATAAATACCGTTAAAAATCTCCAATCAATATGCAAATTTATCCCTAATTAATTTTCGTCTCACAAAAACCCTTAATTAGTATGATGATGAAATATTTGTTCTAAACTAATTTTTGTCTAACGAAAAAACCCAAACTAGTACTCCTCACCCAAATTTACCCTGCATTAGTAGACGGAAATTAGTTTGAGATAAAATTGTGTCATGTCATGCATGTAGCAATCACAAAATTCAAGTAAAGTATCATGTGGTGAGCATGCAAATGTAGGCCACATACTATATATAAAGTAAAGATCATCTCCTACAAAAATTAGTTTAAGGTAAAATTGTTCCATTAATATGCAATTTTTTTGTAAAATAAAAAAGTTCGTATGTAAACAACCAACAGCAAATTGCATTTTGAATTTCTTCACTAGGTAGATTTGATTTTATTTGGAAATATATCTATGCCAATATTTAGAGATATTAGACTTAAAAAAATATGTAAACTTTATCTATACTATATATGAGGTAAAGATGATCTCCAACTTTAAAGATTTCGATCTTTTTTCTTTCTACATTCCTTCCATCAAGAATCCGCAATTACTTATTCTATTGATATATGGACATATACATAAAATTGATTATTTTATTTTTTATCTCTCACATATTTCAATATGAAAAGTCAAATTTTCTAATGATGCAATGGCTTGCCTAAAAAATCTTCAATTTTGCAATATCTTTCTCTTTCCCCATATACGCATAAAACTTCTTTGTATTTTGTATTTTATTAACAAAAAAGTTTCCACCGAGTATTTATAATGAAGTCTTTTGCTTAATTTTTCAAATGTCAATTTTGCTACACGTAATAATTTCTCTAACACAAGTAATTAGGGTCATTTGAAAAAAATAACAAAATGGTGCCTGAAACATAGGAACAACACTTCCTTTCATGTACTAGTACATATATTACGCATCTACATATACAAATTAAGTAGATAATAAGAAGGTTTATGTCAGAGTGCTTACCTTAAATTGTTTTAGAACTCCTGTAATATTGCCTCCACTCCAATTAAGTCCCACTAATTTCTGTGGACTAGAAAATTTTGGAATTTGGTGAGCACATCCAGGCCATTCAAACCATCTGAGCTCATTAGGAAGACATCTAAGACCTTGAAAAGAATCATGGACGTTGTGCAAGATGAGCAATTTAAGCCATTTCAATTTTGCAAAAGCACTAGGATTGATACACATCTCTCTTGGCTCAGGTAGTGCCAACACTATGGCTTTTACATGACAATTTTCCTGTCAATACACAACTAACTTAGACTATGCAATTTTCAGTAAAAGAGTAAAAAATGTAGCAGAATTTTGATCTTATTCACAAGTCTTACTGTGTCACGTGACAGAACATCGACGACATCATCATACAGCCACAATCTACTGCGTCTTCCGGGATCATCTTCACATTCTTGGTTCACAATATCTATACCCATTGCTTGAATCAAGTCATGCATTTTGAGGATTCTGCCCTCAATGCTTATCAAGGACCTCTTAACAAGAATATCAAATCCTACAATTGTCTCATGATTGCAACTGTCGAGAACTTCCCTTGTATACTGACTTGCCCACCCCTTAAAGAAGCAGGCAATGTGGAGAAAGATCTCTCTCATTTTTTTCTAATCCCTCAAAACTCACTTTGAGCACATTATTAATGTCTTTGTTAGGATTCCTAGAAAGTTTCTTTATTGTACTTTCCCATACATCTTCTGTTGTATCACATAATAAGGAACCCAGCACCTCAAGTGCTAAAGGAAGGCCTCTAGCATAATTCAGAGCACGATCCACCAGATCTGTTCTAATTTGGTGTCTCTGAAAAGCATGCTTACTAAGCAACTCATGAGCTTGACTATTATTTAGTATTTCAACTTTATACACATGATCTTGATCTATCTTGTGACAAGTTAGCAAGTGTTTATTCCTTGTAGTAACAATGATCCTACTTCCATTGCCAAACCACTCGCATTTTCCTGCTAAAGTATCCAATTGGCACAAGGCATCCACATTGTCAAGAATGAGGAGAACTTTTTTGCGACAAAGTCTGCGCTGTATTAGATTAATACCTTCATCAACATTGGACACTTTTAATTTTTGTGGTAGTAATAATATATCTTCTAGTATTTTTTCTTGTAAAGTAACCAAACCCCCGCTACCTTTTGAAGTTTCTCCAACATCTACTAGAAAACATGCACCGTCAAATTTTCTGAATAGATCATTGTAAAGAGCTTTTGCTAAACATGTCTTCCCTAGACCTCCTTGTCCCCATAATCCCACCATAAGAACATTGTCTTTAGACTCAAGATTTAATATTGATTTCAACTCGATAACTCAGGAATATATGCTAACTGGATGCTTAGCAACCCGTAAAGGACAGTGTAGTTTAGTGGAGATCTTCTTCACAATTTCTTGTATAAGCTCTGACTCGTCTCTAACAAAAACAGAAAAACAAGTTGTAGAATCATTTTAGTGATTTGAATAAACAAATAACGAGAGCATACTGCTAACAAAGACAACCAAAACAAGATGTATTCCCACCAAGTCAAACTAGAACTCCAAGAGCTCCACACCAATCAAAATAAGTCCGAGGTTTTAACTTTTAGTTATCCAAGTAATTCATGTTCTCTTGATTTATACGTGGCAACTTTCTTATTTTCTCGTTGAACTGTTATATATGATTTATTTGTACACTTAATCAAAAAGCGCTCCTTGGGACTTCAAATGATGATTATGATTTCCATTCCAATATTATTAAATACCCTGAAGCACGATGTTATTGCTTTTAGGTGGCCTGTAAACACTAATCATCATGTATCAAGCGTTGTAAATTTTTTTAATCCTCCCGGAGAAATGGGATAATTGCAATAATACTACTTAACATTTTGTTCATCGGTCGATCAAGTTTAATCTTTTATTCTGTTTAAATAAGTCAGTAAATTTTTTACCTAATAAAGTCCTAGTGTTGATTTTCTAATATGGCAAAAGCCAAGTGTTTGTTCTATGGATAGCCACATGTGATTTTTCGAACTCAAAATGCCAGTTGTAACGACTAACGAGTTTAGGACCTGGACGTCCATTGAAAATCTATGAAACTCAATTTCACCGAAATGAAATGAGAAGACCTCAATAGCCCCTTGATAAAATATCTAGAACTTTTATTACACTTCGAGGAGGGCAACAAGGATCCAAGAGAGAGTTATAGACCTTACTAGAATAAAACAGGGCATAGAAGCAAAAGGCAGAATTCTATTATTCGATGCCCAAAAATAGGTTTCTTTTCATGCTGGTGAATTTTAATAAATATTGGTAATCGGGGACTTTTTCTTTTTCTTTCACATAACTTGTTAGTGACAATTTAGCAATTTCACGAAAATGTTAATAGAATACCAATAAGTTACTGGAAATCAAGTGATCGATATTTTTTACCCATCATTTATTTGATGCTTAAGACGAAGTCCATGGAAATTATATCGCTCGGCAATTGGCATGAACTCAGAAATTTTCAAAATATGATGAAGCATCCATACGTATAAGTACAATCATGTGGGAAAAGATTTTTTTTTTTTTTTCACGAAAGTCTTAATTCCTACTTGTAGAGATAAATTTCTAGCACAAAATATACTTCATTCTACTTACCCATCATTCAAATGCCACCTAGACAAGCTACCGGCATCAAAAAGAGCTTTCTTCCATCTCTTCACTTTTGCAGAATCCTTCTCGAACTTGGACTCTTGCATAAACAGTGCTCTCTGATAACTCTCTCTACCCCCTCTCACTTCTCTTGGGTCCACTTTATAAAAAACTAGTATAACAACAAGGTCCTTTTGTTCCTTGCACTCCATAATCTTTGCCAGCTCTTCCAAGCACCACCGTGAGGAAGCGTAGTTCTCTGAAAAAACAATTATTGCGATGCGTGATTCTTCAATGGCCTCCATAAGCACTGGTGATATTTGGTCTCCCTTCTTTAGTTCCTTGTATCAATGAAAGTATATATTCCATTCTGGTCTAGAGCTTTGTTGAGATGACCAAGGAAGTTGTTATGCACATCCGTGCCTTTGAAACTCAAGAAGACATCGTAAATCTCTTTGGGTTTCGATGAAGAAGCCGTTGGATGATGGAGTTGGACAATCAGCAACCTATAAAGCACAGACACGCTCGAGAGGCCTCTATGTTATGTCAACACTTGCTTGAACACACTCCGACCATGGTCAACACATGTCAAAAAGTCCGACACACAACTAACTATCCCCAACACGCTTTGACACACGAGTTCAGAAATCCAACACACAGATTTTGACACACAAGCGAAGGGAGAGAGAATTGTTGAAGAAGGCAACACACCCCATGCACGCACCGCGCACGCCCCGTGCACATGCTGTGCAGATTCCGTGCACATGCTATGCATATTCCATGCACATTTTCTAGAAGCTCAAGCATAGTCTACAGGAGCAATTTCTTCAATTTTTGTCTTTTTTTCTTGTTGAACACGCATTATTATAGGTCTGAACCCTTGACACCAAATTTAGGGATGAGATTGGCCAAAATTGCTCCTATGCTTGCTATATTGATAACACCAATGAAATGTTGATGCTTCGTCCAACCGGATCTTTCCCCTTCAATCTTCTTTTTTTTTTTTTATATTCCTTCCACCAATTTTTCTCAATTACTTATTTTAAAGATTTTATACCCTAGATAGATACGTGAAATTCATTATTTTATTTTTTTCTCTCACATATCTTAATATGAAAAGTCTAATTTTTTAATGATGCAATGACCTTCATAAATAAATTTCAGATCTTGAAATATCTTTCTCTTTACACATATATGTACAAAAATGATTTTATTGTGTATTTTATTAACAAAAATTTTTCCATTGAGTATTTCAGTTCTTTGCTTAATTTTTCAAATGCCAATTTTGCTAAACTTAAAAATATTTTTGACATGAGTAGTTAGCGTCATTTAGTAAGAAAATAGAGAAATGGTTTCTAAAATAGAGGAAAAATACTTCCTTTTGTGTACTAGTACATACACTATGCATATAAATACACAAATGAGGTGGACAATGAAAAGGTCAATGTAGGTAAATGCTCACCTTAAATTGACTTGGCACTATTTGAAAAGTGCAATTCCTCATATCAAGTCCTACTAATTTCTTTCGACCAGAGGAAAATTTTGGAATATGAGGAGCATCTCCATCCCATTCAAGCCATCTTAGCTCATTAGGGAGACAAATGGGACCTTGGAAAGTATTATGCACATTACGCAAAATGAGCAATCTCAACCACCTCATTTTTGTAAAAGCCTCAGGATCCACACATATCTTTACCGGCTTAGTTGTCTCCAACACTATAGCTTTAATAGCACAAGTTCCCTATATATGCAAGGCTATTTAGGTTATGCATGTTCAGTAATTAGAGTAAAAAAGATACGGAGCAGAATTTCAATGGTATTTACAAGTCTTACCATGTTGCTTGACAGAACATCGATAATGTCATCATGTAGCCATAGTCTACTACGTCTCCCAGGATCATCGCTTTCTTGGTTCACAATATCCATACCCATCAATTGAATCATATCATGCATCTGTATGTCTACTACGTCTCCCAGGATCATCGCTTTCTTGGTTCTCCACTACTTTTCTTGGTTCGGTTTGGTTTCTGGTTCGGTTAACCGAAAAAATCAAATTATGTCTCCTAATTCAAAATCTATCCAATTCTGTTAACCAAATTGAACCGATTAAAAATTAGCAAATGAAAAATTCTGATTCAAAATCTCTCTCGATAGTCTCCCTCTGTCTCTCGTGTTTGGTCGTTCTTGCCTCCGTCTTTGTCATGATCCGCCTCCATCTCCAGCGCGATCAGCCTCCGCTCCACTTCCGTCTCCAGCCGATTGGCCTCCACCTCCATCTCCGGCGCGAGCCGTCTCCGCCTCTGACTTGATCGCCTCCACCTCCGCCTCCGACTTGATCCATCTCCGTCTCTTTCTCACTCACTCGCTCACTTGCTCAGTCGTCTTCGTCTCTCGTTCAATCTGAACGGTTCCCGTCCATCACCCTTGCTCGGCTCTGCTCACCTTCCTCCTCCGAACCCATGTTAGATCCCGCTTCTATGTTCGTCCTCCCGAAGCCAAAACCCTAACATTGAGCCCGAATCCGAGCTCGATTTAGGTACTTGACTCATAGTTTTCTATGATCCACAAGCACTGTGGTTTACTCTCCTTCATCTCCTTCGATTCCTTTACTCTTTCAAAGATAAATTTTATGCAATTAAATTGATTTGAGTTAATGGTTACTGAGATATTGGTAATGTCACGTTCGATGCTTTTGTTTCTACTAGCTTGCTTGTATATAGTTCACTGAATGCACTAAAAGTTCTATCAACAAGAGGGCTGTAGGTCTTTAGGATGGGTGTTGCTGGTACATGATCAACGTTATTAGATGCGTGATATTGCAATATTCTAGGGTTAAGTTGCAAGATTCCTTTTTCAGAATGTTCTTTTGTAGTCTCTGCTTACAGACTGTGTAAAAGGACTCCTCATAATTTTAGGGACTTGCCAGTTGTGGACAATTGGCATGGATTCAATGACAATGTTTGTGTTTCCTTGCACTGTGAACACGCTTAACCTGTTTAGACTAAATTGGTTTGAGATGTAATCCAGAGCTGTTTGATTTTTGATTTACATCAGGTTAAATATGGGTTGTTGTATGATTGGTTTCATGCAAAAATATTTCCACTTTAGTAAGAAGCGGGTGATGTTGTAGCAGTCGGTAGTATTATATAATTCCTAGGTTGATGATAGTTTGTCCTATTTGGAAGTTTGATGATCTCTGTGAAAGTCAAAGTTGATGCCTTAGACCTTTATTGTCCCTTCTGATAATTTGTTTGTCTCTACTCGATAGTAGACAAGTTGTTAAATTGTTTAGTCTGCATATTGGATCTCGACACGTCAGTACATTTACTTCTTTCTGTGATGGAGTGTGTAATGCTGTTAAATCTTTTCAGGGCTAAAAAGCTAACAAAGAAGTTAGAGGAAGTGGCAAGTGGGATCCTTTCCAGAGTTGTGAAAGTATCCGGCTTCATCACTGGTTCAATTGTAAATTCCAGAGCTGGCAAGAAATTTTTCAGCCTCCTTCCAGGAGAGATCGTGCTTGCTTCTTTGGATGGGTTTAGTAAGTCTTCCATCTTCTTTTGGTCTTTATTTCTATCATAAATTGAAATAAGTTTTTCATCTGAAGCATTACTGTATTTCTCAATTTTCACCAACTTTACTACATGTCCTTTTGCTGAATGAGGTTGCCATTGCCTTTTCCCCTTCTGTCCTCATATTTTTCACGCTTCAGTTATATAAAAAGTTGACAATTATCACGATGTTGACACAACTAAATGGATGTTTACTGTTTAGTATGATTTTCATTAGATAGTGCCTTGTTGGAGCTATTTGTCTGCGTTGTTGGCTTAGCTGAATTTGAAATTGTGAAATTCTTGTAGCTTCCGACTTGGTACTAATGATTAATATTTTTTCTTTGTAGTAACTCTGCCCACATGATTGGTTTGGATGCAGTTGGTACCAACTTGGTAGTGTAATATATGCTAATCTTATTAAGTGGTTGGTTTATATCTAAGGTACGATATTTATTCCTATCGTGAGTTGGCAAAAACTTTCAAAGGATGGATCATGGCTATTGTCATGCTGGTAAAAAATGTGTTGCTAATGATTAATATTTTTTCTTTGTAGTAACTCTGCCCACATGATTGGTTTGGATGCAATTGGTACCAACTTGGTAGTGTAATATATGCTAATCTTATTAAGTGGTTAGTTTATATCTAAGCTACGATATTTATTCCTACGTGAGTCTGTTTGAGTTTCTTTGCACAAGAGAGCTCTAATTATAGAGCATAGAGAGACACACACACAAAACCTCAATTACTTAAATCAATAACCACTTGCCAGCTAATTCCTAAATTGCTATGGTGCTGTTTATCTGATGAAGATTCTGTAAAATTTTGTTTTCCTTTTCTTTTTGGACTAAACACAAGCGAAATGCTTTTGAGATTCAAATTTGAATACACGGGAACTCTTAGATATCAATTCTTGATGTGGTAATGCTTTTTAATGATCATTGTCTATCATTTGCTCGATTAACTTTGTTTCTGATGGTTGCATGTTGCAGGTTGAAAAGCTACAGCAATAAACTAGCTCCCTGGAAATGGAGGTTCCATTTGTTTTTGCCGTGACAGGTTGTGCTTATGGTTTCCTCTTGGACATCAGTTCAAGGGTGTTTTTAGAATTGCCTTGGAATAGAAAGCTCTAGCTCATTCTAGTAAGATAACAAGAACAGTATAGAAAGACAGGCAATAACTAATAAACAATTGGGGATCAAGCATTTTGATATTCTTTCTGTCAAGATTTTAGTGTACACACTCCATTGTTCTTTTATAGATTTCACATTATCTATGTGAATCCCAAATCTTTTCTGTTAGTTCAAGCTGTCATTAGAATGTTGGGATCAGATTTTGGTTACGGTTGTTGCTGTCATTGTGGTTGTTGTTGTTTGCATGTGGGATAACTTTTATGTTGATCTCTCAGAACTTCAAAGGGATAAGGGTATATAACTTAAATTAAAAAAGAAAAGAAAAAAAAGAGCTTTTTCAAATGCATTATTACATGAAAGATGTCAAAGCTGGTGAGTTTACAATCTCTACTTTGTTTTATTTCCAATTTAATTTCTCTTACATCTTTTAATGAGACATTTCTCAAATTCACAGCAAGGTATAACCTGTTTGTGCATCATTTGAATCATCTGTCTGTGTCATTTGGTGACTGAGTCTTTTTTCCTTTAGATCATCCCCTAATCTTGTTATAACATGGGAGATCTTACATGTCCTGCTTGTTTAAACGATATTCATGTTCTGCTTTCATCATACTGGAAATTGAATACTTATTGCCTGCAGATTATATGCAACTTTTTATACCCAGGGGGATTCACTAATAGAGCTGCTGTTTCAATTTATACTCTAATTCCCATTCTTTTTTATGCCCTAGCTGAACCATGAAACTTTTCAGAACTCGAGCTTTTTTTACTTATCTGTCCACTAATTATACCATTATATTGAAATTTGTTCATATAATCAGACGACCCAAACAACTTTTCCTGGGCTTGCGAAGAAATGATGTTAAAGCAATTGTTGCTACAGGTAAATGTTCAAGGAAGAATTTTTCTGCCTAATAACAAATCGATGGATAAAATTGAGATGAGCCTAATAATTTTTGTGCTCAAGCAGGTGCAAATGGCAAGTTCTCTGGTGGCTTTGACATTACAGCCTTTGGTGCAGTTCAAACCAGCAAGGGTATGTTTATGATCTGGTGCTCTTTAAATATGGTAAAATTTGTTGTCAATTTCAAATTCATGTGGGTTCTGTGCTGCCACTGATTCTGTGCAACCAGTGGAGCTAATTTCTCCTGCCCCTGATTGGTTTGGGCCGAATGCTTAAGTTTTTGAAATTCATCAGTTTAACTTGGCCAGAATTTTGATTTCAGGAATTAGAGGCTCCAAGAGCTCTTGATTTTGGGATGGCTTCGAAGCGGATTAACAAGGAGTTGAAGGACCTGCAGAAGGACCCTCCTGTTTCTTGCAGTGCCGGTTTGTATTTTGAAGCTGCTGAGTACTTTTCTTTGATTGATTAAAACTATAAGCTGTTGGTTCGGACTTCCGGAATTCATCAGTTTAACTTTTCTTTGATTGATTAAAATGTGATTTCTGGATGTAATGATTGATTCAAAGCTTAAAGATGGACATGTAAAGAGTGGATTTTGTTATTGATGATGTGAAATTCCTGTAATTAAGGAGGACAAATAGAGAAAAGAGGAGTTCCCATAATTGATATTTTTTTTTTTTTTAAAAAGTCTTTCGGTTCGGTTCGGTTCAGTTCATTGCATTTCCTTATTGGTTTAGTTCAGTTCGGTTTTCTGAGAAAACCGAACCTAATCGAACCACTTACACCCCTAATTGTGGGTATGTTCGGCGGCCTAGTGGTAGGGCCGGTTCGCAGTGGCTCGGCACTCCTCAGGTTGATTTGAGCATGCAAAGATTGCAGGAATCGGCATCAGTGCAAAGACCGGCTGGGTATTGCGCCAGGGCGGTTCGAATGGTGTAAGGGGTGCAGCATGGAGAAGGAGGCGAGACGCAGTGCAGTGGTGGCTGAAGCCACCATGGCGTCGTCAGGATGGAGGACGTGCGGGGAAAGCCTCGGCGGCCGCTTGAATGATACTCCGTTGAAGAAGTGAACGCGCGTATGAATTTTGACGTGAGATCCGGCCTTTCGAGCCTTCTTTCAAGTTCTGAATAATCCAACAAGGAACAAATTTTCACCACTTAGATTCACGATCTTCTGCAAATCACGCTTCACACTCTAATTCGAATTCTAAAATAATCCAACCAAGGACATAATGGAGTTAATATAGGCTGACGATTAGAATTTCTTTCAAGAGTAAGAGATATCTTTATTTTCTAATAATTCAAATTCTAAAAGATAAACTCTTATCTTAGCAATAGAATACTCTTCTCTTCTCTTATTGTGCTAATATCAGGTCAATTTGCTCAATTATCCTCTAAGATTTGAATTTTGATAATATCAAGATTAATTGCCCCGAGTTTGCTTTTCATGAATTAATTTTCCAATTTGTCATTTCAATTAACGAGTTTTGAAGCAAGAACAACTCTTCAAAAAAGGTTAAAAAAGCCCTGGCCAAGGACGTTTGAGCCTTGCACCGAGCTCAGTGCACTCTAGGCCTTCGCAAGCACCTATAAAGGGTTGGCAAGCACTGTCCAGTCACTAGCTAAGAGCCACTAGCCCTATGACTGTCACATGGCAGGCTCCGATAGGACCAATGCATGTCATTTTGCATTTATTTAAGCCATGAATTAGTTCCTTGCACTTCGTATATTGTGGACATATTTCGAGTCAAAATTATTTACTCATCTGAACTTACATCTTGTGCCATTGGTTATTCCTTTGATGTTTGGTTATGTACTAGATTCTTCTTTGTGATTTGATTTGCGTGTCATTTTGCACCTATTAGAATATATATCTTTGATTAGATATTTTGATTAGATTCACTTTTTTATTTTATTTTATTGAAACTTTTGTGGGTGGCATATTCCTTTCCTTATTTTTGCCACTTTTTCCTTATTTTCTCCATATCTTATTATTCTGCATGAACAAGGAAAATTTGAGTAAATAGAAAGAAATCCAAATATTTTCTCAAAAATATTGCATTATTTGTTGCCTAAAATAGGTCATATAACTTTATTTTTATAGAGTTATCCACTAAGGAAGTTGTTGCGTGGGTCTGTGCCTTTGAAGCTCAAGAAGATGTCTTAAATTCCTTTGAGTTTTGGTGAAGAAGCCATTAGATGATGAAATTCAACAATCAACAATGACTATTAGCTTGAGATTTGGTAGTGTTTTCAGGTCGTGCAGCATGTGATCCTCTTGTTAATTTATTCTTGTACTAGAGAACATAGATGCATGACTTTTTTGGGGAGGGTCAACAAAGAATAAAATTAGAACTTTGGAAAATGATGGTGCTTAAGGATGGACCAAGATATGTAATAGGTGTGAACATGTGGACTTATATTCACCGGTGCGTTATTCCCATTCTATGATTGACACAAGTATCTTTGTGGCCAAGAAAAGTAGTGGAGAAGCAACTTTCGGATGGTGGACTCTTGTGATGTAGTCATAGGCTCACTAATCATAAAAATTTTGTGGGCTTCCTTGAAATGGCATCCCCAACCATGGACTTATATTCACCAATGCGTTATTCCCATTCTATGATTGACACAAGTTTCTTTGTGGCCAACAAAAGTAGTGGAGAAGCAACTTTCGGATGGTGGACTCTGGTGATGTGGTCATAGGCTCACTGATCATAAAAATTTTATGGGCTTCCTCGAAATGGCATCCCCAACCTTTGAGTGGTTTCTTATTTACTAAGAAATAATTTAACACATGACTACTAAGACAATATATGATATTATTGGGCCGGAATGGATCTCATGATGAAATATCTTTCAGCAAAAGTCGTTCTTCAATTTTTAAAGGATATGGATTCTATGGTAATCCCAGATAGGGAATGTCATAGGTATGCAAGAAAATCAGAAGCTTTACTCCAAATAGAACTGTACAAACACAAATCATGCCGAAATTTTATAGACGACAAAGCTTGGAAAATGGAAAGTACAATAACTTCAGCAGGACAAAAGTATACAAACTATGCCATAATTTAATCGAGAACAAAGCTTAAAAATGCAGAAATGCTACGTTGGAATTTAATCAACAACGCAACACCTAGGATAAAGATATACATTGAAATTTAATTGATGACCTGAATTTGCAAACTACAGCTAAGAAACACGCTAGGAAGTGAGTCTAGAAATTCAAAGTACAATGCAAGAAAGTAAAATTAATTGAAACAAAACAGGTTTGTTTAATTTGTGTGCCGTGGACGGGGGTATTTAGTAGACGAATGATGGTAGTTATAGTGGTTGTGCCATAACTATCTTTGAGCAGTTCTCTTGCGGCTGTATTCATGTTCTTCTATCTCCAAAAGCTTTGTGCCCAAGCTCATGATGCCACAATCTTGTCTCCAAATGGTTGTTTCTTCCTTTGTCTCCAAAAGTTTTGTGCCCACATTCTCACAACACTATGATCTTATCTCTAAACAATCGTTTCTTACTCTATCTTCAAAAGTTTTGTGTTCATGTTCTCACGATGCCATGATCTTATCTTCAAATGGTTGTTCCTTCAAAATGCTTGTTAAATGCTCCACAACTTCCATCACTTTGTTTTCTAGTGACTTTAAACTTGTAATGGCATCTTGATGCCTCCTATTTGTTCAACTCTCTTCCGACGCCTTGATAGTTTAACAATTTTGTTAATATCCCTTTGTTGACCATTGTTAACCATATATCATTGCATACCAACGATTGATTGATAGTAGTGATTATTGATAAGCAGCACTATCGAGATTCTTGTGATCATTGACAACGAGTCATGTTGCTCAATAATTTTCAACACTTTAGTCACATGCCTATCCACATCGACAACCTAGTCACTTTTTGTGCAAACAAATACATATGACAACAATACTTTCAAATAGTTAGATAATCACAACAATCCTCACCATATGTCAAAAGAGTCCGTTTTTCAAAGTTTATGCCTCTAACCTTGTGTTGACACAATAATTTTTGCTTGGAGACTTTTCATTTGTTTCATGAGAAAAATAAGAATTGAGTTTGTCGATAGTGGTCCTATTGGATTCTTAAACAAAAACGGATTCTTAAACAAAAACATTTACTTAGCTTAATCCTGGACTCGCATCTTTTATTGCATTTCTCTACATTCAGACAATAGACACATTCAATGCGTTTGAATTAAACAAATATTGTTTGTGTCGAATAAAATAGTGGCTCGACTACAAACTTGTTCGTTTGAATTGGCCTGATGGAAGGCTCGACATGCAAGATGAACTGGAATTCGTAACTCCAAAATCGTGGTAGCTAGCTTCAATTTCATGATAGGCAATTGGGCCTAACTCCAAGATTGCGGGAGATTGTCTCAACTCCAAGATAGTGGAATTGGACATGATTGCAAGATAATGGAATTGGTTATAACTCCTTGCTGTGGAGTTGGCCATGAGTCGGACAAGTTGGATCACGATTCCACGAATTGTGGAAGTTCGGATGAAAAACTTCCAGATTAGAATTAGATGAGTGGAGGCTGGCAAAGAGAGCGGACTATTACGAAAAAAAAAATCCACATAAAATCCGCTATAATAAAGAAAAAGAGCAATGTCAACAAATATTTAACGAGCCTTGCGTAAAGCCTCTTTTGAAAATTCTCGGCCGCTGCCGCCACGGCAAACCTCATCACCGCATCTCTCACCAAAGCATGACTTCGCATCCAGATAGTTCTCGAGCACCTTTGCGACCGCGGCCAACCGCGGTGTTTTCAAACTCCTTCCAGAAAAACATTCCGACTCATGTATGAGCTTCGCTACATGGCCAAGCGTCTTTAAGAAGTCGCGATGTTTTCTTGAGGCAAAATGTATCTGCCTCGTGTAGCGATCTTGCTTAATATTGACGTGAGTCTGGCTAATGAGAGGTTAAAAAACATTATCGCTAATCTAAACTCTAATTACAATTATTTGCCACCGCATTCTACCCAAGATTCCCATCAAGAAATTGAAATGCACGGTAAAATGCTCACTTGGAGGAACACTTGTAAATATTTGATTAAAGAACCGACGTAAGAACATTTGTACATACGTAACATATAATATTCAGGAAACATAATTAAATTGCAATATATTATTCCAAGATTTAATGTACAAAATTCTCAGGCCTGTCATGAATCTTCTTCCAACACTCCGCTTTGCACATATTAGTCCAATCTTGACCTTCATCGATCAATTCAAGGTCCATGGGAAAAAGAAGGGTCTGCTGCTATGCCAACTTTACTCACCTATGTCCACGCTTCCAAACACACCCATGCAAATTTTAGAACTAATTACAAAGTCCAAACAAGTGTCGATCCCACGCCAGTCTCCAATGTTTGATTAGATCATCTAGGAAAATTTATCACACATTTGATTTGTTTACATGGGCATCAACAATGAAATAAATGCATTTGATTATAATTTGTAGGATGCGCAGCGAAATAACTCAAGCGCTTAGCTCTTTGCTTTTTATTTTTATTTTGTTTGTTCTTTCTATATTTCAAGGGCATAACTCTCGCTTAACATGAAGAAGATTCAACGGTGAACATGTCATTAAGTTGTGCAAAGCTATCTTACCAAAGGAAAGACCATATAACGCAAACATTCATCACGAACACCACAGGATAAAAAAATAAAGCCTAGAACCAAAGCCACCGAAAAACACGAAAAAAAAATTTAGCAGTTCCCCTCAAGCAGTACCACCATCTGTTCTGCTTAATCCATTTTCCACGTCTTGACTTGAAGATAATCTCCACAATAAAAATGGCAGCTCTCCAACGTCCACCTACGAAACAGAACTCGTCAAAAGTTCTCTTTAGCTATCTATACATATTCATACAAGAGTAGATTTTGCGCTACGTGCATGCATATTTCTCCCTTTTCTTAAGTATATAAAAGTGAACGGAGAAGTATATAATTTTCTCCATTTAGAAATCAGTGGGTGCAAAAGTGCCATGCATGAATGTACCCTAAAAGCAACATAGAAAAAGAAAAAGGAAAGAAAAAGGCGAAAGCATACCAAGGAAGCATTTCAAAACTCCGAGTAGAAGAACCTTGCTCTTGCTCCAGAACAACGATGTCATACCCGAGGCCACCTTCCTCATCATATTAACGACGGCTTTCACAACCACCCTTTTCATCGTCGACATCATATCTCTCTCTCTCTCTCTCTCTCTCTCTCTCTCTCTCTGCGTGTCGTTTTGGTGAAGCGAAATGCATGCGATAGAAGTCGCTGAGTGTGGCTTGTGCACTCTTGCGCTCAATTGGTTTTTGTAAAGGACTTTTGAAGGAACAAAAGGAGGAAAGGATTCAGTGGTTCTTTTTTGAAAAGAGAGAATTGCGAGAGATGGGACTCTTTAATAAAGTAAAACCGATCGTGAGCTTCCAAGGGGATGGCTTTCGGTGGCCGTGGATTTCAGAAAGGGAGATCTGAGTGAGAGTTGGTTGGTAAAGGAAAATCAGAATTAGGCGAGATTAGAAAGCTGCGAGAAGAAGAAAAGCTTGGGAATCAAATAATCTAGAATTTGTTTCTCACGCTATTTTGATATGAATTTTGCTGTCTCAATCCCCTTCATATGAACTTGTCAGGGGCTGAATCAGGTCGCCTAGTTGTTCCTTTGGCATGAGGGTATTAGGCAGAGTATGTTTCGTCTGGTCCCTTGAAGTATCACGAAGGGGCCTCGTTGTCAGTCAGCATGATTTTGCTTCATCCAGTACGTTCCCGTTGCGTTAGATTTGCTTTTACATTAATTCAGTATGTGTGCAATTTGTTATTTACGGTTTTTGGAGGTATTCTCATCGTCCTTTTTACTTAGTGCTGGCCTTCTACCTGCGCCTTGGTCCACCCAGAAAGTTTGGATCTTTACTCTTTTGGTCTTGCATATAGCTTTACTTAGTTCATAAGCATTCAAGTAGCTCTGCTTTTACTCACAAGCACTTACTTAGATTAAGTCATAATAGTACTGAAAAGAAATTATAAATATATTATACAAAAATCTAGATGGCACATTAGATGATTATGCTTTACAAGACTAGTTAAGTCAGAATTAATCCGGTTTCATCTAGTGTAGTATCGATCTTTGTCACCTAGATTAGGAAACTCATATTTATTATTTACTTTAGCGGACATTAATTATATGTGTATAATGTTGTTTAATGTGGTTCGGGTTATTTCTTTCCTCTTCTTTTACTTTCTTTGTTATTATTTAATTGGATTTTTATTTTTTTGAGTCTCTCTACATGATTATTTAGATTTCTATTTCCTTTCGAAAACTCAAAAAACAAAAAGGGAAGATTGCATGCAAAGCCTATTATAAAGGAAAAAGGTCCATGACCAGAATTACATTTATCTAGCATCATAAAGTCCCCACGCTTATGAATATCTAGTTCGCAGAAATAAGCAATCCTCTGCATCTTACTCAGCTCCTAACCTTCGGGGAAACTCTAGCTAAAATCGATCAAATAATTAATGAGAAACTAGTTGTCTATTGGTAGGGCGTGGGATAGTTTTGTGAAGTGTAAGTGCCATCTCTCTCGAGAGTTATTTGCGCCTGCTTAGCAATCCATCAAACTCTCTCAGATTCACCTTGGGAGGGTCGCAGCATGTCGAAACAAAATCAATTCTTCAACTAAGACCAGAATGATGTCTTGTTTGTACCCAGAACAGCAAGACTTTTCTAGAAAACGAATAATTATTTGGAAAATTGAAGTCATGATCTTTTGGCGATCATCAATATCGAGTAAATTGGATGAAAGAGAATGAGGATTCAATGTTTGGACAAATAAATAAATAAAATAAATGATTCTTCAAAGAAAGGAAAATTCGGTGCCAGGTGGTCTCACACATAACAAGAGCACGTCACATGGCGCTTGCGGCCCAGGCCTGTGCCCCACGGCGGTTCTTTACTGCCGAGAGGCCTAAATCGAGGGCCTGTACAGTATCTCTATGACGTTCTGCAATGGCCCAATGGTCTCGACTAAGGCTCGAGGTCCCTTGAGCTTTCGATTTTTCCATGTAAGTAAAAGGGTCAAAACACTTATTTCTTCAAGGTAACTTATGCTGGCAAAATTCCCAATGTAGTTTGAAGATGACTAAACAATATACAGGAGCTAACATGTGTATATGAGTGCGTGGACTAAATATTCTCTACATATAAAAGTTTATATGCAGGTGATGTTTATAATATGAAGGACTTTCTTGCTCTGCAATACTGAGTGGAATGTGTTAGAATTGAAAAAGCTTTGGATTTTGATGAACCAACGAGGGACATGGGATCATTGAGATGCTTGGACAGACCAAATTGAAGGAGAACAATTTGGATAGCATTAATACATCAATATGCTTGGAAGGATCTAGGTGTAGAAGGTGAACAATTGCGATTAGGTGATCACATAATGAGCTAGTTCACAAAAAATTTGTGATCTCACCACAAGTCAATGTTCGATGATAACATGTTGGTCTCAAACAAAATGTCCTTAATTTATAAATGACGCAAGATCGTGCAATATTGAAATTTTTTGTCAGGGATCAAATTCTAATACTAATAATGATTTCGATCCTTGATTTTTATAAAATGAATGAGAGACCTTTGTGTTAAAAATTTAGGTGTCAGCACACTTTAGTGAGGCAAATGAAGTAGTAGTACCTAGAATGGACTAAAGCTTTAACTTTTCTCTTTGCTTAACCATTCATGATGAACAAAATTATCAAAACGTTTAAAATTAAATTGATTAAATTGAAAAGTTTAAAACTATATTGACCACTGTATAATAGGTTTAAGACTTTTTGGATAATTATTCCTAAAAATCTACTACACTGCATAGTCATTCCTTACATTTAAGAGATCAATGTTTCTGTCATTTTTTATTGCTTGTTCTGATAAATGTACAATAATTGTAGGAGTAATAGAGCAAGTGTGTTGGGCCGCCAAACACACTCTCTGATACGGAAGGCTTTTTTAAAAAGTACTGTAGTTATCAATAATATTGAAACATGATATTAGCTCTTAATTCTTCAAGACTGAGATATAAATTAAATTATTTTCTTGAGTGTGAGCCTTGTAATGGATAATCGAGTGTGATCTCTTCTATGATATAATAGAATGAGCTTTGTAATGGGTAATGGTTACACCGAAAATACAAGGTTTCTAGGTACGCGAAAGTATGCTATATCTCAACTTGGAAAAAAAATCGTTGACTTCACCTAATATTTTGCTATTAGAAGCAAGGTAAATTACTTGGAACCTCCCCCCCCCCCCCCCCCCCCCCCTTTCAATTTGGGGAAAAAAATTCGGACACCCCTTGCATTTTCTAAGTGCACTCTGCCCTTTGTCGATTCTCAGGTAAAAGAATTATCAAAGTGAGTAATCTGGATTATATTGGAATAGTAGCTGGATCATGATGATGATTGATAGAAGTCACAATCTAAGGAAGACACATAAAAAAGGTCCAACGTAAATGACCTACTGCTTGATCAGAAATACACAAATTTCTTGTTTTAAAAAATGATTTTGCTTTTTTGAAGATCATTGTTATCATTCGATTCCAATATGTAATCGGTCGAGTGCAATTGCTCCACTTCAAAACCAAACCCCACAAGAAGCTGATGATCGATGTTATTTTGTCTCTAACTTGCAAATTTTTGTGCCAAATCTGATTCCACTGCTAATATCGACTAAACTCCATGAGAAATCTGATACATTCTCTAACAGTGTCCATGTAATGTCATTTTTTGTGTGTCTAATTTGGAAAGTTTTTGTCGTCATGCTATTCTAGTTTCTATTTCGATTTGTTTAACATCTTTTGACATGCTTCATATTGTGCCTCTGAAATTACGTTTCAATGCTTGCAAAGGAGGATAGTATTACGTCACTGCATATACAAAAACTCATGATATGAACAAATTGCTCTTTAAAGGGTGACTTGGTTGTCCATATTCCAGCTATATTTTGAAAACTTTATTTTGACGACTTAATTTTTTATAAATCTATCAAATCCGAAAATATTTCTAACACGGGGTTGGAGTGCATTTTGAAAATGCAGGGGGTTTTCGAGTAACTTCGATAAAATTGAGGGGGCGTCCAAGTATTTAATACTAAAATCAATATTGTACAGGAAAATAGATCTTAATTCAGATTTTATTTACTAGAAATTCCTAATAGCTCCTTAAACAATGGAATTTAAAGAAACGTGATTAATTTGGGGGGGGCGAGCTTTATGGATCTATAGGTAAACCTTTGTTTTCCTACTTGGACCTTAATTGAAATTTCAAGAAGTTGGGGGACCACGAGTAAACTCGCCCATATCGGGGGTATAGTTCCTGTTTTTGCCTCTCTCTTTTTTGAATTATTATATGAAGTTCCTGTTTTAACTTATGTTCATATTGTTATTACGTAGCAATGGAATTCTCATCACATCCAGCGGAACAACAGAGTCAAGAATGGGTCCATGCTTCTGCTTATGACAACACTAGACACTTTCTATAATATAGGACTAGCCCATAAATTCAATATTGACATCATACGTCTAGTCTTTCTGTACGATAAAGCATACCCTGTGATTTCTACATGGCATTATATCTCTAATCTCTCTAGACAATAAAGTCGTTACTTAAGTGACATTGGGCGATTTAGGTAACTTGAGAATTCAAGATGACATTAATTCAAGAATAAGTTAAACGACTTGACTCATCGGTAATATGAAATTAAAGAATATGTGTAGTACACAGTCGGTTGAGGCAACAAAGTGCCCTAAATAGATAAACTGGGGTTAAATTGATTTCTAAACAAAACCCAATCCCCTAAATTTAATTGCGACCCAACTTGCAGGTCATGAGACAAGTTCCTCAAGGAAGGAGAGCTCATGGGTGAGGTCGTTGTGGGACGGGACACGGAGGACATTTCGGTTAGTGGAACATTGAGAGTTGTTACTAATCTAGTAAAAATTCAAAGTCATTATGGTTTTATTACAACTTTTGTTTATGATAACCTTTCTGCCTAAAATTCTTATAACTATGTATCTGCCAATTTTTTAAATATGTGTAACTTTCTTAAATTACCGTACATTTTTCAATGCTGCACTAGTTTCCCCATTCTTGTCCGGAATTTTCAAGAAAAGTTTGGACCTTGGTGATATGAATAATCGCCACTGCCATATTTTGAACAAGGAATACGTCTATTCCTCTTTCTCTTCTACTTACCGTAGTTACTTTGTTTTCCTTTCTATATTAATAGTAACTAAAGCACCAATTCACACGTAGAAGGGACCAGAATTAAAGGATGAAATTCTCGATAAATAGAAACAAGATTAGAAATTGCATCATGATAAAGATATAAAATAAGTCCGCACTTGAAAAAGAAAAGATACCCACAAGAACCAATTACATGTTTAATGCCTATATCTTACACTCATACAATAGCCACTTGTATGTCCTATTCAATCCAATTTCCCCTCTTTAAAAGGAAAATTCGGTCACAGACTAATCATATCAAATCTAAAAGAGCTGCATATATACTAATGATGACACGGAAAAAGAATAATTTACATTGCTACAAGCGACTAAGCTTGTACTATCAACACGAATGAAATCAAAGAAGAATTTTCAAACAATTGCCTTTGAGCTAGATTTGGATGACCAATACTATGATAAGGAGGACCGTTGTGCCACAAAACAAAGAGTCTGAGTATTCGGCGAGCATCTTGAGAGTGTTGAGATTGTTGGTTCCAGTGCTACATATGTTTGGAGCTGAGACGGTGGTTTTTTCTAGTCAAGTTTCTTCTTCGTAATTCATGTGCTTTGGAGAAGATGGCGATCAAGGCTAAAATGCACAAAGCTACGAATTAGGAATCTTCGAATTCAGTTGATCTCTGAACATTGCTCGAGGCAGCACGAAGGATATACAAAATTGTCCTTTTGTTGCAAGTACTGGCAAAGTCTCATCAGTCTCATGGCACTGGTATGTTCGTCATCACTTTTGGCCATCGTTAACAGTCAGCTCTAGACCGTAGAAGCACCACCACCCTTTTCTCTGTACCTATCAGCCTCACATGAAAGGAGGAACATAGATGAAATTTCTGTGCAAAGCAGCCAATATTTTCAATGATTCTCCTGAAGGCCAAGACAGATTCCATTTTCAAAAGATGTCCATATATCATGCGAGAGATAACTTAGCAGACTAATTGACAAAGCACTGTCCAAAAAAGGTACTATCTAAGGACAAACAAGTTCCCTGATAGAAGAGTTCAGGAAGTTTACATTTCAGTCCTAAGAATGTCAATATTAAGGAATGTCAGTACTCCAGGAAATAGGTTTACATGCAAGCATATTATCTCTGAAGTGTACCATTTGATTCAGTTGACGGTAACTAGGCTCCCCAAAGTGGCATTGACTTTTGGCAAAACTCTTCCGTCAATATTTAAAAAAGGCGCGTTTTGGGTAATTGTGACTGAAATTTTTTTACTTTAAGGATACCTCTAGGTCCTATATTTTCTCTACAACATAATGTCCTTGGAGAACAAACAACACACTGTAAACTGGGTGATACTCTGAAGTTTTTATCTCATATGGGCAACTTCTTTTCAGAGAAATCTCGGCACCAATGAGACGACACTTCTAGCTTAGGAAACTCTTATTTATTATTTACTAAATTCACGTTAATTTTATGAATAGGGGTCCTGTCCCAAAAGTTAATAACCAACGTATAATGTTGCCCAACATGGTTCGGGTTATTTCTTTCCTTATCTTTTACTTTCTTTGTTATTAGTTAATTTGATTTTTATTTGTTTGTGTATCCTTACATGACTATTTAGACTTCCGTTTCTTCTGAAGAAATAAAAAAGGGAATATTGCATGCAAAGCCTTTTATAAGAGGAAAAGGTACCCATAATGGGAATTACATTTGTTTAGCATAACCTGAGTCCTCAGCTTATGAATCCCTAGTGTACAGAAATAAGCAGTCTCCTGTGTCTTTCTTATCTCCTAACCTTAGTGGCGATTGTAGTTAAAATCAATCAAATAATTAAGAGATATCAATTTCCCTTTGATAGGGCTTGAGAGAGCCTCTACGAATCATAAGTGCCATCTTGTAAGAGAGTAATATGCGCCTGCTTAGAAAACTGTTAAACTCCCTCAAGTTCATCTCAGAAGGTTCACAGCGCACTAAAACAAAAATAGTTCTTAGAATGAAGTAATGCTTTTTACTTATAACAATAAGACTTTTCTAGAAAATGGACAATTTCATTTTGGAAAACTCAAGTAACGAGCTTTCCGCGAAAATGAATATTGAGTCAATTGGATGGAAGAGAAATGAGGGGTCAAAGTTTGGACGAACAAATATATAAATAAAATAAGCGATTTTTTCAAAGAAAGGGACAATCGGTACCAGGTGGGGGCATGCTGAATAAGAGTGTGTCACGTGGTGCTAGCAGCCCGAGGCTATGCCCTGCGCTGGTTCTTTATTGCCTAGACGCCTGAGTTTGCTAAGGAGTGAGTCGAGGGCCTTGTGCAATATCTCTATGACACTCCGCAATGGCCCAATGGCCTTGAGTAAGGCCCGAGATCCCTTGCGTTTTCGATTTTTCCATGTAAATAAACGAGGCAAAACACTTGTAACATGAAGGGCTTTCTTGCTTTGCAAAACTAAGTGGAATTTGTTAGAATTGAAAGAACCTTTGAATTTTGATGTACAAGTGAGGGACATGGGATTATCGAGATGCTTGGATGGACCAAATAGAAAGAGAACAGCTTGGATAGCATCAATACATCAATATGCTTGGAAGGATCTAAGTGGAGAAGGTGAACAAATTGAGACTAGGTGATCGTGTGATGTGTTGCTTCACAAAATATTTGCGATCTCGCCATCAATGTCCTTAATTTGTAAACGATGCAAGATTGCATAGTGTTGATATTTTTTGTTAGGGGTCAAATTCTAATGCTATCAATGGATTCAATCCCTGATTGTTATCAAATGAATGCGAAACCTCTAAGAAAAAAATTTAAGTATCAACACACTTCAATGTGGCAAATGAAACTTTACCAAAAAAAAAATGTGGCAAATGAAGTAGTAGTACTTAGAAAGGACTAAATCTTTAACTTTTCTCATTGCTTAACCATTCATGATAAATAAAATTGTCAAAAGGTTTAGGATTAAATTGATTAAATTGAAAATTTTAAAACTATATTAATTGCCGTATAATAGGTTTATGACTTTTTGGATAGCTATTCCTTAAAATTTACTACAGTGCATAATCATTCCTTACATTTAAGCGATCAATATTTTCCGTCATTTTCTATTGCTTGCTTTGATAAGTGTACAAAAATTGAAAGAGTAACAAAGCAAGTGTGCTGGGCGGCCAAAAATACTCTTTGATATGGTATAAATGGAAAAAATTTCAGAAAAGTCCTAAACCTATTACATTAATGCAATTTAGTCCTAAACATTTTAATGGTGCCAATTGAGTTCTAAACATTTTGACTTGGTGCCAATTCAGTCATTTTGGCTAATTTTGGCTAAGTATTGAATTAGCACCAAGTCAAAAGGTTTAAGACTAAATCGCCATTAGTTAAAAGGTTTATGACTAAATCAATACCATTAAAAAGTTTATGACTAAATTTGTACAACAAAAGGTTTAAGATTAAATTGGTACAAAGTCAAAATGTTTAGAACTAAATTGGCACCATAGAACTAAATTAGCACCAATGCAATAGGTTTAAAACTTTTATGACACTTTTCCCTAGTATAAGTAGTAAACAATGCTAAATGACCTTAATTTTTTCTTAAAAAAGTAATGTAGTTATCAACAAGATTTAAACATGATATTAGCTCTTAATTCTCCAAGATTGAGAAATAAATTAGAATTATTTTCTTAGAGTGTGAGCTTTGTGATGGATAATAGTTTTCACCGGAAATACAAGGTTTCCAAGTACCCGGAAGTATGCTATTTCTCAACTTGGAAAAAAGCGCTGACTCACCTAATATATTGCTATTAGAATCAAGGGTAAATTCCTTGGACTCCCCCTCAATTTGGAAAAACAAAAAATAAATACTCGGACACCCTTTGCATTTTCAAAGTGCACTCTGCCCCTTTGTCGATTCTTAATTAAAAGAATTAGTCAAAATTGAGTTAGCTGGGTTAACTTATTTGGAATTGGAATTGTAGTTGGATCATGAAAAATGACTTGACAAAACTCCATATATCAAAGGAAGAGAAATGAAAACGGGTCCAACGTAAATGACCCTACCTGCTTGATCGGAAATACACAAATTTCTCTCGTGTTTAAAAGAAATGATTTTGCATTTTTGCTTTTCTTAAGATCATTGTTCATCATTTGATGTCAAATATGTAAACCCCAACTTAAACATCTTCTTTCACGCTCAAGTCGCGGTCGAGCACCATGCTCGCATTTTGGTCTCTATTGGTCTAGAAGTGCTACCCCACTTCAAAACCCAAAGCCCCATGAGGAAATCTGATAAATTCTTTAGTAGGGTTCATATAAAGTTGTAGAGCCGTTTGACTTGAGACAGCAATTAATAAGAAGGCACATGTAACTTTTTGTGTCTAACTTGGAAATTTTTTGTTGTCACGCTATTCTAGTTTCTATTTCAATTTGTTCAACATCTTTTACCATTCTTAATCATATCGTGCCTTTGAAATTACGGTTTAATGCATGAAAAAGAAGATAGTATCATGTCAACTGCATATACAAAGATCGTGGCATGAAAAATTTGCTCTTAAAGGGTGACTTGGTTGTCCCTATTCCAGCTATATTCTGAAGACTTTTTCGTGATAACTTAATTTTTTTTATTAATCTATCAAATCTGAAAATGTTTCTAACACGGAGTCGGAGTGCATTTTGAAAATGCAGGGGGTTTTCGAGTAACTTTGATAAAATTGATGGTGTGTCCAAGTACTTTAATACTAGAATCAATATCGCTAAAGGAAAATAGATCAAAATTCAGAATTTTCTTTTTTACTAGAAGTTCCTAATAGCTCCTTAAACATTGTAATTTAAAGAAATATGATTAATTTGGGGGGCTGAGCTTGATGGATCTATACGTAAACTTTTATTTTCCCTACGACATTAATTGAAATTTTAAGAAGCTGGGGGGCTAGGAGTAAACTCGCCCATGTCGAGGATATGTTCCTGTTTTTTCCCCCTTTATTTTTTGAATTAATGCATAATGTTCCTGTTTTAACTTATGTTCATGTTGTTATTGCATAGAAATGGGATTCTCACCGCATCTAGCAGGACAACAGAGTCGAGAATTGGTCCATGCCCCTACTTATAAAAGCACTAGACACTTTCGATAGCATTGAACTAGCCCATCAATTTACATCTTGATATTATATGTCTAGTCTTTCTGGACAATAAAGCAAGCCTAGTGATTTTTACATGGTTTTATATCTATAATCTCTCTAGGAAATAAAGTCTTCACTTAGGGGACATTGGGCGATTTAGGTAGCTTGAGAATTCAATGTGACATTAGTTTAACTTAAACGAGCTGACTCATCGGACTGACAAATTGCCCTATATTGATAAATTGGAGTTATATTTATTTCTAAACGACGCCCGAGCCCCTGAATTCAGTTGCAACCAGAGTTGCAAGTCATGAGGCAAGTTCGCAAGGAAGGAGAGTTTAAGCGCAATGTCATTGTGGGACGGGACACACAGGACATTTCAACCAATGGAACATCAAGAGTTGTTACTAAGCTAGTAAAAATTCAAGTTACTATGGTATCATTACAACTTTTGTTTATAATAACCTTTCTGCTTGAAATTCTTATAACTACGTATGCCAATTTTGTAAATATGTTCAACTTTCTTAAATTACCATACATTTTTCAATCTGTCCTCCTCTTTTTGACACAAGGGGTCTCTTTTCTTGACCGCTACTTCCATGAAAACTTTGGACCTTGGTGATACGAATAATCATCACTACCATACTAGGCATACGTCCATTCCTCTCTCTTGATTGCCGTACTTACTCTGTTTTCCTTTCTATATTACACTAAGTGCCAATCCACGCATCGAACAGACCAAAATTAAGTGATGAAATTCTCAATAAGTAGAAACAAGATTAGAAATTGCATCATGATACAGATGTAAAACAAGTCCACACTTATAAAAAAAGTCACCCAAAAGAATCAAATACATGTTTAATGCGTATATATTACATTCATGCACATACTTAATAGTCATTGAGTTACCTTCCACATAAAATTATAACAAAAAGACAGATATTCAACACTTTTTTGAGAGATTACCGACAAAAAGAAAAACAAAAAAACGCTTTGAGAGATTGAGGTTGCACACATCTCATTTTAATCGTCTAACTGGTGGAAAAAAGAAACATTGACTACTCAGATTTGAAACAATGTTGCAGCACGATAGCCACTACTATGTCCCATTCAATCCAATTTCGCCTCTTTAAAAGGAAAATTGGTCGAAAGAGCAATCATATCAAATCTAAAAGAGCTGCAAATATACTAATTATGACAGGAAAGAAGAATAATTTACATTGCTACAAGCGACTAAGTTTTTGATATCAAAAGAAATGAAATCAAAGAAGCCTTCGATAATTTACAACTGTGAAGAAAAACCTTGAGCTATAGCAGATTAGATGAGTTAAGGTGCTCAGAAGTTAGAATCTATTTCATTTTCTATTTTTTCTGTTTTGCCAGAATAGAGTTTCTATTCCAATTGACCTTCGGAGCTGAAATAGTGGCTGTTTCTAGTTGAGTTTCTTGTTCATAATTCACGTGCTTTGAAGAAGATGGCAATCAAGACTTAGATGCACATTCCTAGAAAACGGGAATGGTCGAATTCAGTTGATCTCCGAACACCTCGAAGTGGCACGAAGTTTATACTTGGTTGTCCTTTCATCGCAAGTACTGGCAAAGTCTCATCACTTTTGGCCATCTTGAACCCTGGCTCTAGGCCATAGAAGCACCAGCATCCTTTTCTCTGTACCTATCAGTCTCACATGAAAGGGGGAACATAAATGAAATTTCTGTGTAAACCAGCCAATATTTTCAATGATTCTGCATTTTTACCTAGCTCAGCCTTAAACCAGAGACAGATTCCATTTTCAAAACATGTGCATATATAATGGGAGAGATGATTTAGCAGACTAATAGACAAAGCACTCTGCAAAAGAAGGTACAATCTAAGTAAAAACAAGTTCCCTAATAGAAGAGTTTAGGAAGTTTACATTTCAGTCCTAAGAATATCAATATTAAGGAATGTCTGTACTCCAGGAAATAGGTTTTCATGCAAGCAAATTATCTCTGAAGTGTAACATTTGATTTAATTGATGGTAACTAGCCTCCCTAAAGTGGCATTGCCTTGGGCAAGATTCTTGAGTCAATATTTGAAAGAGGTGTGTTTTGTGTAGCCATGCCTGAATTTTTTTTACTTTGTATACCTCTAGGACCTATATTTTCTCTACAACATAATGCCCTTGAAGAACAAATAACACACTGTAAACAGGGTGATACTTAGAAGTTTTTATATCAGATGGGCAACTTCTCTTCCCAGAAATTTCGGTACCCGTGATCTGATAAAGAGATGATTTTTGGATGACTTGTAAACTAGTACTGGGCTAGGATGGGTTCCAATCAGCTGCATCTTCCAAACATTCGATAGGATTCATGCCAACTTTATAACCACAGACTCATTTTCTCTATCATGAAACTATGCCATAATTAGGGCTGGTTTTTGAGCTCCAGAGGGAGGAGATTGAGCAAGGCAGTCCATTATTTGCAAGATGAGTCCTCTTGCTTGATTTCATATTCATAAAGGCAATGAGTTAGATCATGTTTCCCACAATGGTTATGACTCATAATCAGAAGCTCTAAAAGTCAAGAGTTTTCATGGTTTTTTTTTTCCTAAATTTTTTGTTTAGATGCATCCTTTGCACATCTCTTGCTTCTTCACCTTGTACTAGATCTTGTTCTTTCAAGACTCTTACATGGACAATGTCCGTAATCTAGATTAGCTTCTTCATGTACTGGTCAAATCTCTCAATGAAACAGATCCTGTTTCACAACGTTTTAACTTTTATGTCAACAAAGTCTGATTAAAACATTTTATGAGTTATGAACAAGCTTAGGAAACATGATCATGGCAGCATTAGACAGACAAAAAATCATACTGGAAAGCCAAATATACACCACAATTTAACAGTCACATACTCTCATGTATGCAAGAATAGACACTTGCAACTTAAAAACCAGAAAAGAGATTTCTTTATCAAGTACTTTGCAAATGGCATGTTAGAGAGCATAATTTCCTCATAGCTAAAATATCATATTTCTTTGAAGATACTATATTTCTCAAGTTAAATATGATAACATTAAAGAAATCAAACAATCTTGCTGCAGTGAAAAAAACTGAGGAAGAAGAGATCAAGAAACAGGGGGAAAGTGGAAAGGAAAAGAAAACACTAATGTTAGTTTAGCAAGTAGCACTTCCTACAACTGTTTTAGGGCAAATAAAAATAATACGGAGATGTCTAACAAGTCACAAAGAATTTAAGAAAAAGGTATAAAGCATGGAAATAAAGAATTAATATGAAGTTGACTTCTTGATGCTTCCAGCAACTCCACTTTCTTCATCTTAGACTCAGAAAAGGACATAAAAGACGGAAAATTAGTTCTGTAAACCTCCATTTATTTTCATGGTCATGTGTTGCAATTTTTAAAGTGCAACGACAAACAGAATCACTAAGAATCCACATCCAGCAGTAATCAACATAAGGAAGCATAGAGCTCCAGTAAGCTTTAATCGTCAATTATCGTGTGTCACAACTTCAAAGTGGAGCTAAGTAAATATGAAATCAGCAACATAAGCAAGTGCATAAACTGACCTAATCATGCCTTGGAGCTACTTGATGTGCAGCAATAGTATTGAGCAACCGCCTCCAAATTTATCATTTGCACAGCCATGATATACTTTACGCCTAAAAAAGGGTAAGAGTCATCTAATAATAGGAATAAACAAATTCTAGGAAGTTTAGTTTTGTTTCAGTATGATCAACAGATGTACCTATAATCGCTAATGGTGTTACACAAATTATGGTTCACATGTCACATGAAGGAGCATGCTGAAAGCTTCTCTGTAACTTCCATAGCCAAAAATCCAGTCCTCTGCCACTGTTCAAGAAGAACATCAAGAGCTTCCATCTTCACATGTTTTGTTGCCCACGAAAGCATGAGGAGGAAACAAAGCAAGCATATCAAATTTAGGAGCTATGTCAGAGAGACAGTTGCTCTTACTGTAGTTTCAACATACATTTTGGGCAATGAATTTCACAAGAAATGTTTTCTTCTTTTGGTTAACTGTTTAAGACTATATATAAGATTAATCAGGCATATACTACATGAAGTCAACAAGATTCTCACTTGAAGTTGCTGAGTATCTCACATGGAAAAAGAGGCTTCTTATTGGATTAGCCACCTCCACCTTTTCTAAGAGTATTTTGTTATATATACCCCTGTAGCAAGGTGCCCTTGCCTTTCGTTTGAATTATTCTCCACCAAGACACTAAAGGGCCAAATATTTTGGCATCAACTATCCATTTCTGTCCACAAAGTCATTTATAGTAGTGTGTGTCGCCACATAACTATAAATGATGACAGCAATAGATTATTAGATAACAGATGTCTACTAGAAACCAGGCTCAAACTATTTGTGTAAATTTGGTCATTGTATGAAGAATTGTGGCCAAGGAGCAGGTTCTTACATCATAAAGGCAATACAATGCTCACAATGCACTTTCATACCAAACAAGTATATCAAAAGTCTAGCTAAAACATAGCCTAAGATAACAATGTTAGGAACTTCACCAAAACAGATAAAGACAGTAATATGGTTCCAGATAGAGCACAGTGGCAAATGAAATACGTTAAAACATTGGAATAATAAAACAAGATTACTGCTATTGTCAGCCGTAGCCATATTTTATGAAAGAATAATGGGAACAAACCCTTTACAGCACAATGATATGGCCCTAACAACACTAAAGCAAACACAGCAACTAATTTGATTATCTACATGTTGCATTCCAGTGTCTTATCATTGGTACCTCAGAAGGTTATCCTTCATTAATCAGGATTCGCTCAAACATTCAAAAAACATCCAGGAGTGTCAGCTTCTCAGTTATTTTCCTTCATAAAAGCTATGGCACATAAGAAGAAAAAGAGAATCCTAAGCTGTTGAATTCAGAATCGAAAATCAGCTTCTAGTGCTTTTGTCTCTATTCTATTGAATAACTTACGTAAACTCCGTGTTTCTCATGTTTGTCTTTTTCATATCCACAGTCCACAGGGTGAAAGAAAATAACCACCTAACCAGTTATCAATGGGCACAACCAATGTCATATTACTCTCACTCCATGTAAATTTGGTTTTATTCTCCCCCGTTGCTAGAGTCAAGAAGTGGTTAAAGGACTCGACTGTCAAGCGATTTTTCCTGTTGGCTTGCCATCTCACTGCAACTTCCTCATTCCTGGCAAACCGATCACCCGCTGCACATCTTTATGATAAGTACATACTACACATCCACATTTACTAGGCACCTCAAAAGTACCCAAATCCCTCCCTCCCTCCCAACCTGCAACACCAACCCATGTAAACCCTACTCCCCATTATTTAACTCTCCCTCGCTTGTTTTTCCTTTGAACCTAGACTTCACCCACTTCCTTCAATAAATTGCCACCTATGAAAACAAGAGAAAGAAAAGGCTATACCTTTCTAGAGATTGTCACTGATTTTGCAGCATGTAACGTCGATTAACCTATGGATTCAATATCAAGCATCCACAGAAAGAACTCACAAAGAAACACCGATTCGGTGCCTCTCGAACAAATTCAATGACACATTCTATAGCAAGCTGAATCGAAATCAAAATCCACCTGCCAGGTGTTACCTATAGCAAGCTGCATGAAGCCTAGAACCTTAGGAGAGAATCGTTCACCCAAAGCTACGTCGCCAGTTTCCATGGCTTCGGTCAGCGGTGGTAGCCCGTTGCCTCCACTGGCCAGCCTCTGTCGCTGTTGGCTCGCAAGGGACTCTGTTTCCATCCATTTCGCCAGAGCTATGTCATGTCGTATGGGAGGTGGGCAGTCATGATGCTGACAGTGGCGTCGATGGAGTTGAAAGTTTGGGCTATGGCGGAGAAAAAGGAAGGAAGGAGCTTCAATGAAACAGAGAAGGAAATCAAATTCATTTTTTAATTGCCTAGACAAATTATTTCAAGGCCATCTGTTCTGTATGTAATGAGTTGCCAAAAAAAACTAATCATCTTAGAAGCATGAAAAGGTTAAGTTCAGATCAGTCTCTTGAAATATATGCAACTTTAGAGCTCAAATTGGAGAATTGCTTGACCAAGAACCACATATATTAGTAATTCCCAATAAGGATCAAGAAGATACTTCTCTCAACAAGTCTAACAAATGGATTAGCTATTAAGATACTGCACTTCATCTTTTTCCTTGATCAAGTACATGATGTTCCATTTCTCAAATGACAATCTGGCTAATAATACCCAGTCTAGAGGAAAAAGCCACATTTGATAAACAAGGCATCTGAAAATTGGTTAAAAGAAAAGACTGGACATCTGTTACTCTACCTTTTGTTAGTGAGCAAATTCTACAACGATATTTTGCAACAATTATATGGCTGAACACCACTCCACTGAATCAACTACGCTTAGGGTGCACTTGATCTAGAATTTCCATTACTGCAAGAGAAATAAGAAAAAAGTCAGAAACATTCATAAATCACACAGACACTTGAAAAGGGGAAAAAAAGATTAAATTTCTGTGGAAGCAACCAACTGTTTCTGATGATTCTGCATTTTCACCTAGCTCGGCAGCTTGAAACCCAAAACAGATTCTATTTGCAAAACACGTCCAAATACCATGCAAGAGATAATTTAGCAAACTAATTGACAAAGCATTTTGCAAAAGAAGGTATCATCCAAGCAAAAAACAAGTTCTCGGATAAAGGAATATGCTTAACTTAGGAAGTTTACATTTAAGTCTTAAGCATATCAACTTTAAGACATGTCTGTACTGCAGAAAACAAATATTCAGGCAAGCAAATTAAATCTGTAAGTGTACCACGTAAATCAATTGACAATGACTAGGCTATAACCTTGGCAAAAACTTCTTGCATCAGATTAAAATAGGTGTGTTTGGGTTAGCTATGGTTTAAATAAAATGTCTTGGAGATCAAACAACATGCTGTAAACAGAGAAGACTTCGAGGCTTTTAATACGGATGGGCAAGTTCTCTCATAGAGTTATTGGCACTGGTGATCTGATTACGAGAAGATTTATAATTGACTTGTATACTAACACTGGCTAGGATGGGTTTCCATCAGCTACGTCTTCCAAACATCGCATATGAACCATGCTTGCTGTTAACAACAGTCTCATTCTCTCTATCATAAAAATATGATTAGGGCTAGTTTTTGAGCTTCACAAGGTGGAAATTGAGCAAGGTGGTCCTTTATCTGCTAGGCACATCATCTTGCTTAATGTTGTATTCAGAAAGGCAATGAGCTACTTCATGTTTCCCACAATACCTTCGACTTATAATCAGATTATTAAGAGCAGCATGGTTGAGCTTCTTCAATTAAAACTAATAATTCAACAGAAAGACATTGTCTGTAATCTAGATTAGCTACTCTATGCACTGCTTCAATCACAATGAAACAGATCCTATTTCATTAACTTTTTAACTTTTATGTCAACAAAGTCTTGAGTAAAAAATTGATGAGTTCTGAACAAGCTTAGGAAACATGAAATGTCAGATCATGGTAGCGTCAGACAGATGAAAAACCATACTGAAGACACATGCCATACATCACAATTTAGGAAGCACATGCCCTCATGGATGCAAGAAGAGACAATTGCAACCAATAAACAAGAAGAGAGATTTCTCTATTGAGTACATTGCCCATGACATATCAGATAGGGTAATATCCTAGTTAAATCATTTTTTTTCTAAGATGCCAATTTCCCACTTTAAACTTGATAACAATAAAGACATCAAAGAATCTTGCCGCAACAGACAAAAAGCGAGGAAAAAGAGATGAAGAAACAGGCGGGAAAGGGAAAAGGAAAGAACAAACCGATGTTATGTTAACTTGTAGTACTTCCCAGAACAGTAAATTTTTTATGGCAGAAAACGAAAGGAAATGTCTAACAAGTCACATAGAATTTTTAAAAAAAGAAAGATAGCGGGGAAATAAAGAAATAATAAAAACTTGACTTCATGACACTTCCTAAAACTCGACTTTCTTCCATTTAGACTTGGAAAAGGACAGAAAAGGTGGAAAATTAGTTCCATAAACCTCCATTTATTTTCATGGTTATGCGTCGCAATATTCAAAGTGCGACAACAAAAAGAAGTACTACAAAGCCACATCTATCAGTAATCAAGTTAAGGATATAAACCTCCTGTAAGATTTTGTTGTCAATTGTCATATGTCACAATTTAAAAGAGGAGCTAATTAAATACAAAATCAGCAACGAAAGCAAAAGTTCAGAAACTGACCTGATTCATTCCTCGGAGCTACTTGATGCAACGACAATATTGAGCCACAGCCTCCAAATTTATCATTTGCAAAGCCATAATGTATTTCCTTCATACATAAAAAATGGCTAAGAGTCATCTAATCATTTATGAATAAACAAATTTTACAAAAGTTTAGTTTCACTTCAGTAAGATCAACAGATGTACCAATGATTGATAATGCTGCTGCACACATTATGCATAGTTCACATGTCATTTAAAGGGAGCATGCTGAATACTTCTCTGCAAATTCTGTGGACAAAAATCCCATCCTCCGCCACTGTTCAAGAAGAACATCAAGAGCTTCCATTTCTGCATGTCTTGTTGCCTAGGAAAGCACAAGGAGAAAAATAAAGAAAGCATATTGAATTAAGGAGCTTGTCAGAGAGAAAGTTGCTCTTAGTGTAGTTTCAACATAAATTTAGGAAATGCATTTTATGAAAAATGTTTTCTCCTTACCTTTTTCTATTTTTATTTTTTAACTCTTGCTTAATGTTTGAGTCCAATAGTTCATCTTTAAATTGGTGCATCTCTAGGTGCTGTTGTCTACTTCCTCTTAGTGTCAAGAGCATTAGTAATGCACATAAAAAATAGTTCATCAAAGCAAATAATAGCAACAAATCTATGACTCCATCTATTTCCTTTTCAAATCACCCCTTTCATATCTGCTCCATGTTGACTATACTTTCAAGGCTTGAATCTTGTTCATCCTTTGCTCCGTATGTAGACTAAGTGAGGAAGATTGTTGTATCGCAGGGATGGGATTTTCGTCAAAGCCAACTGCATTAGATCATGAATCCTATTGGACAAAGCACTGTCTCGAAGACAGAATCGTCGATGCACCTTACACAGAACTTTCAGTTCTTTCTTCAAATTCCACAACACAAAGTCTAAGAGAGGATCTTATGCGTGAAGCATGGACAACTCTCTTTGCTGCTCAATGTCAAGGTATGGACGTTTTTTGAAGGACATTCTCCTTACTATTAGGTATTCAATCTAATTTCTAGTACTCAACCACTATATTTTCTGAAATTATATGTGAAATTGCAGTTATCCTCCCTATACTTGAGATTTTGCAAAGTCTCTCAACTCGTTTCTCATAACTTTAGAATTTTGCATCTCTCACTATGCCCTTTTAATTAAGAGAGGTGAAGACACCATAACAACTTGCTCTTATTTAATGTAAAGCAATAAATAAATACCCAGAATAATCTTTAAATTAGTAATCTGTTGAGGCGATCAATTACTAATTAACATATTCAAGCATGCAATACAGCACAATCTATGAGCACTCTACATTCTGGTCCAGCAGCTCACAACGGATTTATTTCTATTCCAAAATAAATAAATAAATATCATTCCCCTATTCTCTCTCTATCCTCAATGAAGCTTTTTCTATGACTGTTATTAGTCCAAAATTCAGACAGAGCACAATGACAGACGAGAATCATGAAACAGTGTACATAGTAAAGCAAGATTCTTGCCGTTGTTATCCCTAGTCATATTTATGAAAGAATAATGGGGACAAAACCATTTATAGAAAGGGGTCGAAAAGCAATGACAGACATACATTCTGTGTGTCATTCGTCCTGTTTCTTCCGGCGCAGTAAGGTGCCTTTTCTCAACAATCACACAGCTGTTCAATCAAGGTATAATATAAATAAAGTACAATGTGAAATCATTTACTAGTTAAGACTGAAAATACTAATTATCTTAATTAGAAAATAAAGTATATTTGAAATGCACCTAATTACTGAAAATCAGTTTCTCACCCAACTCGAACTTCAAGGCTGTCCAAAGCAAGCTTTGCCTTATGTTAAAAAAACAAATAAGTCCTGCTACTTGTTAGGAGAAACAAAAAATGAGTATTAAGAGTCAAAATTTCCCTCATACATGCATATTGGCAATTCAAGGGGAACTCAGCGTCAAGTTGCCAACAGTAGAAATATTTCAATATCAATATGCAGCTACTAATAGAACAAATCCATATCTCTTAGCTATAAGATCAAGATCTAGCAGGTCCTATATAATATACGGGTACCAAACTTCCAAGTAATGGTTACTCATCCTGTAAGTCAGATGCAAATCCCACCTAATACTCAAACTGATAAAGCTCTAACGATACTAAAGCAAAAACAGCAACTAATTTGAGAAATTACATGCTGCTCATTCCAGTGTGTCTTATTATTTGTACCTCAGAAGTTTTACTTTCATTAATCAGGTTTCAATCGATCATTCAAGAAGCTTCCAGGAGTTTTAGCTTCGCAGTCATTTTCCTTAACAAAAGCTATGGCACATCAGGATAAAAAGAGAATCCTACACTGCTCTGAAGGCCTCAGAAATCAGAATCGACAATCAGCTTCTTGTGCTTTGGTCTGTATTCTACTGAATACCTTTTGTAAACTCTATGTTTTTTGTGATTATTTTTTTTTTCATATCCACAGTCCACAGGGAAAAATAAAATAACCACCAAACTATTTATCCATGCACACAGCTGATGTTCATATTACTCTCACACTCTAAGTAAATTTGGTTTTCAATTCTCCCTAGTTGCCAAAGTCAAGATGCAGTTAAAGGACTTGACTGTCAAGTGACCTTTCCTGGTGGCTTGCCATCTCTCTGCATCTTCTTCATTCCTCTATGGTTTCGCCTCTTCAAGCGCCTCATAAAGCATAGAGACAGAGCCTTCTATCATAGTGATCAAAGTTTCTCAAAATTCAATTCTCCCAGCAAACCTATTGCTGCACATCTGTATGATAAGTACACATTAACTATCCACATTTCCTAGACACCTCAAAATCATCCAAATCCATCCCTCCCTGCCTCCCTCCCAACCTGCAGCACCCAGATTGGCTCGGTATTTTGCCTGAAAAGGGGACTGCAAAAAAAAACAATGTACATCCTCCTTCCCATTTTTTCACTCTCCCTCGCTTGTTTTTCCTTTGAACCTAGATTTGACCGATTTCTTTCAATAAATTGCCACCTATGGAAACAAAGAAAGGAAAGCCATAGCTTCCAGAGAATGTCGCTGATTTTGCAGCGTGCAATGTCGATAACCTATCAAGCATCCACATACAAAACTTGCGAAGAAACACTGATTCGGCGTCTCTCAAACAAATTCAACCGCACGTCCTTCAAGTTCCCGCGCAACTGTAGCGCCACCTGAATCGAATTCAAAATCCAGCTCAAATATTACATCAACTCAATAAAATTCGGAGGTGCCAGGCGTTGCCTGATCTATATAGCAAGCAGCATGAGGCCTAGAAACTCAGAAGAGAATCGTTCACCCGAAGCTACGCCGCTAGTTTCCATGGCTTCGGTCGGCGATGGTAGCCCGTCGCCTCCGCTGGCCGGCCTCCGTCGCCGTCGGCTCGCCAGGGACTCTGTTTCCGTCCATTTCGCCGGAGCTCGGCCGTGTCGTATGGGAGGTGGGCGGTCGTGATGCTGAAAGTGGCGTCGATGGAGTTGGAAGTTTTGGCTATGGCGGAGAAAAAGGAAGGAAGGAAGGTGCTTTACAAACAACAACGGGAAAACCAAAGAAAAAGAAAGAAATAGAAAAGGTTGAAGAGGCGACGAGGCAGTGCATAATTAGACGGTTTTTATGTATAAGATGGAAAGTGGGTAATTATTCATTTGAGCAAGCGATCAGCATTTTCCTATTATAAAAATGATGATGGAAGGTTAATTTGTTGAGATAGATGAAAATTGATTTTGATACGTACAATTTTTAAAAAGTCATTTTCTAAAAAAAATTGACATGATCAGGATAATTATGCACTCAAGATTGCTAATAATTTATTATGAAACACGTGTTCGAATCTATTTACAATAATAGTAGAGCGGAGGGAGAGTGATTGGGATTGCTCCATAGTTCCGTTCCCAAGTATAAAAATGGCAAATGGCGGCTTGGATTGAGTGACGAATATATAGGATAACTAAGTGCAAAGAAAAGCAGATGCATTAAATCGAAATTACGTAGAAAGGGAATGAATTGAAACAAAAATATATGGAAATTAAAGCGCAAGATGGAAAGGGTAAAAATGGGAACAAAGATAGAGCTCACGGGGAGTGTTGCTGGGTGCGTGCGTCTCTCTCCTCTGATGTGCCTTCGTCCTCTATATACTCCAATGGAAGTCTCTTATCTTTCTCTTCCAAAATTGTTCCTCCACTCCACCAGCATCAAAATGTACGTACCAAGTCCACTTCCCGTCATCTAATTCTACAACCACAACCCTTGAACTCATTTTCTCGATACTAAGTCAAGAAGAATGTCGAGCTTTCTTAGCGAGTTCTCATCATCTGAATTCACTTTCCTACCTACAGATCGCTTCCTTAGCGAGTTCCCACCATCCAACAACAAAAGCAGCGTGCAAACACCACCATACTCATCTCTGCCAATCGAATTAGAAGTCCACGTGGTCTTGATTCACATGCCTCGAAGGAGAAAAGCTGATGATCTCTCCTCCGTATCATTTGACTCTGTACCTCACCAGTCGTTTGACAATCTTGCAAGTCCTTCTGTAGCTATGCTTCGCTCGAATTATCTTTGTGCATGAGTGAACTCTCGGATGTTGAATTCGTTGATTCATGATCAACCTCGTAGAGTAAAGCTAGATCCATTAGTTGATTATCTCGAAGGTCAACCTTCAAGTCATTCTCTAGTTGCTTGCACATTATTCGGAATCCCCACTTTTTCACTTTTCTCGATTCCACAAGGCTAATCTTTACATTATTCGCATCAATTTGACCAAAATCGACTCCTTTCCATAGGCCAGATGCTTCGACAAAGAGTAGGTACATATGTTCCGAATGCAACTGATAGGGGAACGTTAGCTCTACATCATAGCCTTTGCCACCAACATGTGCTAAATTGATCTCATCATTGGGTTCAACATTATCGAGAATGAAACAAAATGCCAATGCAAGAATCTTGTCATATAAGTTCTCTGAAACAATGAAAGATGCAGAATCCTCTTCAATAGGAAGGACCCACTGTGGCATCTCTCCTTGAGGAAGAGTTATATTGAATGTGCGCCAATGCTGTTACAAAGATAGACCAGCATAAAGTATCCAAGTTAGTATTAGTACCTAAATGAGAAGGTCAACTTATCCTTGCTCGCATTAATAAACAAGTCTCATGCGATAGAAATCATTTGCATAAAAGTATGGGAGCTACCTCCATTACATGCATATATGTGCAGAACCACTATATTTGTCTGTTTATCTTAAGCCTTCAATATTGTGTTTTCTGCTATTGCAATATACAAGCACACAATAGACCCAGCACGTACTCCACATCGTTATATGAGAGAGAGAGGGAGTCTAACCTTGCCAACTGAGCTAACCGCACCGGCCAAAAATCTATCACGAAGTGAGATTAAATCTTCATTTTTTTGTAGGGATTTGCAATTATCTGCATAAAATCCACTCAAAGATGGGGGAAACTCGGGAATCTCTTGTAATTGCTGGCAATTTTCAACTCTCAACATAGACAAGTGATCACGCTTATTAATGGATGGAGGAAGGATGGTAATATTGTTCTCCATTAGAAATAAGGTCTCTAACTGGGGAAAACAGGAAAGATTTTCAAGAAACTCTACTTCGGACAGATTACATCTCACAAGTGTTAATTGATATAAATTTGAAAGTCCAACCTTCATGCACGAATCAACTAAATCCTCATACTTTGGAAACCTGATTAAATTCATGCAATCCTCAACTCGCAATATTTGAAGATTTTGTAACTTATAAATGCTAGATGGCAGATGTTCTAAGTTCTTGCAATCACGTATATTCATTGCCTCCAATGCGACAAGATTTTCTATAGATGCAGGAAGTTTTTTAATAGCAGTCCCTTCTAACGTAAGCTCTATAAGGCCTTTGAGTTTATGTGGAATATCGGGGAACCTTTCAAATTTCATGCAATGACAAAAATCGAGAGCTCGCAACTTTTTCGACTTGAGCTCATTGGGAAAAACACTAAGTTCATAGCACTCCCTTAAATTCAACACCTGCAACTTGTCCAAATATGCGACGGACTCATGGGCTTCTACCAAGTTTTTGCAATAACAGAAATCCAATTCCTCGAGATTTGGAGTACTAGAGAGGTCGGGCATGTGAACAATCAATTCACAGTGACTGAAATTAATGTACTTCAAATTTTGGAAGTCCTGCAAAAAATAGAGAAACCAACTTTGATAGACACTCTGAAATTATTATATGTTAGGTCGTCCATAAATGGAGCAATATATTTATTTGAAAAAGAAGTCATCTGCTGCACAATCTACAAATATGCCAATGTAAGTTGTTGTACATAGATGGGGGAGTCAAACTCATGAAACGATTGTAATTTAATATCGGATGTCATTCACGTTGTCAATGGTTTTATATATTGATTATTAATAACATCATAACTTAATTGAAGGGGCTTAGTTTGATTGAGGGTTATAAAATTGGCTACACAACACGTGGGGAAGATTGGGTTTCTCAAGGATATTCTTGACTGTTATATAATCTATATTGACTAGGTGTATGTGTTATAATTTTGTATACTCAGGCCACAGCACTCTTCATGGGGAAGGAACCAAGGACCCTTGGTAGATTAGATGACTCAGAACCTACTATACTTGTTTCCTAGTGAATTTATTAACCTATTAATTAAATTTTCATTCAAAGTTACTTTAAACTGATTTTGTGAGAATTAAATATTGTCTTGAGAAATTACTAAAAACTTAAAAACTTTACCCGCACTTACGCACGCATATATAGATTAGCAAATTAGAGCTAACTCTCATCATTTTACATTTTAGATATTATTTGAACAAATTGAAAATATATAGATGCACAACACAAGAAAGTTCACAAATAAAATTGGGTTAACAATTATTTAAAAAATTAGAACAAATACCATTAAATATCCCAAATTAGTATGCAAATTTACCCTTAATTAATTTTCATCTCACAAAAACCCTTAGTATGATGATGATACATTTATCCCCAACTAATTTTTGTCTAACAAAAAATTCCAAAATAGTACTCGCCCAAATCTACCCTCCGTCAGCATATGATAATTAATCAAGGATAAAATTGTGTTGCGTGTCATGCATGCGGCAATCACAAAGTTCAAGTGAAGTGTCATGTGGCGAGCATGCAAATGTAGGCCACATGAAAAACTATGCCACACGTCATGTTGCATGACAACCATAAAAGCATACTAAAGTGCCACATGGCGACCGCAGATGTGGGCTATGTGACAAAACCATTCCGCATGTGATGTAATATAGCAATCACAAAAACAAAGTGAAGTACCATATGGTGAGCATAGGAATGAAGACTCGGCTACATTTGGCTTTAACTATATATCGTAGATAAATAGGGGATTTAAATACTTTCACAATGTACTTGCATAAAGATTAATGAACTTTTAATTTTTTTTATTTGAAGTCATGCAAGGACAATGAAGTCAACTTTGAAAAACATTCGGACGAAAATAAAAATTTCACATACTCAATTCAAAATTTGGTTATGACTTTCTATCAAGAAACTAGTGGAATGCCCCTGCTGGATCACTTACGTTGATTTAGTTGTGCACACATTACTAGCAAAGTTCCTAATAAATACTCTATTATGTCCACTTAGAAGTGCTGCTCCTTAAGAAATGATTTAAGCAATTAACAATGCCTTACTTGCATTTAAACCTTCAACTTAGCTAATTTTATTGATGCTGGACAAATCCTCACCGTTTAGGAATGTGCATTGGGTACGTGGCCTATCCCTAAACTAGCCACTCCCTGGGTGTTTTTATTTCTACATACATGTGATGTGTAGGTTCGTCATATTTTTATTTCCCTTTTGTTCGATCACCATACATTTTTTTTTTGTAAAATAAATAAATTCATATGTAAACAACCAACAGCAAATTGCATTTTGAAATATATCTATGTCAATACTTAGACATATTAGGTTTAAGACGTATGTAAATTGGGAAAATTTCAAAAAAGGACTCGAAGTAAGCCTATTTTCTCAAATAAGGACCTAAAGTGGCCATTGTCTCAAATGAGAACCCCAAGTGGCTAAACTAGTCTCAAATAAGAACCTCAAATCACTAGCAAGCCAAATATTCACCGGCCGGCAAATGTGTGGCATTTCCGGTGGCTGTAATAAGGGCAATTTTGTCAAAAAAATATTGATAGAAATTAACAAACCCTAAAAACAAAACCCCCAAACTTTTCTTCATGTTCTTCTTCATTTGCACTTCATCTTCGAGGTTCCTTGTCCCCTCTTACTTGGAGAACCCAAATTCTTTTTTAATGGAGCCAGATCATTGACTCCCTGAATTCCAAACAAATGTGCCAACACCCCCCCTTGATTCTCTCTCCCCCCCCCCCATGGAAGTGGATTCGAATTGTGCCCAAGATATGGGCCTTAACATCGAGATGTTCTCCATCTCTCGATTAGGAAAAAATGATGAAGAATCGAGACTATCGTGTTACATATGAGTGTCTGAATAATGAAGAGATGGCTTTACTCGAGATTTATCTTATTTGTTGGAAAGAAATGAAGACAAAAAAAAGGAAGAAAATATGAAAAAACGAAGGTGTGGGTTTCTTGTTGTGCTTCAATTCGTGCTTCATTAACAAAAAAATTTGGATGCTCCAAGCGAGAGAGGATAGAGAACGGAGAAGATGAAGAGCATAAGAAGAAAAAGTGAGAACTGAAGAGTTTGGGAGTTTTGTTTTTAGGGTTTGTTAATTTATATCAATATTTTTTTGACAAAATTACCCTTATTCCGACTACTAGAAATGCTACACGCTCGCCAGTCGGTGAACATTTGGCTGGCTAGTGATTTTAGGTCCTTATTTGAGACTAGTTTAGCTACTTCGGGTCTTAATTTGAGACAACAATCACTTTGGGTTTTTATTTGAGAAAATAGACTCACTTTGAGTCCTTTTTTGAAATTTTCCCTATATATAAGGTAAAGACGATCTCCTACTTTAAAAGATTTCAGTCTTTTTTCTTTTTTATATTCCTTCCATCAAGAACCCTCAATTACTTATTCTACAGATATTACACCATGGAAGTATACATAAAATTGACTATTTTACTTTTTATATCTCACATATTTCAATATGCAAAGTTGAATTTTCTAATGATGCAATAGCTTTCATAAAAAAATTTCAAATCTTGCAATATCTTTCTATTTCCACATATATTTATAAAACTTCTTTGTATTTTTTATTTTATTAACAAAAAAATTTTCCATTGAGTATTTCTAATTAAGTTTTTCGCTTAACTTTTCAAATGTCAATTTTTCTGCACGTAAAAATTTCTCTAACACAAGTAATTAGGGTCATTTGAAAGAAAATAGCAAAATGGTGCCTAAAACAAAGGAACAACATTTCCTTTCATGTACTAGTACATATAATACACATCTACATTAAGTAAATAATAAAAAGGTCTATGTCGGAAATGCTTACCTTAAATTGTTTTAGAACTCCTGTAATATTGCCTCCACTCAAATTAAGTCCCACTAATTTCTGTGGACTAGAAAATTTTGGAATTTGGTGAGCACATCCAGGCCATTCAAACCATCTGAGCTCATTAGGAAGACATCTAAGACCTTGAAAAGAATCATGCACATTGTGCAAGATGAGCAATTTAAGCCATTTCAATTTTGCAAAAGCATCAGGATTGATACACATCTCTCTTGGCTCAAGTAGTGCCAACACTATGGCTTTTACATGACAACTTCCCTGTTAATACACAACTAACTTAGAACATGCAATTTTCAGTAAAAGAGTAAAAAATGTAGCAGAATTTTGATCTTATTCACAAGTCTTACCATGTCACGTGACAGAACATCGATGACATCATCATATAGCCATAATCTACTGCGTCTTCCGGGATCATCTTCACATTCTTGGTTCACAATATCTATACCCATCGCCTGAATCAAGTCATGCATTTTGAGGATTCCGCCCTCAATGCTTATCAAGGACCTCTTAACAAGAATATCAAATCCTACAATTGTCTCATGATTGCAACTGTTGAGAACTTCCCTTGTATACTGACTTGCCCACCCCTTAAAGAAGCAGGCAATGTGGAGAAAGATCTCTTTCTCATTTTTTTCTAATCCCTCAAAACTCACTTTGAGCACATTATTAATGTCTTTTTCAGGATTCCTAGAAAGTTTCTTTATTGTACTTTCCCATACATCTTCTGTTGTGTCACATAATAAGGAACCCAGCACCTCAAGTGCTAAAGGAAGGCCTTTAGCATAATTCAGAGCACAATCCACTAGATCTGTTCTAATTTGGTGTGTTTGAAAAGCATGCTTACTAAGCAACTCATGAGCTTGACTATTATTTAGTATTTCAACTTTATACACATGATCTTGATCTATCTTGTGACAAGTTAGCAACTGTTTATTCCTTGTAGTAACAATGATCCTACTTCCATTGCCAAACCACTCGCATTTTCCTGCTAAGGTATCCAACTGGCACAAGGCATCCACATTGTCAAGAATGAGGAGAACTTTTTTGCGACAAAGTCTGCGCTGTATTAGATTAATACCTTCATCGACATTGGACACTTTTAATTTTCGTAGTAGTAATAATATATCTTCTAGTATTTTTTCTTGTAAAGTAACCAAACCCCCGCTACCTTTTGAAGTTTCTCCAACATCTGCTAGAAAACATGCACCGTCAAATTTTCTGAACAGATCATTGTAAAGAGCTTTTGCTAAACATGTCTTCCCTAGGCCTCCTTGTCCCCATAATCCCACCATAAGAACATTGTCTTTAGACTCAAGATTTAATATTGATTTCAACTCAATAACTCGAGAATATATGCCAACTGGATGCTTAGCAACCCGTAAAGGACAGTGTAGTTTAGTGGAGATCTTCTTCACAATTTCTTGTATAAGCTCTGATTCGTCTCTGACAAAAACATAAAAACAAGTTGTACAATCATTTTAGTGATTTGAATAAACAAATAATGAGAGCATACTGCTAACAATGACAAACAAACCAAGATGTATTCCCACCGAGTCAAACTAGAACTCCAAGAGCTCCACACCAATCAAAATAAGTCCGAGGTTTTAACTTTTAGTTATCCAAGTGATTCATGTTCTCTTGATCTATACATGGCGATTTACTTATTTTTCTCGTTGAACTGTTATATATGATTTATTTGTACGCTTAATCAAAAAGCGCTCCTTGAGACTTCAAATGATAATTACGATTTCCATTCCAAAATTATTAAATACCCTGAAGCACGATGTTATTGCTTTTAGGTGGCCTATAAACACTAATCATCATGTATCAAGCGTTGTGAATTTTTTTAATCCTCCCGGAGAAATGGGGTAATTGCAATAATACTACTTAACATTTAGTTCATCAGTAGATCAAGTTTTAATCTTTTATTCTGTTCAAATAAGTCAGTAAATTTTTACCTAATAAAGTCCCAGTGTTGAATATGGCAAAAGCCAAGTGTTTGTTCTATGGATAGCCACATGTGATTTTTCAAACTCAAAATGCCAGTTGTAACGACTAACGAGTTTAGGACTTGGTCATCCAAAATTGAAAATCTATGAAACTCAATTTTACCGAAATGAAACGAGAAGACCTCAATAGCCCCCTGATAAAATGTCTAGAACTTTTATTACACTACGAGGAGGGCAACAAGGATCCAAGAGAGAGCTACAGACCTTACTTGAATAAAACAGGGCTAGAAGCTAAAGGCAAAATAGGTTTCTTTTCATACTGGTGAATTTTAATAAATATTGGTAATTGTAAAAAAAAAGCTGTCAGTAAAAAATAATCGGGGACTTTTTTTTCTTTCACATAATTTTTTAGTGAAAATTTAGCAATTTAGCAATTTCATGAAAATGTTATTAGAATACTAATAAGTTACTGGAAATCAAGTGACCGATATTTTTTACCCAATCCATGGAAATTATATCACTCGGCAATTGGGCATGAACTCAGAATTTTCAGGTAAATAGGATGAAGCATCCATACGTATAAGTACAATCATGTGGGGATTTTTTTTTTCACGAAAGTCTTAATTCTTACTTGTAGAAATAAATTTCTTGCACAAAGTATGCTTAATTCTACTTACCCATCATTCAAATGCCAACCGGACAAGCTACCGGCATCAAAAAGAGCTTTCTTCCATCCCTCCACTTTTGCAGAATTCTTCCTGAACTTGGACTCTTGCTTAGCCAGTGCTCTCCGATAACTCTCTCTACCCCCTCTCACTTCTCTTGGGTCCACTTTATAAAAAACTGGTATAACAATGAGGTCCTTTTGTTCCTTGCACTCCATAATCTTTACCAGCTCTTCCAAACACCACCATGAGGAAGCGTAGTCCTTCGAGAAAACGATGATTGCGATGTGTGATTCTTCAATAGCCTCCATAAGCACTGGTGATATTTGGTCTCCCTTCTTTAGTTCCTCGTTATCAATGAAAGTGTATATTCCATTCTGGTCTAGAGCTTTGTTGAGATGACCAAGGAAGTTGTTACGCACATCCGTACCTCTGAAACTCAAGAAGACGTCGTAAATCTCTTTGGGTTTCGACGAAGTAGCCATTGGATTATGGAGTTCGACAATCAGCAACCTATGAAGCACGGACACGCTCAGACACTCTAACATGCTCCGACCATGGTAAATATGTGTCAAAAAAATCCGACACACAATCATTTGACACGCGAGTCTAGAAATCCAACACACGATTTTGACATGCACGGCGAAGGGAGAGAGAATTGTTGAAGAAGGCAACGGAAGATGGAGGCAAGGGCAAGGGAGCTGCAGATGACGTCACTGCCGTGCGACCCGTGGAGTTTGGAGCTCGATGCGAAGGTCTCCAAGCTCGCGAAACCGGTACTTGAGGTGAGAGAGCTCGTCGTATGGGGCGACACAGCTATTGGAGCAGCAAAACCGAAGCGGATGACCTTGGCCCGATCAGCCTGCTGCAAAAGCTCTTGAAGATTTGCTTATGGGCACGGGCGGAGCTCCCTCGAGACGCTGTGGTCAAAGTAGTCAAGGGGGTGGAATACGGCGTCGATCTGGGGGACAACGAGGCAAAAGCGCCTACAGACGGAGGAGCAAAGAACAAGGGTGTTTAGGTCGATGATCTTGGAGAAGATGAGGAGGAGGGCCGTAGGTGAGGTGGCAAGTGATTGCGATGATGCGATCGAGAGAGAGCAGAGATGGAGAGGAGGATTGTGCAAAGAGGAGGAGGAGGCAGCTAGGGTTTTTGGATTTGCACACTTTACTAAGCTTCCTTTTAATTTTGAGAAGAACAGGAAAAAAAAATTAAAAATGGGGACGCTAGTCCCACTAACAGGTGGCACAGAAACGAGAGGGCGAAATAAATGCGTGCGGCTAAAAAGGTGATTTCGGAAAATAAAAACACTAAATGTTAAATGATAATAATTTGGGGCTCTTTTTGCATTTGTAAATTGAATTATTAATGAAAATTCATTTCGGGCTTTATTTATTTATTTGTTTGTTTATAAATTTAAATCAAATTAATTTGATTCAAATAATTATAAAAAAATAATTTGTCATGTATATATAAAAATACTAATTTAACATATAACATGTCTCAACGTGTCGGAATTTTCAATTTTTTAAAAAATAACATTTAGTATATCGTATCGTGTTATGTTGCGTGTCCATGTTGATTTTACCTAGTTAGCAACAACTATTAGCTTAAGATTTGATATAATGTTTTCAAGTAGTTCGTTCACTACTTAATATTCTTGTTGATCTATTCTTATAACAAGAGGACAAAAATGCAAGCCTTTTATTAGTACTTGGGCAAACAGTGGCGCTTAAGGATGGATCAAGGTATCTAAAGGTGTGAACACATTGACTTTTTTCACTAAAGGCCGTTGCTTTATTTGGACCATCTAATTGACACAAGCTCCTTTGTGGCTGAAAAAAGTTGTGAATAGTATAGATCAGTACCAGACACAATAGACTTAATTATTGTACGAACCGACAAACAACTCTAAGCCATAGGCTCACTCATAAAATCAACCAGGTGACTTCCTCAAAATTTGATCACCAACCTTTCAGAAGTTACTTTTTCCTTGCCATATAGTAATTTACGACATTACCACTTAAGAGGTATATTAAGTACACGCACAATCAAGTGTGCCTACAAAAAATAATATTTGATCAATTAATAATAGTAAAACTTAAAAAAAAAAAAAAACATGATTGCTTAAGGATGGACCAAAGTATGTAATAGGTACAAACACATGGACTTATTTTTACTAAAGACCGCATACCAACTTGGAGGAAATGGCTTCGATCTATTTAGTCTTCATTTTTCTTTTTGTAATTGAAGTACTTCATCTCATGAAGTCAGCTTTTGTCATAAGCTCACTAATTAATTGTTGGCTTCCACAAAAGGGCAATCCCAATCTCTAAGTAGGTTTGTGTTCTTTATTTGTGAGATTTTGGTGGAATCACTACTAATTGTTTTAAAAATTTAAGCTATTAGATGAATGCGTTAAATATTTTAAGAGTCCATTCATGCTTAGTCTAGTTTTTTTGTCTAGTACTAAGTATGAAAATTTAAATTAGAAAGACAAACAGGGCTTCAAAATATTCGAATTCAGGACATACAGCTCTGATACCATATTTGAATTTGTGGAATGGATGCCAACTATTCTAAAAGCTTAAGCTGTTAGATGAATGCATGATTTATTATTTAAATATTCTAACATGCTCCCTCATGCTTAGTCTAGTCTTTGCCTAGTACTAAGCATGGAAATTTAATTTAAGAAGTAAATAAGGGTTTGAAAGATTTGAACTTGAGATGATTAGAAATATAATAGGTTATTACATGATCAATAATAATTTAATACATCACTACTCAAAAGACATACAATTCCATGCACAACTAAGTATACAATAGGTCTAACCCTATTTAATTTTTTCATACACACATTTACTAGCATGAGTGCAAAGGCCTAGCTATCTTGAAGATCCATAAGACATCTACAAGTCCTATGAAAAATTAAATTTAGGCCTTGAATTGTAATAGCAATTTTGATATAGAGCAATTTGTATGCAATAGCTCGATGGCTTTTGCGACAATATGTTTGGGAAAATTTTTAATTTGAGCTATGCAAGTATATATATATAAAATATATGGATGTCAAATCTTGTCACTTGGCAAAAATGTGACCATAGGTTTCTTAACATGAGTGGTTAACATTGATATTTGATGCCTACTTATGGTTTAGGTTATTAATGCATATTATGTGATGTATTGACTTATGGAGAATACATGGATTAGTCATGTTATTTGAAAATATTTATTGGTATTATTTCCACAATACATTATGTTGATACGTATTTATAGAAACGGCATCAATCATTTATTAATGTCATCCACGTACCAATAATTGTCACTTTTTTTTTTGGTCAAATGATGATTGTCAGTTGTTGATCCCTAATTTTGCCTTCTTCTTCTATTACCATTCTATGTCACAAGAATAAAGGAGACGATATGGGGGCATGTGGAGAGTGACATGAGGTGACATAAAATGACATTTGCCAAATAAATTCAAAGAAATTAAGAGTTCATGTGAATTCTTTCTGAAAATTATTTGGATATTTATAAGTTTTATCAATACAAATTTTACCTGATGAAAAATTAGATATGAAGTTAAATTTATATGAAATGGTTAAAGGCCTCATCCTTTGCAGGACAGGTGGTGAATTTGGAGAATGATATACATACTACTATATTGTGAACGACTTCATTGAAAGGGGTCCACAGTGATTTATGGGGCATGAGGTAGTGAAGAAAGATATCCCAAAGACATACTTGTATGCTGCTTACAAACATCTAGCAAGTAATGAATATTAAGAAAGTTGTGTTGCGAATCATATCATAACAAGACTTTTCATAAAAGGACCAACTTTCAATTCGAATTCAGAAAAAAAGAGAGGAGGTAGGCCTGAATGCCCCTATTTCTATCTCTCTTTTTGCTAGAAAGAAATAGAAAGTAGCTATTTCTAAGGTTTTAATTTTCTCACTTGATTTTGTTCTTAGAAAGGATATCTTACGTATTTATATTTTCTTTGGTGGGGTCACAACCATAAGCAAAGTGATAAATTCTCACATCTTAAAGAGAAATTCCTACATGGATCCCATGTCCAAAGCAAAATTTCCTGTCAGGTCTCCCAACTTTCCATCTACCCAACTCATGTAGTTGAGAAATATTTGAACATGCCTGGCCTACTAGACTAAACCAAGAGCTGATATAAGCCATGAATTCATTGTCTATTACGTCAACAATAAAGGTAAGCCCATATTAAATAGTGCTGGTGTAGCTGCCAACCCCTCACATCAATGCCTAACACGATGAGCAATTTTAGGATGCTTATAAGTTCATGATAGGAGGAATAGCCTCATGCCCTTGCTACCAATTATCCCCACGAGAGCGAATGCCACTCTTGAAATGATAAAAGTAGCCGAAATCTCTTGCAATGATCTTGCGATCAACAATAACCGCAATAAGTTTTTTTTTTTTTTTTGGTCGAAACTGCAATAAGTTTAATCGCAGAAAGTGCATGTCATTTGTGTTTATTCGTATCTTTTATGCTATAGGTAGGACAAATGCACGTCATTTCCCATTTATTTAAGTCGTAAGTTCTAGGGACAACGTATGCACGTGTTGCATAATTAGCTAGTTGTACTTTATAAATTGTAAACAGTATTTCGCATTGAAAACTGTAAAATATTGCCGCCTATTACCGCACGGACACCCCATCAAAACTCGGGAAAAATGAGAATGATTAAAAAGGGCCAGAGCCTGGAGACTCTGCTGTGTTATGCGTACCTGCTTAGACAGAAAATTAGTGTACGACCTTCTGCTAAGAGCACGTTGAGACTTGGAAATTATAAAACATAACTTGACTTGCATATAAGCGTTAGCATAGACCAATTGACCGACTCAAACTAAAGTCCATATGTACCGGGAAACTACTCTGCCTTAAACATAAATTAAGGGTCTTTGTTGAAAAAAAAAACTATTTATGAGAAATTATTTTCAAAATCTTAAATGACGAAAAAACTAATCCATTTACAGAAAACATTTTTCATAGATTGAAAACAATAAGTTTATATTAAAGGAAAGAGAATTCCATTTTTGACAATAAGGAAATTACTTCTCATAAAACAAATGAAAACTACAAAAAATTCATGAAAATTATTTTTATAAAAAATATTTTCTTTGTCATAAAGTTTTAGCTAAACAAATGCAACTTAAGGAGAAAATACATACCTTCAGTCCTAAATCCTAAATCATTTAATTAGACTAATTTAGTCTTAAATCTTTTCACATTAATACTAATTAAGTCCATGCGACTAATTTAGACTGGCACAACTGATGTAGACGCTAGCATGCTACTTAGGACCACCAACACTAAAGTAGACATTTTTTAATAATTTTTTTTTTCCTTCCCCTATCATTTTGCTGGTGGTTGGTGGCTATGTCGACCAGCCACCAACCATAGGCCATGGCTAATGAGGGTTGGCCTCCTCCTATGCGACAATCAACAAGGCCATTAGCTTAATTTTTGATATAATGTTTTTAGGTAATTCATTCACCACTTATCTTCTTGTTGATTTAGTATTATAGTAGAAGACAGAGATGCATGACTTTTTTTAGTACCTAGATAAATGGTGTTGGTTGGGGATGGACATAACATCTAAAGGTGTGAACACATGAACTTATTGTTGTAGAAGACTGCGTACCACCATGTTACTTGAATTGCCTAATTGACACAAGCTTGTTTATTGCTGACAAGAGTAGTAAATAGAGTATATCAGTTCCAGCCCTAGTGGACTCAATTATTGCACAGATTGACAAATGACTCGAGGGCAGGGGGTTCTCATGATCGCTAATGAAACCAACTACTAGATGATGGAGTTCCCCAATCAATAACAACTATTAGCTTAATATTTGATATGGTGTTTTTAAGTACTTCATTCACCACTTGATCTTCTTCTTGTTAATTCTTAAACTAGAGGACAGAGATGCACGGCTTTTTTTTTGGTACTTTGGTAAAAGGTGGCGGGACCAACGCATCTAAAGTTGTGAACATGATGACTCATTTTCCCTGAAGATTGTGTACCACCGCACTATTCAGACTCTCAAAGTGACGAAAGCTTCTCTACGGCCGACAAAAATAGTGAATAGTATAAATCGGTACTAGTCCATGTGGACTTGACTAACGCACAAACCGATAAACAACTAGGGTGGTGGATTTTCGAATAAAATAAGGGCTCGATTGCGAACTTCTTCATTTTAATTGACCCAATGGGCAGCTGGAGTAATGAGATGAACTGAAATTCACAGCTCCAAAATTGTGGTAGTTGGCCTCGATTTCATGATAGCGCCATCGGACACAACTCTAGTATTGCGTGAGATGGTCTCCACTCCAAGATATGGGATTGGATAAGATTCTCATATAGTGGAATTGGTCCTAAATCTTGTTGCAGAGTCAGATATGATTCGGACAAGATGGATCATGATCCCAATAATCGTGGAAGTTTGGATGATGAATTTTCAAGTTGAGGATTAGGTGAGTCGAGGCTGGCCAAGAGAGTGAACTGTTACGGAAAAAAAAACTAGTTTTTGAAGGAGCAAAATACAATCAAGAAATTTGATTAACAAAATCCAGCATGGTCAAACACTCATAGAGGGACCCACCGTAAATGGCCACAAGATAGAGCAAACAAGGCGATCTAGAGTTTCAAAACATTGATTCGGTCAAGTGAGCTGGCCGGGGGAGAGATAAGAGGGGAAAAACAAAAAGTGGGTCATTTGATGATTGATTGAGGAAAATCTGTTCGTTACCTCATTATTTGTTTGCATGGTTTTGCTTCACATTAAATTCAGTATGTGTGTAGTTTGTTATTTACAGTTTTTGGAAGTACTCCCATTATCATTTTTACGTTAGTGTTTGCCTTTTAACTACACCTTCTTCCCCACAAAATGTTTGGATCTTTTTACCATTTTTGGTCATGCATAATGTTGACATTTAAATTTTGATTAAATATTTAGACATGAACTCCATAGAAAATTAGGAATCAATTTGGTCCTACCCAAAAAGATTTACATTGAATAGCACATTACACAAGCCTTAAGATTACTAGCATTAACTAAGTTTTTTTAAATAATTAAAAAAGGGGCTTAGGGCCTGGGCCTGACCCCAGCCCCTTTCTTTCCCCTCACCCGGGCCGGCCCATTCCTTTTAATTTTCCCAGGCCCGGCTCCCCTTCCTCCCTCCCTCCCTTCCTCCCTCCTTCTTCCTCCTTACCCCCACACCTCCCGCGCGCAAAGGACGGCCTGCCAACACAGAGCGAGGATAGGCTGGCGACTGAGGTGTGGCTGATTTGACAACTTCAATTCGCTGAGGAGCTCGAGGCAGTAAGGCCTGGCCAAGGTAGAGCCAGGCCTGCGGCGGAGCGGACAGGGGAGGAAGTGACGCCGGTTCGGCCAAGGGGACCGGTCGGCACGCGGAGGACCGGCGGTCGAAGCTCCTCCGTCGACCGGACCCTCTGGCCTATAGGTAGAGCTTCTGTGAGCTCGCCCTATAACCGCCGTCTCCAAGCCGGGTAAGGGATTTCCACGGTTAAAACTCATTCCCATGAACTCCGTTTTGCCTCGCCCTGTTCTGTTTTAAAGGAAGAACCGAACTTTGCGTGTCTAGTTCTTGAGCGCTTTGTTTTTAACTGAGTTGGTGCTTGATGTCGCGCATTTCCTGGTGATTTCTTTTGGGTATCGACCCAACTTCGAGTGCTAGAAATGTTCAATATCTTCCGTGCTCACCATATGTTCGAGGAAATGCCCGAACTAGAACCATTCATTTTGAGTCTCGGGTTCTCGGATCCCGATCTGTTCTGAGGATTCATAGATGGGTTGTGTCCGGTATGAAGTTCTCTATTGATAGCCGAATACATTTGTTAGTAAGATTTCGTTCCTACCAAGTCCGAACCCCCAGAATGTTTGGTTGTTGTTTGTCTTTTGCTTCGACATATTCCGGTGAATATTCTTTGTATTTGTGGTTTGGCTGCGAGCGTGAGCCTTGAGCGAATGGTGGTGAAGATGGACGGCTGTCGGGTGGTCGGAAGTCGCTTGTAATGGCGGTCCGGTAATGGTCGTACCATGGGTGTACGGGTGGGCTCTCTTCACAGTTTGTGCTGAGCAAGAAAGAGCAGGGAGGTGGTGTAGAGAAAAGAAGAGAAGACATGGGCTTTAATTGGACTAAATAAGATTCGAGCTTATTTAGGCTGATGAACTTGGACTTGTTTGGTCTAGTTAGTACGGGTTAAGCTTAAAATCCGTTCATTTTATGGAAAATAACTTCTATTAAAAGATTTTCTGAATTTTTTATATTTATTTTATAGAAAATGAATTGGTTAGAGAAAACATTTTCCATCAAAGGAAAAAAAAATCCTTTTAAAATAAGAGAAAATGTTTTTCATTCATGAGAAAGAGGAAAACATTTTTCATATTTTTTTTTGTCTTCCTTTCTTTTACTAAACACTTTTTTTCATCTTTTTTTAAAATTGATGTTTTAATTTTTTTAAATTATTTTCCTTTTTTATCTTCTTTTTCATTTGGTCAGTTGCTGGTCATGGCAACGACTAGTGATCAACCACAGGTGACTTGGAGCCTTGTCACATTCTAGTGAGGTCGAGCTTGCTCTACACCAATGAGCTTAAGCCTTGCTAGATTTGGCGACCTAGGTTGAGCTCAAGCCTTGCTCAAGGTCGCCTAAGGTTTGCCAGATCTAATAAGGCCTAAGCTTGCCAATCGGCTAATGGCAAGGCTCCAGCTCGCTTGTGGCCGATTGCCAACTGCTGCCATGGTCGATGATCGACCAAATAGAGAAGAAGATGAAAAACAATTAAAAAAATGATTTAAAAAATATAATTAAAAATCGATTTAAAAATAAAATAAAATAATTTTTTATGAAAAAAGAGTGTATGAAGAAAATGATTTTTTTACCAAATAGTGGACACTTTTCATGTTTCAACTGAACACTAAAAAATAATTACATTTTCTTGGAAAATGACTTCTTCAAAAACATTTTCCGCAAAACGAATGAAATCTTAATATAATTAAATTCAGATTGGCCTTGTTTGTTAGTAAGTTAGACCTCAGGGAATTAGGTTAAGGTGTAGTTTAGGGCTTTGGTTGGACCGGACTAGGTATAAGAGCGTGGTCTGCGTCTTAGCCTAGTTCGGTGAGACTCGGACTAAATTCGGAGACCCAACTCTAGGATCCCATTTTAGGATAAAAAAAAAAATATATATATATATATATATATATATTTTTTTTTTTAATTAAAAAACATTTTTAAAAAATTCCAACAAAGATTTACTTTTTCTAAAAGCTACGAGAAAGCTTTAACATTAAATTTTGAGCAATTTTCTCTTGAATTGTACGAAAATCTTCGATAAAACAAATTATGCTCAAAATTGAATAAGCCTTGAAAACTTTACGGATTTGAAGTTTTATTTCAAGATAAGTGCTCTTTAATGTGCACTTTAAAAATGTTGATTGTGGTTTCACTTTAAGCCTAGTTAGGATTGGCATTTTCTTATTTCTTAGTGTTAAGTTCTTGTTTTTCTTGCAATTTACTTAATGCTTTGTCGATTGGTAATTGTTATTTTAATAATGGCGCACCTTTGTGATTATCTTGCATGTTTGTGGATAGTTTTAAAATCAATCTAAAGTGGCTAACAAAAGAAATTAACAAGATCAGCTATCGAAAGGACACTAGTTAATCAATTAGTGTAATTAAGTTCCTGACGATTGCGTAGAAAGTAAAATATACTCCCATATCTCACTTGATTTTTAACCAATCTAATAAGCTAGTGGTGACTTCTCATTAAAAAATCCTTAGAATGTCAATCTGAATGCCTTATTATCATGTAAGGTATGAGTTTGGGAGGGTTTGTGTTTAATCAAGGGTTGTAGGCCTGCTTTTTAGGCAATATCTACAAACCTAGGTCGTGACACATACGGCTTTACTTAGTTCATAAGCAGTTGATTAGCTCTTCTTTTACTCGTAAACACTTAGATTAAATCATAATAGTAATGAAAAGAAATCATAAATATATAGTACAAGAATTTAGGTGCCGTATTAAATGATTATTGCTTTAGAAGATTAGTTAAGTCATAATTAATCCAGTTTCATCTAGTGTTCTTTGGAACCTACATTGTGAAACTCATATCTAATATTTACTTTAGTGAACATTAATTTTTATGCATAGCTCATGGGATCTTGTCTTGAAACTTAATAATGAGACATTGTATATGTATAATGTTGCTTGATACGGTTCGGGTTATTTTCCTCATCTTTTACTTTCTTTGTTATTGTTTAAATGAATTTTTATTTTTTTAAGTCTCCATAAATGATTATTTAGATTTCTATTTCTTCTAAAAAAATAAAAAAGGGAAGATTGCATGCAAAGCCTACTATAAAAGGAAAAGGTACCCACCACGAGAATTACATTTATCTAGCATCATAAAGTATGGGCTTATGAATCTCTAGCTCATAGAAGTAAGCGATCTCCTGCAGCTTACTCAACTTTTAACCTTAGTGACAACTCTAGTTGAAATCGATCACAAAATTAATGAGAAATTAATTTCCCATCGGTAGGGTTGGGATAGCTTGTGCAAAGTGTAATTGCGCCGGTCAGCAATCTATTAAATTCTCTCAAATTCACCTTGGGAGGGTCACAACTTGTTGAAACAAAACTAGTTCTTCAAATAAGATTGTAATAAAGTATTATTTGTACTCAGGACAACAAGACTTTTCTAGAAAATGGACAATTTTTTTGGAAAATTCAAGTCATGATTTTTCCATCAACATGAATATTGAGTCAATTCGATGAAAGAGAAATGAGGGTTCACAGTTTGGACAAATATATAAACAAAATAAGGGAAAATCGGTGCTAGGTGGTGGCACGCCTAATAAGAACGGGCCACATGGTGCTTGTAGCCCAAGCCTGTGCCCCGCTGTTCTTTTCTGCCGAGAGGCCCAACTCTACTAAGGAGTGAGTCAAGGGCCTTGTGCAATATCTCTGCAATGGCCCAATGGCCTTAGTAAGCCCAATGTCCCTTGCGTTTTCAATTTTTTCATGTAACTAAAGGGGTCTAAACACTTCTTTTTAGCGGTGACTTCTGTTGGCAAAATTCCCAATGTAATTTGAATATGACTAAATTTTTTACTGGAGGTGATTTGTGTATTTGGCCTGCAGATGAAATATTCTCTACATATATAAGTTTATATGCAGGTGATGTTTATGACATGGAGGACTTTCTTGCTTTGCAATATTAAGTGGAATGTCTTAGAATTGAAAGAACCTTTGGATTTTGATGAACAAGTGAGGGAAATGGGATCATTGAGATGCTTGGATAGACCAAATTGAAGGAGAACAATTTGGATAGCATTAATACATCAATATGCTTGGAAGGATGTGAGTGTAGAAGGTGAACAAATTGTGATATGATGGTCGCATAATGAGCTAGTTCACCAAATATTCACAATCTCACCACAAGTCGATGTTCAGTGTTGACACGCTAGTCTCTAACAAAATGTCCTTAATTCATAAATGATGCAAGACTGCACAATGTTGATATTATTTGTTAGGGATCAAATTCTAATGCTATTAATGGATTCGATCCCTGATTTTTATAAATGAATGATAGACCTTCAAGTAAAAAATTTAGGTGTCAACCCACTTTAGTGAGGCAAACAAAGTAGTAGTACCCAGAAAGGACTACCATTCATGATGAATAAAATAATCAAAAGGTTCAGATTTAAATTGAGTAAATTGAAAAGTTTAAAACTATATTGGCCACCCTATAATGAGTTCAGGACTTTTTGGATAATTATTCCTAAAAATATTCTACAGTGCATAGTCATTCCTTACATTTAAGCAGTCAATGTTTTCTGTCATTTTTTTATTGCTTGTTCTAACAAGTGTACATTAATTGAGAGACTAATAGAGCAAGTGTGTTGGGCGGCCAAACATACTCTCTGTTACGGAATAAATAGTAAATAATGCATAACGAACTTATTATTTTTTTAAAAAGGTAATGTAGTCATGAATAATAGTTAAACATTAGCTCTTAATTCTTCAAGACTGAGACATAAATTAGAATTATTTTCTTGAGTGCGAGCTTTGTAATGGGTGATAGAGTGTGATCTCTTCTATCAATAAAATAAATGACTCTTCATAGACTATGATATAATATAGAGTGAGCTTTATAATGGGTAATAGTTATCACCGGAATTTCACGGTTCCAAGTACGCGAAAGTATGCCACATTTCAACTTGGAAAAAAATCGTTAAATTCACCAACTATTTTGCTATTAGAATCAAGGGTAAATTACTTGGACACCCCCTCAATTTGGAAAAAGAAAAAAAAAAATACTCGGGCACCCCTTGCATTTTCAAAGTGCGCTCTGCCTCTTTTTCGATTCTTAGGTAAAAGAATTAATCAAAATTGAGTAACCTGGATTAATTTATTTGGAATTGTAGTTGGATCATCAAAAGTGACTTGACAAAACTCCACATATCAAAGGAAGAGACATGGGAAAAGGGACCAACGTAAATGACTCTAACCGCTCGATCGGAACTACACAAATTTGCCGTGTTTAAAAAAATGATTTTGCATTTTTGTTTTTATGAAGATATCATTCATCATTCGATGCCAAATACGTAGACCTAACTTAAACATCTTCTTTCACGCTGAAGTCGCAGTTGAGCACGATTCTTACGGTTTGCTCTCTATCTGTCATGAGTGATTCCCCCCAACTTCAAAACCCAAAACCCCGCAAAGAAGCTGATGATGGATGTTATTTTTTGTGTCAAACTTGGAAATTCTTGTGCCAAATCTGATTTCATTATTAATATTGAATAAACCCTATGAAGACATCTGATATGTTCTCTAATAGTGTTCATGTAATGTTATTTTTTATGTCTAACTTGGAAATTTTTTGTTGTCATGCTATTCTAGTTTCTATTTCCATCTGTCTAACATCTTTTGACATGCTTAATCATACTGTATCTTTGAAATTACAGTTCAGTGCATGCAAAGGAGGATAGAATTATGTTGACTGCATATACAAAAATTGAACAAATTGCTCTCTGAAAAGGTGACTTGGTTGTCCATATTCCAGCTATATTTTGAAAACTTTGTTGTGACGACTCAATTTCTTATTACTCTATCAAAACCGAAAATTTTTCTAACATGGGATTGGAGTACATTTTGAAAATGTAGGGGGTTTTCGAGTAACTTCGATAAAATTGAGGGGGTGTCCAAGTAATTTATTACTAGAATCAATATCGCTTCAGGAAAATAGATCTTAATTCAGAATTTTTCTTTACTAGAAGTTTCTAACAGCTTTGGAATTTAAAGAAATATGATTAATTTGGGGGGCCGAGCTTTATGGACCTATACATAAACTTTTGTTTTCCCTACTCGGACCTTAATTGAAATTTCAAGAAGTTGGGGGGCTAGGACTAAACTCGCCCATGTCGGGATTGAAGTTCCTTTTTTTTTTTTCCATTATTTTTTTGAATTAGTGTATAACGTTCCAATTTAAATTCAGTCAAAAGAGCAATCATATCAAATCTAAAAGAGCCGCAAAAAATATATATGATGACACAAAAGAAACTTACATTACTACAAGCGAATAAGTTTGTAACATCGGCAAGAATGAAATCAAAGAAGTAAAACCTCGTGCTAAAACAGATGAGTTCAGGTGCTTAGAAGTTAGAATCAATTTCATGTTCTTTTTGCCAGAATAGAGTTTCTATTCTAATTGACCAATTCTTTATTTGTAAAAGGCTAGTTATGGTGAAGAGACTACTTAATTGACAAATTCGAAGTATTTTCTCATTAACACGATCAATGTTGTGATGTTATGCCCATCTAACTTTTTAGTTACTCGGTCTTAGTACTCGGTCTTAGTACTCCCCTATATGCAGCTTAAGCTTGATTTGGATGACCAATACGATGATAAGGAGGAACTGTATTGTGTCACGAAACAAAGAATTTGAGAATTTTGCAAAGCATCATGGGAGCGTAGAGATTGTTAGTTTCAGTGCTACATGTATTTGGTGCTGAAACACTGGCCTTTTCTGGTTGAGTTTCTTCTTTGTAATTCACGTGCTTCAGAGAAAATGACAATCAAGGCTAAGATGCACAAAGCTACGAAATGGGAATCTTCGAATTCAGTTGATGTCTAAACAATGCTTGAAGCAGCACGAAGGTTACACTTGGTTGTCCTTTTGTCGTAAGTAAAGGCAAAGTCTCATCAGTCTGATGGCACTGGTATATTCATCATCACTTTTGGCCATATTGAACTGTTGCTCTAGACCGTAGAAGCACCAGCATCCTTTTCTTGTACCTATCAGTCTCACATGAAACGGGGAACATAAATGAAATTTCTGTGCAGACCAGCCAATATTTTCAATGAGTCTCCTGAAGCCTGGGACAGATTCCATTTTCAACACATGTCCGTATATCATGCGAGAGATAATTTAGCAGACTAATTGACTAAGCACTTTGCAAAACTAGGTACTATCTAAAGGAAAACAAGTTCCCTGATAGGAGTTTAGGAAGCTTACATTTTAGTCCTAAGAATATCAATATTAAGGAATGTCTGTACTCTAGGATATAAGTTTTCATGCAAGCAAATTATCTCTGAAGTGTGCCATTTTTATCATTGACAGTAACTAGGTTCCCTAAAGTGGCATTGACTTTGGCAAAATTCTTGCGTAAATATTCAAAAGAAGTATGTTTTGGGTAACTATGACTGGAATTTTTTTACTTGAAGGATCCCTCTAGGTCCTTCTATATTTTCTCTTCAACATATTGTCCTTGGAGGACAAACAACACACTGTAAACAAGGTGAGACTTGGAAGTTTTTACCTTGGATGGACAACTTCTCTTCAGAGAAATCTCAGCACCAGTGATCTGATAAAGAGATGATTTTTCGATGACTTGTATACTAGCACTGGGCTAGGATGGGTTCCAATCAGCTGCATCTTCCAAACATTGCATAGGATTCATGCTCACCTTTATAGCCACGGACTCATTCTCTGTATCATGAAACTTTGCCATAATTAGGGCTAGTTTTTTGAGCTCCAGAGGGAAAAAATGAGCAAGGCGGTCCATTATCTGCAAGATGAGTTCTCTTGCTTTATTTCATATTCGGAAAGGCAATGAGCTAGTTCATGTTCCCCACAATGCTTTTGACTCATAATTAGATCATTATGAGCCGCATAACTATATATCTCAAGCTCTCAAAGTCAGAGTTTTCGTGTTTTTATTTTCCCTAAATTTTTTGTTTAGATGCATCCTTAGCTCATCTCTTGCTTCTTCACCTTGTACTAGAACTTGTTCTTTCAAGACTAACTCTTAAACAGACAATGTCCGTAATCTAGCTTAGCTACTTCATGTACTGCTCAAATCCCAATGAAACAGACGCTGTTTCACTACATTTTTAGTTTTATGTCAACAAAGTCTGATTAAAACATTTTATGAGTTCTGAACAAGCTTAGAAAACATGAAATTTTAAATCATGGTAGTGTCAGATAGATGAAAAATCATACTGGAAAGCCATGCATACACCACAATTTAACAATCACATACTTTCATGTATGCAAGAATAGACACTTGCAACTTAAAAACCAGAAAAGAGATTTCTTTATCAAAGTACTTTGCATATGGCATGTTGGGAAGCATAATTTCCTCATAGTTAAAATATCATATTTCTTTGAAGGTACTATATTTCTCCATTTTAAAGATAATACCATTAAAGACATCAAACAATCTCACGGCAGCGAAAAAAAGTGAGGAAGAAGAGATCAAGAAACAGGAGGGAAAGCAAAAAGGAAAGAACACGGAAATGTCTAACAAGTCACAAAGAATTTAAGAAAAAGGAAACAAAGTGGTAAAAGGAAGAATTAATATAATTCTTGATGCTTCCAACAACTCCACTTTCTTCCTCTTAGACTCGGAAAGACAAAAGATGGAAAATTAGTTATGTAAACCTCCAATTTTATTTTCATGGTCATTTGTTGCAATTATCAAAATGCAACAATAGGCAGAATCACTAAGAATCCACATCCAGCAATAATCAACATAAGGAAGCATGGACCTCCAATGAGCTTTAGTCATCAATTATCATATGTCAAAATTTCAAAGGGGAGCCAAGTAAATACGAAATCAACAACATAAGCAAGTGCAGAAACAAACCTAATCATGCCTTTTAGCTACTGGAATGGAGCAACAGTGTTAGGCAACCGCCTCCAAATTTATCATTTGCACAACCTTGATATACTTCCTTTATGCCTAAAAAAGGATAAGAGTCATCTAACCATAAAAATAATCAAATTCTAGGAAAGTTTAGTTTTGTGCCATTATGATCAATAGTTTTGTATCAGTACGATCAATAGATGTACTGATAATTGATATTGCTGTTACACGACTTATGGTTCACATGTCACATTAAGGAGCATGCTAAAAGCTTCTCTGCAACTTTCATAGCCGAAAATCCAGTCCTCTACCACTATTCATGAAGAACATCAAGAGCTTCTATCTCTGCATGTCTTGTTGCCCACGGAAGCACAAGGAGGAAACAAAGCAAGCATATCAAATTTAGGAGCCATGTCAAAGGGACAATTGCTCTTACTTAGTTTCGACATAAATTTAGGCAATGCATTTCATAAGAAATATTTTCTCCTCTTAGTTAACTATTTTAGACTATATATAAGATTCATTAGGCATATATTACATGAAGTCAACAATATTTTGTTATATGTATTCCTGTAGCAAGGTGCCTTTGGTTTTCAATTATTCTCCATCAAGATACTAGAAGGGCCATATGTTTTGGCATCAACTATCCAATTTTGTCCACAAAGTCATTTAATAGTGTATTGTCGCCACATGACTATAAATGACAACAGCAATAGACTATTAGATAAGAGATGTCTACTAGAAACCAGGCTCAAACTATTTGTATAAATTTGGTCATTGAATGAAAGAAGAAGGTCAAGGAGTAGGTTCTTACTTCATTAAAGGCAATACAATGCTCACAATGCATTTTCATACCAAAAAAGTATATCAAAAGTCTAGCTACCACACAGCCAAATAAAACAACATTAGGAACTTCACCAAAGCAGATAAAGACTGTAATATGGCTCCAGACAGAGCATGGTGGCAAATGAAAGATGTTAAACATTGGAATGATTAAGCAATATTACTGTTAGGTCAACCGTAGCCATATTTTATGAAAGAATAGTGGGAACAAACCCTTTACAGCATAAAAATGCATGGAAATGCCAATTATTAACAGATTTATGCAGATATATATATATATATATATATATATATATATTTTGGTAAGGTAAGCATATATTCCACGAACCAACTATAAAAGACAACCGGTAACTCGGCACCCAATTTCACTCATCACAACAACACGTCGAATGAGTGGAATGGTGCCAGGTTCAATATCAAAAAAGATACAAAACATTACATCAAGGCCCCTTGTACATTACAACAAAGTAGCACAGACATATCATCTAGCAAAAAATGGAAGGATCAAGCCCCCAACTCCTTTGGAATCTCCTATTCATAGGCGTGTCTTGGATGCTCTTGACCGTCACCACCTTATCCTTAACAACATTGGCAATATGGTACTTCAACGAGGGGATATTTGCAGCTGTTCCCTGAAATAGGGCGTTGTTCCTGGCCCTCTAGATAGCATAGCAAAGTGCCCCAAAGGAGAACCGAGAGATCATCCTATGAAACTCATTACTAGAAAGGGTATTTGTAATCCTTCCAATTGAGGTCCTCCACGTTCCATATGGCCAAATAAGATTGCACTTACCAGCCCAAAAGGAAGCCAGACTTCTAGTGAAATGGCAGCCAAAAAAAAGATGATCAGTAGAGTCCGGCCCAGTATGGCAAAAAACACAGTCTCCTCCCGGGATCCTTCTAGGAGAAATGAGGAAGCTTTGAGTAGGAAGCCTATTCTTAAATATGATCCATAGAAGGAATTGGTGTCTTGGAACCAAAGATTTGTCCCAAACAAAAGACGACCATTGGATGGTCCTATATTTTCTCCTAATAGTTTCCCATGCCGAGGTAACGGAAAATTTACTTGAAGGGTGATGGAGCCAAAGAAACTCATCAGGGAAGTGGGTAAGACTTGGTATCGGTTGGGGCCACGATTGAATGTCATGCAATGTATTCATACCTGCAGGGGTGAATAATTCAGCAAGCTTTGCTTGCCTTGTGAGTCCCGATCGATAGATGTACGCATTAGAAAAAAATGCATTCAGTGGTCCTCTTTGGTGCCACGGGTCAAACCAAAGTGAAATATTGCTTCCATCTCCAACCCTCAATCGGAATAGATCAACAATTTCGCCTCTTAACGCTAGCAATTTTTTCCATGCCCATGAACATACAGTATGTGTAGTGGTGGCCCAAAAGTTTTGGTTCTTTAAATAGATTGCATGAATCCACTTACACCATAATGATTCCTTGTCAGTAAACAGGAACCAAATGTGCTTTATCATTGCAGCTCTGTTGCTATCCCTTACCTTGCGTATTCCAAGTCCACCCTCTGTCTTCGGTGAACATATATCATCCCAAGCTACTTTTGCACCTCCCTTCCCAAGTCCAGGGCCTTTCCACATAAATTGGCGGCAGATTTGCTCAATTTTGTCTATTACCGAACTAGGTAGTATAAAGATACCAGTCCAGTACACATGAATAGAATGAAGGACTGACTTAATAAGTTGAAGTCGGCCAGCAAAAGACAAGAACCGATGTGTCCAGGAGTGGACTCTAGAGGTCAGTAAACTCACCAGGGTGTTGCAGTCAGCTCTAGTCAGCCTTTTCGTGATGATAGGGACGCCAAGGTAGCGAACCGGAAGAGTACCCTCACGGAATCCCAGAATTTGACATATCTGGCCATGGACATTTCCCATCCCTCCCGCAATGAATACCTCGCTCTTGTTCAAGTTCGGCTTTAGACCTCTCCAAGATGAGAAAGTTTGGAGGCCATCTTTAAGGTTTGTTACCGACGCCAAATTTGCCTCACAAAAGAGGAGTACGTCGTCTGCAAAGAATAAATGGGACAGCCGTGTCGACTTGCATCTCCAAAAGAACCTGAAGGCTAGTAGTTGAGTCTGTCAAGAGATAATGCCAGAAAAAACCTCCATGGCAAGAGTAAATAGGTATGGAGACATAGGGTCTCCTTGCCTCAAACCTCTACCACTTGGAAAGAAACCATGGAGCTCCCCATTGATAGAGAGAGAAAACTTGGGAGTCCGTATACAGGTCATGATCCAGTCCACAAGCTGGTTTGGAAAGCCAAAAGCTACTAAAGTTGTTTCCAAAAAACCCCAGTCTAGTGTATCATAAGCTTTCTGGAAATCTACCTTAATAGCACATTTAGGGAGATACGGCTCATTATGAAAGCCACTAAATAGTTCCTAAACAATGAGAATATTGTCACTGATCCTCCACCCCTTGACAAAAGCATTTTGAGAAGGGCCAACTAGTATCGGGATAACTGGCGCCACCCTATTTGCAATAATTTTTGTGATGCATTTGTACACCGTATTGCAACAGGCAATCGGCCTAAAGTCCCCAACCGATGATGCATTATTAGTTTTAGGCACAAGAGTGATAATAGTGATGTTCACCTCTTTAAGTAGCCTACTCGTATTGAAAAAATCAAGTACCGCTTCAGAAACTGACCGTCCAACTACATCCCAATTTCTTTTAAAGAAATCAGCATTAAAGCCATTAGGGCCAGGAGCTTTATTACTAGCTAGAGAAAACATGGCATCATGGATTTCCAGCTGAGTAATAGGACAAGATAAGGCAAATACCTGGTCTTCAATTAGGGTGGTACGAAGCAGTGCTCGAGTCTCCATATGGTTGGGCCGCATAGCCATTTCCACCGGACTTAACAAGGACTGAAAGTGTTGGACAAAAGTACGTTGTACCTCGCTTGGCTCTGATACCACATTGCCGCTGCTATCCCGAATGGATAGTATTCTATTCCTTAGATGCCTTTTGTTGACTGAGTGGTGGAAAAATTTTGTATTCTAGTCGCCGTCTTTCAACCAACAAACCCTAGATTTTTGGCGGCAAAAAGACTCCTCCATAGCCCGGAGTTCATAGAACAGCCGACGTTCGGTGACTTCTAATTCCGCTAGCATACCATCAAATGGTTCCAGCTGGAGAGCATCTTGGGTGGCCTTGAATGCCTGTCTTGCTTCCTCAACTCTCATAGGGATGTCAAAAAGAGTTTCCTTATATAATAGCTTGAGCCGAGCTTTCGCCTTCTTGAGACAACTATATAGGCAAAACATCGGAGTACCCACAACAGGTTCTGCCCACACCTGGTTAATCAAATCCTGGAACCCAGAATGCTGCAGCCAAAAGTTGAAGAACTTGAAAGGTTTTCTCTTAGGTAGGGGGGCGGTAATCTTAACCACCATGGGCGAATGATCAGATATACCTGGATCAAGGAAATTTACTTCTGAAAAGGAGAAATCTTGACACCATTTACAATTGACTAGGACCCTATCAATCTTCCTAATTTTTCGATTAGGACCTGAGGAAGTCGACCAAGTAAAGCGATGGCCAACATAGTGAAGATCCTCAAGGAAAGCTTGAGAAAGGCAGTCATTGAACTCATCAAAAGAAGGTAACCAGGAAACGGAGCCACCCATACGATCAGAAGGATCACGGATCGCATTAAAGTCTCCCGCCACTAGCCAAGGACAATCTCTCATAAAGCTAGACATTTGGACAATATCAGCCCATAACAGTCTCCTCGAGGTAAAAGTGTGCCCACCATAAATAACCGATATCTTAATAGCAGTCCCAGACCCAAGTTCAACAAGATTGCCATGAATAGCTTGTTCATGTGCTATTTGGCCATCAAACATAACTTTATTTGGATCCCAGCCAACCCAAATACGACCCCTGGGAGAGAAGTTATAGTTTGAAACCCATTTCCACCTCGAGATTAAACCAGTAGAGATGGAGTCAAAAAAACCAGTAGGGACTTTAGTCTCTAATAGCCCTATGAAGCATAAATCATGGAAACGCACCAACCTACGGGCTTCCGCTTGTCTCACCGGATCCACTAAACCACGGATATTCCAATAGCCAATATTCATATTATACTATGTACACGAGAGGGTGGTTGAGCTTACTTGCGCTTGCCTGGCTTGCGGCTGTTCTTACCCGACTTTGGACTCGAGCGTTTAGGAGCATCCGGCGAAATGACCAGCACCCTTTCAGCCAGCTTCGTAGGCTCCTTTGCAGCTGTCTCCCCTGGGTTTTCCTTAAGAAGGCCTGGGAGTAGTCCTCCTCTGGTAGATCCACCTCCGAGCTACTACCAATGTCCACCTCATCCAAATCATCCTCAAAAGAGAATGTTGGTGTAGAAGAAGTTGGCTGTAGTGGCTGTTTCCCTGCCAAAGGTGCAAGAGCTGGCTGTTTCCCCGCCGAATGTGGTGGAGTAGGACCGGCCTGAGGAGGTGACTCAGTAGCAGCCTTTCCCAAACCCGTGAATGAGACCTTTGTTTTATGTCGAGGAGCTTTATTTTTGGAGGTCTGAACTTGCCAACCTTCCTCCACTGCAGTTGTGGAAGCAATGTTCTTCAGGTGGCCAAGATCAATGAGCAGCTGACCTTGAGTATCCTGACCATTCTCCCCTATGTTACCAGTTTCAGGAGTCATTTGGTCAGAGTTTGGGTGAACAACAGCAGGCTGGTTAGTTTGCAACAGCTGGTTCCCCCTCCCCTGGTGCGAGTGCACATCCGGATGAATAGGTGGTTCACTGCTTCGAGGTGTTTCTTGCACTTGGCACTTATGCCCAAAGTTCCACAAGATATGCAGGAGATCGGGCGCCATTCATACTCCACTGACACCATTCTTGTCACCCCATTAAGATTAACTTCAACCGAGTCAACTTGGGCTGCATTGGCTGATATCTCTACACATACACGGGCAAACGATATCATCCTCATTTGTTCAGTACGTTGGTCAACATACAATGGCTTACCTATAGTGCTAGCCAACGCGCTTATTCCAAGAGCCGACCACATTACAAAAGGAATGTTCTTAAGGCGAACCCAAACCGGCACCGAGGTGTGGTGATCCTTTTTCAAGTCAATAAGTGGTTCCCACTACTGTAGCATTAATGGAACACGTGCTACAGTCAATGGCCCCCCATCTAGCACCTTTCTTCGGAACTCACTATTCGGGATGTGTAGAAAATAGAACTCCTGGTCGTCTGCCATCACAGAAGCTAATTTCGTACCTCAGGCATGCTGTAATGCAGCTTCAACCAGTTTAAAAGGAAGTTTCCTTCCCACAAAATATCCCACCAGACATTCAAACCAGATAGGATCAGTTGCAGTAATCATTTCTTTTGACAAATTGACTACAGATTTACCATTAACACAGGAAGGGGTAATGTAGGACAGTTCATACCCTCTGAGGGCCGTTCTCGCCACATTTGCCCACGACCGTCCTTGGGGGGCTACCTGCCCCTGACCTTGCGAAACAGAGGGGTCAACGCCTTGGAAAACAGAGGAGCCAGCTACTCTTGGAGCTACTGGTCTACATTTATCAGCCTGCATCGGGGCCCTCTGACCTTCACGCACACTTGACCTCCCCCGAGCAGACTGGGGGAGCGTCGGCTGTTCCTCACCAACACTAACAGAGACCGAATGACTAGAAACAGGGCACTTGCCCAGTTGCGATTGATCATGGCCAGGTGGGTGCGGAGCTATCGAACGACCACGGCTCCTTCTCCTACCTCCTACACTTCCGTGATGCTTTTTTGAGGAGCCCCCTCGATTATCTACCACCATTGAAGGGTTCGAATGGGTTCGCCTAAACTCCATCACAGCAACACAGAACAATAGCCCTCACACAGTTCGAACCATACCGCAAAAGTAATACCACCAATAGGGAATGCAGCAGACTACAGAGTATACCACAGAAAGAAGTAATCCCCGGAGATGCAGCAGACCTCAGAATGGGAGCTTCACAGGCAGGAGTGAGAGGCAGGCCACCGTCTTCAACCACCAGAAGCTCCCCTATGTCCGGGAATTTGGCATCGAGCACCAGAAAAACCAGAGGACCGCGAAAGGGAAGGGGGTCTTCAGACAGGCGATAGAGAGGAGAGGGATGCGCTGCTCCTCGACGCACCAGCCGGAGCCACCGTCTGCAGCCACCGGAGTCTCGCCTTTGACTGGCAGGAACCGAAGCTCAAAAGCCCCAAATTGAGGCAGATGAACAGTAGAGAGCGATTTAGGGTTGGTTTTTTCTGTAGATATATTATTTTATCACAAAGAAATGATTAAGGGAGGAACATAAATGATCAACAATGAACTATGAACGAACTCACGAGGGTATCGATTCAGAACAATAACAAAGTGCTGTTGGCCAAAATTTAATGAAGCAGGTGGAAAAGCAATGATATTTGGTGTCTTACTACACAAGTTTCTTCTTGCCGCAATAATGTTTGCATCCTCAACAATTGCACAACTGTTCAATCAAGCTATAACATAAATGAATTTGAGATCATTCACTAATGAAGATAGAAACTAATCATCTCAAAAAAATAAATAAAGAAATGAATAAAGCAACACATCTGAAAATGCCCCTGGCTACTGGAAACCGGTTTCTTATGTGACTGGAACTTCAAGGCTGTCCAGAGCAAACTTTGCCTTACACAAGAAAGGCAAATAGGTCCTGTTACTTGTTAGGAGAAAATAATATGAGGACAATAGGCAACTTAAGAGGCAATCGGCATCAAATTGCCAGCAGTAGAAATATTTCATTATCAATATGCCACTACTAATGGAATGAATCCATATCCCGTAGCTATAAGATCAAGATCTTGCAAGTCTTGTATAATATACTGGTCTCAAACTTCCAAGCAATGATTATTAATACATACTCATCCTGTAATTTAGATGCAAATCCCACCTAACACTCAAACTGCTATGGCTTTAACAACACTAAAACGAAAAGAGCAACTGTTTTTGAGAAAATACACATTGCTCATTCCAGTGTCTTATTATTGGTGCGTTAGAAATTTATCTTTCATTAATCAGGTTTCACTCAAACATTCAAGAAGCATCCAGGAGTTTTTTCTTCTTGGTCATTTTCTTTCAGAAAAGCTATGGCACATAAGGATAAAAAGAGAACCCTAAACTGTTATGAAGGCCTCAAAAATCAAAATCAACAATCAACTTCTTGTGCTTTTGTCTCTATTCTACTGAATAACTTATCTAACCTTCATCTTTCTCGTGATTATTTCTTTTTCATATCCACAGTCCAAATGGCAAAAGAAAATAACCACCAAACCATCTATCCATTGGCAAAACCCATGTTCATAAGAGGGTAAATTTCTCACAACCATACCAATTTGGGATTTTTTATGGTTACAAAATTAATTTGAGATAAATTTATCACAAGTGTACTACTTTGAGGTCTTTGGTAATTAAAAAATTAGTTTGCGATAAATTTATAATGGGTGCACTAGTTTGGGGTTTTTTGTGGTAAAAAAGTTTGTTTGGGTAAATTTATCACAAGTATGGGAGTTTTAGTGATATTAACCTTCAATTTATTATGACAAGCCAAATAAGGGATATGTATATTCCACATGTACATGTCAGGATGGTGATGCATGCTTGAAAGAGTGAGAAAATCTTAGTGATGGTGTGAAGTTCACATGATTCCAATTTTGAGTAGTGATCAAGAAAACAAAGTATAACACTTTACCTATAGTCTAATTTTCCCAACTAAAGCAAGTTATACTCATGGTAGTACAAATGTGGGAATCTGATTTTGTCACTTTACTCCCCCCTAGAACAAATATATAAATTTACTTAAAAATTAACCATTCATAAATTGGTGTTGCGAGTGCCGTGTTATGGATGTTTTGAAAAGTGCATTGCTTTTTTATTCCTTGTAATGTTACGCAGGGTAAAGAGGTGTGCTTCTGAATTTGATTCCAATCCCAAGGTTAATGATTATAAAACGGTGGCACTTCCGACGATGATGTTGAGGTAAATTCGAGGCTAATGCTGTTTTTGCCTTGATTTATCCTCTCCATCTATTATCCTAAGTTTGACTGCTCTTTGAGACGGCGCCTCGCCTTTCGGTGCCGACATTTCGAGTTCAACCATGGGATTTTGGCTGCTCCTCCGAAACACTCGTGAACTGTGGAAGGAGCGGGAGCTGCGGTTGCTCATCCTCCTTAGCTTGTTCCTCCAGTGGAGCCTTGCGACTCATGGCAGCCAGAGGAAATTCAACTCCAAGAACCGCATCCAATTCGTGGTCTGGACAGTGTACCTGTTGGCCGAGTCCATCGCAACTGTATCCCTCGGCGTGCTTTCAAACCGCCTGGTGAATATCAAGGAAATGAAGGGGGCGTTTGATTCGAAGAGCCAGATCACAGCATTCTGGGCGTCATTCCTTCTCCTCCACTTGGGCGGGCCCGACGCGATCACCGCATTTGCCCTGGCGGACAATGAGCTATGGCTGAGGCAGTTAGCGCGGCTTTGCGTCTAGGTAGGGCTAGCGTGTTACATCTACTATATGGCCTTGTCGGGGTCTACGCTATCGCTGATAGCAAAGGGTATGATCCTGGTGGGGTTCATCAAATATGCTGAAAGGACATTGTGTTTGTACTTGGCGAGCAAAGATCAGTTTCGAGATTCGATGCGTTCTCTACCCAATTTCGGTCCCGTATACCCTAGGAAAATGGAGCAGTATCTTCTGAAGAGAGAAGAGGGTTACCAGGTCGGATTCGATGAGGTCATAGAGTTTTCAGCGCCAGAGGGTCTCTCAGGGAGCGATCAAGGCTACGACCATGGAAAGACTGGTCAAAGCCTAAGAGTTGTTCAAGATCTTCAAGCTTCTCTTCGTGGGCATGATCCTCAACTCTGGCGACCTGGCCGCCAGTAGGCGCATTTTCATGGACCAGGACATGCTTTCAGAGAATGCTTTTGGGATTGTGGAGATCGAGCTCGGGTTCATGTACGATCTGCTCTACACTAAGGCGCGGGTGCTGAACTGTGCTTGGGGCATCATTCGTTGGGTCATCAGTCTCTCAGTGCCCTGTGCTGTGTTGATAATATTCTCCTTGCAGTATAAGGATTACCCCAAAGTTGACGCCTGTATAACCTTGTTGCTTGTAAGTGTGACTATACTTTTAGAGATTTACTCACTTCTTCTAGCAATTTCGTCCGATTGGGTTGACCGTTGGCGGCTTCAGAAACCCGAGAGATCTACAATCTCGTCCATCATCACTTCTCTCCGGTTCTTCCCGAAGCAAAGATGGTCGAATTATGTGGCCCAGTTCAGCCTCTTGAGATTTTCTATCAGGAAAGGAAACGGGATCCTCCCCAAGTATCCGTGGCTCACCAGGCCAGACATGAAGGTGGAAAAGAACTTCTATGTCGATCAAAAAGAGTTCAAGAAAAACATCAAAGAATGGATCTTCAGTCACATCAGAGATCTAAAACCGATCAGATCGAAGAGCATGTTGGAGATTATTAAAGTGGGGGCGAGCGATATACTGACGAGGGCAAACTACAATGAGTTGAACTGGAGTGTGGAAGTGGAGTTCGACCAGAGCATCCTCATCTGGCACATCGCCACTGAGCTCTGCTATTACCAGGACCGCGGTAAAGCATGGCGAAATCTCGGAAGACCTCATGAGCTTCAAAATGAGTAAGTTTGTCTCTCGGTACATGCTTTATCTTTTAGTATTCCATCCTCCCATGTTGCCAACAGCGATAGGGGTGTTCCAATACGAAGACACTTTGGTCGATGCTCAGAAGTTCCTCGAAGACAAGCAAGATGTGCTGAAATTATTCAAGAAAGAGTCACATGCTTACTCCGGTGATTGCAGCTGCAAGAATGCACACAAGTCGAGAAAGTCGCTAGATCTGTGCAAAGTCTGCCGTCTTCTGCACAAAGTGAGAACTCAACTCCCCGCGTGGAAGATGCGCGGAGACAAAAGCACGTCGGTGCTGTTTGACGCATGCTATCTCGCTTCCCAATTGAGTGATGTCCCCAGGAAATGGGAAATGATCGGCAACGTCTGGGCAAGCATGCTTATGTCTGCGGCCTACCAAAGCAAAGGCAACGAACACTGTGAGAGTCTGAGCAGAGGAGGGGAGCTTCTCAGCCATGTTTGGCTTCTCATGGCACATTTGGGCATGGCGCTGCCTGAACAAAGTTCTGGAGCAAAACGCATCACCAAACTGACCATGAACTAGAAGTTCAGGTGGAATGTGTGTTGGGGTTCACCTAACGTTTTCGAGTAAGATAAATAAGATGAGCTTATCATCTTGAGAGGGAGAGGGAGTTAATTCGATATTTTGTCGTACTTGGAGTTGTCAAGAAATAATGGAAACTATGTATCAGTTGTATCCCAATGAAATTGGGATGGAAAATTTGAGTCCCTCAAAGTGATTAGTAGTTTTAGACTATCCGCAATTAGCCACACTTCTTTACCCGCAATATGGTCAATAACTTTTTATTGGGGCCAATTTTTGCCTATTTATAACTTTAGCTATGACTCTTTCTTTAAATTTTTAAAATGAGAAAATTTAAATCTTAGGAAATTATAAAAATCTCATTATATGTGATCTACGTGACAATATTTGAATACTTTAACAAGTTTTCTTAGTGTTTCATTATGAATACAATTCAAAGTATGAGCACCACAAAAGTTAAGGAAGATACTTTTTTACCTGTTAAAAATTGTTTATACCTCAGCGTGGTTAGTAAATTTCATGAGTAAAATTAAGTATCAATTTATGAAGTAATTATGCTAAGTATTTGTGTCACCGTGCTTAGCAAGTTTTTGCATTGTAAATGTGAAGTTGGTTCCTCGTTATTAATTATGTCTATTGATATAATTTTGACCAATCACCTTAATTTATGTGAATTTAAAAAATGGGGTCTATTCAACTCGATTACAACTTCAATGTGTAAGGTTTTCACTCAAAGAGAAGGATTCTAAGTCAGTGCCATCCCGCTTTGCTTATTTTTTTAAAGAAAAAAGAAGAGAAAGACTATTAGTACTGCCTTAGAAATGAGATGCCATGTACTGAGCTATGGTTTTAGCCATTCGTTGGATTTTTCACTAAAATAAAAAATTGATGAGGTTTCTTGCTCGTGTACTTCTTTCTCTTGGCGTTCCTCAATTGAGCTTCCCTTCATATTTCCTAGATCTTTTAGTCACTTCCGTTGTACCTCTCATCTCTTTTGAAATTTTCGAAGGATTTGGTAGTAAGGAGAACTTGGATTTACAGCTCTAAGCCTGAGAGATGGCATAGGCTAGAAATTCTTAAATTAAGTAGTAGGCAGGGTAACAATAAAAGGTTGGACTAAAACGCAAGAAGGAGAAAGACAATATCCTTGCAGTGGAAGTGACTGATGGTGAATCGAGCTTCAAACATGTAATCTGTGGAACCTATGACTCAGAGAGTTTACTTGGGTGAGTGGTGGAAAGATAAATAAATTAGACTGATCAAACCCTCTCTGAAGTTCCTCTGAATAAAGCCTTTTTTTATAGGGGCATTTCGGTAGGTTTGACAATTCAATCATTAGAGGAAATGAATAGCAGACCCTAAAAACTTAGTGCATAGCTACCCCCTTTAAACTAGAGGGGAAAAAAGCTAATCTTATACCGGCTCTAACAAGGAAGCTTGCTTCTCTATTAATGATATTGAAGAGAGATTTTATGGGAAAATTGTTTAAAAAGTTCTAAACTTATTACACTTTTACCAATTCAGTTCTCAACATTTTTATATTGCCAATTTAGTCTTAAACATTTTTTCTTTTTGCCAATTGAGTCTATTTGGCCAATTTTGGCCCAAAATTATTGACGTGGACATTAGCAGTGTTACATAGAAGGTTAGCACTAACGTGAACGATTTTAATATTTTGAATTTTTCATTATTTTTCTAGTTTATTTTTCTTTTTTCTTTTTTTTCTCCCTTCTTCTTCCTTTTCCTAGTGACCCAACCACCAACGATGGCAAGGCTGACTAGTCTTAGCTGCCTTAATGAGACCCGGTAAGGATTGGCCTTACCTAGGCTAGGATAGCCAAGCTAGGTGAAGGTGAAAATGGGCGAGGCTCACCCTTGCTTGGCTAAGGCAAGCCTCAATGAGGTTGACCCTTGCTTGGTGAGGGCAAGCCCCAGTGAGGTCGACCCTCACTAAATTTGGCAAGGTCAACCCTCGCCTAAGCTAGGGTAGCCTCGTTAGGCATCGCTTGGGCGAAGGCAACACCAAATGAGGCCACCTTGCTTGGGCAAGGGTTGGCCTTACCTGGCTTGGGGGAGGGCTCCCTTTGTCAAGACTTGCCCTCGGCTAGCCAAGCCTCATTACCAGCTTGCTCAGCCGGTGGTCGGTCATTGCAAAAGGAAGAAGAAAGGAAAAAAAAAAAAGAAGCAAAAAAACTAATGAAATAATTATTAAAATTATCAATGTTGGCACCCATCAAGTCACGTAAGACAGCCGACATCCACGTTACCAAATACTAGCCAAAATTAGCTAGAAATACTCAATTAACAAAATATAAAAATGTTTAGGACTAAATTGACAAAAGTGCAATAGGTTTAAGATTTTTCGAACAATTTTCCCAAGGATTTACCGCAACATCATTGTTTAATCTTGACGATGGCATCTTACTTTTTGGCATTTATGCATCTAATTTGGTAAGAGAAGCCTTTCTTTTATCCAAATAAAAGTCTAAAAGTTATGTAAGTAGTTTAAGAAACTTTAGCAAATTCAATGCGCTTGAATGAGCGGAGCCTTTCTTCTATAAAACGGAGTTTGGTAAATGAAAGTATGAAATTCGTGATACATCTTTAAAGCCTCAATCTAATTATCAGTATCGTATTTTATTTTAAACTTTATGTTGTAAAATGAACTGGGAACATAAGTTATGTGATAGAGAAAAACGTTTAAAAAATTTATGTAAATCCATTGTGATTCCTAAAATACATGCAAAGTAGCCCGTTAAGCTACTGTACCGGAGATTATTTCACTTCAAATTCTATATGGACTAATTAATTTCATTAGCCTAAAGAATCTCTATTAGTATTCTTCATCCTCGCATGACCAAATTCAATCAGCTTGCTAATTCAACCAGCCTCCATGTTCAGTCAGCGTTCTTTGTGTTCTATTCAAGTAACACGCAAATCCAATCAGCTTTGTAATTCAATCAAGCACGGCCTTTCAACCCCAAATAGTCGGTTGTCAGAGAGAACTATGCAGACAGACCTTGGACGACATGCTGAGAGCTTGTGTAATTGGTTTTAAGGGTAGCGGCGAGGATCACTTGCATATGGTTGTGTTCCCCTATAATAATAGCTACGACCAAACTATCATCATGGCTCTTTTTGAAGAGTCGTATGGAAGCAAAGTGTAGATCTCCTTTGCTAGGAGGAGGTTGTAAAGAGGAGATTGACTGGGATAGAATTAATTCAGATTGCATCTAATGTCACACAGAGATGTTAGACAGAGACTTTGGACTGCACAAAGTTAGATTGAAATCTTGTGCACATGAGCACTGCAACCTTTAGTGTTTCAGCTTAAGGATGATGTTTTTTGGAAAGTTTCACCAATAAGGGAGTAGCTTGGGAGCGAACCAATGAACTCGATGCCTTGGAATTGCTTCAACTTGGAGTGACCATTTATCACCCTCTTTTGGTCATTTTTGGCCTTTTGTGTTTAGGAAGCTATATAGTTATTTCTATATTTCATATGAATTACTTTATGTGGGTGATGTGTGTTGGACAATGTGAAAATCACAGTGATTAAAGTGAAGTTCACCAGATCTAAATTTCAACAGCGATGGAGACATCAAACTTTTAACTTTTAATCAAAATTTCAATTTTACTTATGCTAGTATGAATGGCGAAACTTGATTTTAATGTTCCACTTTCCCTCAGACAAATGTAGAGAATTGTTTGACAACAATGCATCTAAAAGTAGCGTATTGTTTTTTTTTTTTTTTTTGTTTCTTGTAATATCTTGCAAGGTACATAGGTGGTTCTGAATTTGATTTCTATCCCAAGCCAAATCTTATATAATGGTGGCAATTCCGAGGATGATGCCGAGGTATTGAATTTGATTCCTGTCCCAAGCCAATGCTTATATAATAGTGGCAGTTCGGAGGATGATGCTTTGAGTTGTGTATGCTTTATAATTGTTTGCGCCCAAGATTGGCTGATTGGGCCAGAGACGAAAGGAAAGGCCATCAAGCCCAGTTTGGGAAAGAGCGGATCAACCGAAGGTTAGAACGAGGTTAATTACTGAAGACGCCGGAGACTCGGCATAAGCAACCACTCGGGACCAAAGTGATAAGAACAAAGACAGTTTCGAAGGGCTGTTACCGACAGCATTGCGGATAAGACAAAACGGTTATTAGCGTGAAGCCGAAATCTCCTGGGCCATTCCAAATTGAAATAATAACCGTTAATGAGCGGCTACTTGTAATGATTAGCCATAAATAGCCAAGGGGAAACTAGTGTAGAATACCTTTTTCTCGGCAACCAGACAATTGCAAGAGCGCTTATATTTTGACTATCTTTTAATTCATCATTTTGTAGCACGTTATTTATCTCCCGTTATCCTTTATTTTATTGTCATTAGAGTAGAACTAGTCGCTTCCTTTTGCAAAACAATACATGACCCAGTTTCGCAAAAAAAGTCCAAAATTTGCATCTTTGGTGAAAGATATTTGACCGAGAAACTTTTTCCCAGCCAACAACTTTTTCGCATGCCTAGTGGAATCATTGCTTTCCATCTCTACAAAGTGTCAATAGCAAAAATAAGGAATCAGGAGAATCGTATTGCCACCAGCGAGGATAATCCATCCCCACAATGTGTGGAAGAATGACTTACTTGTTCCGAAACATCTCATCAGAACCCAAACCCAATTGATGATGTCGATGCAGGTGAAAGTTCTGAAGACATCCCCCGAAATTTGACTGAAGAGCAAAGGAAGGAGTTGGCACCGAATTCCATGGTGATTGTCACCATGAGAAGGATGTTTGAAGAATAACAAAATGAGTTGACTAATTACATGGCCAACTCCTCTATTTTCCAATCTGGTAGCCGAACTAGCTTCGAGGTTTGGACCATCGGGCTTACCAAATGCGATTCAAGGTGGTCAAGCGGTATTGGGAACCACATCGATAATTGTCTGCCCAATCTAATATCACTGGTGGTTTGAGTCAGACACAGTAGGTTCAACACTATGAGTGATTTGAATCAGACTAGTCAAGGAGAGCTTTTAGGACCAAGTGGATCCGCAAGTTCTCTGGGACGTGTGGTTGAGGGCTCAATTGAAGCCAATCCAGTGAGGGTAACTATTGACCCTTCCAACTTGGAAGCAGCTGCACATGTTGCTCGATGTGGGGGTAACAACACCACACCAATTACAAGCTCGATAAATATCGAGTCAATCCCCGTGCCAATTCCAAGATATTAGCACTATAGGCCTCAAGGAGGGCCTAGAGAATTAGGGGCTCGTCCTCCCTCACCCTCGAGAGTGTAGTTTAATCAGGGTAATTGTTGAGGGCTACCAATACAACCTAGAGGAGGGTGAATAGATTGTTTTAAAAAACTTGATAATCTTTTACAGAAATCAACTGACACTAAGTAAAGATTAGGTTAAGGATGTTTCAAAGCTCATGAAGGAACTATGTACAAGTAAATAGAAGAAAACAGCAACACAGAGAATTATAATAGTTTGTCTTTATTCCCAAGCTTACGTCTACTCTTCAAACTAATAGCCACAACACCAGCTAGATTGCACTAGTAATCTGCTTACAATGATACAATCGGTAAGCATTCATACTTTCATAAGATAGATGACACTATCAGGATATAGCCACTCCTCTTACTCTTATATACTTAATCTATAGCACAATTATTAATACATCACGAATGCAAAGCTCAGAGTAACAATAGAATGAGAGCATATCACTTGGAAACACAACTAGTAGCAAATTTTTGATCTTGGCCGCCGGTTGACTAGGGTCACCAGCCACTAGCCAGGGCTCGGTGAGCTCGGCCGACCCTTGCCCCACCATCGCTAACCCTTCCCGGTGAGGGTGGGGCGACGGCAATAGCAGCGGCGAGGGCTACATAGCCCTCACTTGATCCCTCCCTCCTTCCTCTCTCTCCCTTTTTTTTTTTTTTAATAAAATCAAATTTTGAGGTTTTTTTTTATATGGCTTTTTTTTTACCACACGGATAATTTTTTTTTAAATTACCATGTAGATATTTGTTTTGAAAAAAATTGCCCCGTCAACAAATAAAGTTGCCAGAAAATAACACATGTGCATTTTGGTAAGATTTTTTTATCGTTGGCACTTAACTTATCATTTTTGCTATGATTTTGGTACTTAAATAAAACTTTCCAAACTTTTGACATTTAAGTGTCTTTCAGTATCAAATTTTGGTACTCTAGGAGTCCACACGTCAATGGACAACCCTCCTAAATAGAACTTAGACTCCCCCACTTGAACAACAAAAAGAAACTAAAGAGATGGTCAGAATTGGTAAAACTATCAGTCACATTACTGTGCTTTCCATCTAGTAGGTTGCTTCAATGGGCTAAAATTACTAAACTGTACTACGCTTTGGCCTTTTTTTTTTTTTTTATAAGTTCTTTGAGACAGAACATTTGACTCCAATAACAACTTCCAAATCATTCACCCAAAAATATACCAAATCATGATGGGTTGACGTTTGGTTGTTGATGGAGCAAGCAGGTGATGTGATCATGAATCAGTGAATAGCCGATGCCAAATTAATGTCATGAGACCCATGGTCACCAAAAAGGAGTAGTAGGCCAAGATGATCATCGACATGAGATGACAAACAGTCAATAGTAACTGAAGACTAGAGAAAAGTCACACCGAAAGATATACGAAGATTATAATCTGCTCATGATAAGAACGAGTACTTAAGGATGATCCACGCTAAGCCAGGTATTGTAATTTGTTAATTCAAAGATAATGTAACATCCTGAAAATCGATCCCATTTTAGGATTTTATAAAAGGGCAATATTAGTCGAAGGCCTGGTCAGTACAAATTTTCCGAACCGTGTGTTCGTGGGATAATGGATTACAGAGAGGCGTCGATAGGAAATGATTCGCGTACAACTCGCAATTTCGATCAGGAACGAACCCTTCGACCATGAGGACCTGGGCGGGAACGATATCCTCTAAGTACTAGATTATTAAGGAAACGGAAATAAATCGATTCGGCAGAAGTACAAAGTCGATCTGCGGGTGATTTCCGCACGACTTCGATACGAACTACGAACGACGGTAAACCGAATCCTTTTCATCTGGTACTCGGGATTATCAATTGAGCCCCCGGGATCACACGACAATCGAGGGACATCCCTGACTCGAGAATTGGTGTAAACGTGGTTCAAAGAATGGTTGACCATGGGTCAAATGTGAGGAAAGTCCAAAAAGGGCGCCCGATAATCCAAATTGTACTACAGTCGCAATAGACTCAATTTGGCCCCGATTTTTAATCCGATTTTTGGAACCGATTTCTCGATGATATCAGGACTAAATATGTGACGTCCTGAAATTTGAGCCCTGTTAGGGAGGAGTGAACGTGAATTTTGCCAATGCATTGTTGGTTGATTCCGCTCGGACCCAATCATTTCCAAGATACTGACCTTTTGGGAAAGGCTACTGAGGACAGAACTCGTGCAACTAAAGAACTGGATCTGGGAAAACGACTCGACTGTGAGACTTGCGTAAGGACGATCCTGTAGTCATGTAGGCCGATTTTAGGGACGAATAGAAGTCGATTCGCGGACAGAAATAATGGGACGACGGGTGATTCCGTCTACTATTATCGAACCCATGAACGACCCTATATCAATCCTTGATAATCGTGTACTTTGAAATAAGAATCTATCCTTCGCAATTTCATGTCGTCAAGGATGTCCATGTGTCGAGAAATCTTGAACGTGGTTTGGCACGAGTCGGTTACGCGTGAATCCTCGAAGCCACCTGTCAGTCTGAATTATACCAAAAAGGCATTCGGGCAAAATTGACAAGGCAGGAGAATCCAAGATTGGACTTCGAATTTTTGGGAACGTCCGGGATGGACTTTTGGACGATGCTTCCTTGATAGTCGATGGTGTCGGTTGAGCTGAATTTTGGGAAAGGGATTTTCGGACCGAGGAAACGAGCCTACGAGGATGTGGGCTGGGTGAGAACAGTGAGGGCCTCATGCCCAAGGTGGGACAGCCACCGTGAAAGACCGAGACAAACGGGCGAGCCCATTGGACCCAACCGACCCCTCACCCTTCCTAGCCGTTATCCAACCTTGAGCCGATTCGAGCCCAAGAAATTCCCGAGCCCGTTCCTATTCATTTTCTAGCCCATTTCCTAGGCCCGCCCTCCATTTTCAGCCCAAGGACAGATTGGGAAATGTGCAAGGTGGAAATGACCAAAATACCCTTGGATATTTTGAAGAAAAGTCAAAAAGAAGAAAGAGAGGATGAGGTCATTGTAGGGCAAGTGGGGCAAGCATTGATGGCCTTGATAAGGCTTATCCTTCAGCCTTCACTTCACTCTCTCTCTCCTCTTCATCTTCTCCAAAATCGCAGCCCTCTTCCCCTTGCTTCTCCTTGCAATTTCTGCAGTTTCTGTTTTGGACCTCTCACCGAAATCTGAGTTTTTCATTGCCTTCCCGATGGAATCTCGGGCCGTGCCACCCACCATTGTGCTCGGGAGAGAGAATCCGTATGGATAGATCTGCCGTTCATCGAACGGAGCCACCGTCCGATCCGTACGGCGGCCGGAAACCGACTGCTCGTCGGACCATCACTGTAGCGACCAGTTCTGCTGTGTTCCGCCTTTTGACCTGTTTTCCTCCATTTCCGACCCAATCACCGCCCATACCAGCCACAAGTGGTTCCCCCTCGACCCCCAGGTGCCATTGATCGCTGGCCCGCCGCTCGTCGGAGCTCCGGCCAAGCTGTTTTCCTCCGGTCAGCCCCTGTCCTCCTCCTGCAGTGCTGTTTTCTGAAGTTCAGTGGGGAATCCGAGTTGTTGCTGCTGTGTTGAGCTCGGGACTGCCTTGGAGTGTCAGGAGAGATGTCCCAGGGTGTCGGGTTCGTCGCCGCCGCCGCGTCCGCGTCTCCGGCCCACTTAACGGGTGAGTTTAGCTCCTAATCCCTATTTAGTGCCTAAACTTGCTTAGGGTTGGGTTAATTAGTGTTAATGCTTGTTTAGGAGGGTTAATTAAGTTGTATTAGCCCTAAGATAGGTGGTTAGATAGTGGATTAAGATTAGCTTAGCTTAATCTTGCTTAATTATGCTTGATTATGCTTAAATGATGATTATGTGTGGTTTATGTGTTAATTAAGCTTGCTTAGCTTAATTGATTGATTAATTTGTGTTTAATCAATGTTTTGTTTAATTTCTGAATTTAATTTATTATTAATTGAATTTCGGAAATTACTGTTCATGGATTACTGTTCACGGGATTACTGTTCATGGCACTGTTCATCCGGAAGTGAAATTGTGCATAATTTCATGTGCCTTGATCATATGAAGTGAATTGGATGTGACATTGCATAAGCATCCGCTTGAATTGTATGATTTTCACAAAAGAAAGAAAATGGTTTGTCCGAGGGACACCGGAAATGGACCGCCTTTATGAGAAAGAAAGTGATTTGTCCAAGGGACACTGGAAATGGACTGCTTTTATGAGAAAGGTGGGGAAAATGGTTTGTCTAAGGGACATCGGAAATAGACCGCTTTTGTGAGAAATGATTCGAGGTTTTATATGCAAGCATGTGTGCATTGGCTAATGCTCAAAGATAATAAGTGGGTTGTGATGGTGTGCTTGCGTGATCACTAAGTTGAAACCGTCATCTCGGGAGAGTATCCCTTGACGTTTGTTGGGCATGCAGTCTTGGGAGAGTATCCCTTGACATTCTGTGGGCATGCGGTCTTGGGAGAGTATCCCTTGACGTCTTTTGGGCACGGAAGGGCACGGTTGCGCCTCTGCGGAGGAAGGGTGCCGTAGCGCCATAGCGCCTCGGCCTGCACGGAAGGGCACGGTTGCGCCTCCGCGGAGGAAGGGTGCCGTAGCGCCGTAGCAATAGCACGGAAGGGCGCCGTAGTGCCGTTGCACCTCGGCCAAGTTGTAGCCCTGTGGGGCAGTAATAATCGAAACACGTGTGGATGCGAGAGTGCATGAGAAAACATGGCATCATTGGTTCCGATTATGCATGAAGTGATCATATCATTTATGGCACGCACGCATGAATTGATAACGTGCAGGGGTGGCAATGGCCAGGTGAGATCGCTTGTGACGCGACTCACATGTGATTGATGAACTGCATCCTCTAACGGCCATGTGCATTGCGTGTATTGTGCTGACTTATAACATGCAGGGTATGGCATACCGGGTAAGGTTGCATGCGAACCGACTATTCGATTGTTGGTTGCATTGCTTGCATTGAATGAGATTTGACGTGCAGGGTATGGCATACCGGGTAAGGTTGCATGTGAACCGACCTCTGATTGTTGGTCGAACTTGTCTGTGGTTTGATTGCTGATTGCTGGGTGTTTATGGTCGGGTTGACTGAGGGGTGGTTCTGGAGAGATACCCCGGGTTGAGTTGGTGTACTAATTGGGGCTTAGGGGGAAGAACTCGCTGAGATTTTATCTCAACCCGTCGTGGTTAACCATTTTCAGGTCTTTAGAATGGTGCACCCGCTGTGGAGAATCCTGCCCCCCGTTTCTCTAGTGATCGACCTAACGGAGTCGAGTCCGATAGGTCCGAGTGACCGTGGTGTTGAACCCGAGGGTTCATTCTGTATAGCTGGATTAGCCTAGTTTCTTTTTGGCTTGGCTTAGAGGATGGATCGGCTCCTTTTGTCGGGCTTGTTATTCGAAAGACGATCCCCCGTTGGTTAATCCAGTAAATTGTGTAAATGAGTAGTGATGGTTGTTCTTGTTATTCATCCCTCTATCCCTGATTGATTGATTGATTGATTGTTGGACTGGGGATGGTTCGTCTTCCGCTTGCGCATAACAAAAGATTAAAATGAATGGTCGTCGACGAGTCCTGGGACGTCGCTTTCAATCGACCAAGAGAAGGGGTTGTCGCGTGCTCGGGGTTTGGGGCGTGACATCCTCGTCGGTTTTGGTATCAGAGCGAGGTTGAGACTTGGAGTGATAAGGTGCATGGGATTTTTGGGATAGTGAGATAGGGATGGCTTTTATATTATGTGCCTGTGATTGCTTTTGTGGCCTTGTGTGGCTTTGTGTGGTGGCGGGTTGCTCATAGTCCAGAGTGATGAGCAATCTTGAGTAGAGAGAGCCCTTAGGCGTAGGGCAGCTTCTGGTTAGACCAGTGCTAGAGGTAGCGTGCAGGCAGATCCTAGGTTAGACGGGATCCTGCTAGTGCTAGAGACCTTGATAGGACAGGAAGCTAAGTGCTTTTGCTGTGGTCCTTGTGATTTCCCTAGTGAGAGGAGAGGTCTGTGAGAGACCAATGCCTAGGCTGGTAGAGCAGTTCCTGACATTGAAGCCACCGAGGTCAGTGGCGTGGGTGACCCTAAAGCTGTGACCCTTTGGATAAGGGATAGTGAGAGGACTGTTTTAGTGCTGGGGTGTTTAGAGTCAGACAGAGTGCTTCTGGCAGTTTATTAGCTTCAAGGTAATGTCATTAATTGGTGGGAAGCCACTCAAGGAAGAGTGTTCCTTGAAGGCATGGCTCAGATTAGGGGTGCCTTTCGTGAGGCTTTCAATGAGAGATACTTCTTGAATAGTGCGAGAGAGTCAAAGATGGCAGAATTCCATCAATTTCATCAGAATCAGATGTCGGTTGATCAGTATGAGGCGAAGTTCGCTGAGTTGGCCAAGTATGCGCCGAGATTGGTAAAGGATTTTGTGGATAGGGCGAGACATTTCAGAGATGGCTTGAAACCAGAATTAAAAGCCCGGCTGGTACCCTTGAAATTGAGAAGAGCTTTGATGAGATGTACAAAAGGGCCTAGATGATAGAGAAGAATATGATCGAGTGGGCGACCGCATCTGGCTCGCGGTCGTGCCTAATAGAGACAATCGTCGGTTCGGGAAGGGACTGATGATGGGGCAAAGTAATCTCATTCCACCTGACAGAAAGAATTACGTTGGAAAGCCAACCGCCCAAAACTAGGTCGTGAGTAAGTCATTGCATATGGTGGATTTTCATAGAAAGACAATTCAGTTTAACCCAATAGTGGGTGGTAGTTTTGAAATTATAGGAAATTGAGGGGAACCCTCCATTCCTCTTATTTCGTCACTTAAGGTGACTCGGTTGTTGGAGTATGGATGCCAAGGGTATTTGGCATTGGTGGCAGACACGATGGTGAAAGGATCAAACGTAGAGGATATTGCTGTGGTACAAGAGTACATAGATGTGTTTCTCAAGGAATTGCCGGGATTGCCCTCAAGTGGGAAATTGAGTTTGTGATTGAGTTGGCTCTTGGGACTGAACTGATTTCTAAGGCGCCTTATAGAATGGCCTTGTCAGAATTGAAAAAATTAAAAGTGCAGATGCAAGAGCTACTAGATAAAGGATAGTTCGTTGAAACTGTGTATTGATTACTAGCAGCTTAATCAAGTGACGATTAAGAACAAGTATCCATTGCCAATGATTGATGATTGTGTTCATTGACGATATCTTGGTATACTCGAGGAGTCCCGAGGATCATGAGAATACCTGAGATCAGTACTGCAGACCTTGAGGAAGCATGAACTTTATGCTAAGTTAGCAAGTGCGAGTTTTGGCTATCTCGTGTGGCATTTTTAGGGCATGTTATTTCAGGTAAAGGGATTGTCGATGACCCGACTAAGATCGAGGCGGTCATGAATTGGTTGAGACCTATGACGGTAACTGAGATTCGAAGTTTCTTGGCATTGGCAGGATATTACAGATATTTCATGGAGAAGTTTCTTTGCGATAGCCATGCCATTGACGAGGTTGTTAAAGAAAGAGGAGAGGTTTGATTGGACAGACAAGTGCGAGCGTAGTTTCCAAGAGCTCAATAGTAAATTGACTACCGCACTTGTTCTGACAATACTATCTGGTCTTGGTGGGTACGAAATCTACAGTGACGCATGATTTGGAATTAGCAGTGATCATCTTTGCCTCATGTTCAACGACGATGGATGGAACTTCTTAAGAACTATGATTGTGAAAATTTGTATCATCTGGGGAAAGCGAATAAAGTGGCAAATGCACTTAGTCGAAAGTCAATAATTGCTCAGATGATGGTACGAGAGTGGGTTCTTTTGGAGGGAGTCAAGGACTCATATTTTAAAACTTGAGGTTGGCTATCTTGGTAGTCTAATGACCACTCTTAGGGTGGAACCCGAGATGCAAAGTGAAAAAAAGAAAAAAGAAAAAAAAGGGGGGGTATCCGAGGATGGGACATTGAGGTTTCGAGGACGATTGTGCATTCCGAAAGATGTAGAACTTAAGGAGTGGAACAGGATGAAGTTTGACATCGCAAAGCACGTGGCTAAGTGTTTGATGCGCCAGTAAGTAAAGGCTTAGTATTGTAAGCCTGGTGGGTTATTACAACCTCTTGAGATTCCTGAGTGGAAGTGGGAACATATTATCATAGATTTTGTGATGGGACTGCCAAGGAGTCAGCAATGTAATGACTCGATTTGGGTAGTATGCAGAGTTGTACATACATCAGATTGTGCGCATACATGGAGTTCCAATGACAATCACATCTGACCGTGATTCTAAGTTTGTGGCAACTTTCTAGAAAAGTTTGCAGTCGGCCTTGGGATGAAATTGCAATATAGTACGGCGTACCATCCGCAGATGGACGATCGATTAGAAAGGATTTGAAGAAGTACTCGAAAGCCTTTAGTGCGAGAAATGACATTTGGTTTGCACTAATTTTCATGTGATTGAGGTGAATTCTTGGTATGGTTATTAAATGGATGTGAAAGAAATATTGAAAGAAAAATTGGTGGTTTGTGGAATTCGGATGGTGGTTCGATGGAAATTCAGTGAATCAGATTTTAAGAGTCAATAAGTGACCCCGTGGAAACCAACTCATGGGTTGACGAGCTGGAGAAAGTTTTGCATTTTGAGGTTCTCAAACGAGGTTAAAACCGTGAGACTTGGTATGGGACAGGCTAAAGCGGATAATACCTTTAGTGCATGTCTAAAAGGGACTAGTAGTGGTGCAGTTCGAAGATGCCCATAACGACTGATCCGACGAGGGCGGGGAGTGGTCGCCGGGGCTAGAGTGCCTGAGCAAGGAGCGACTCCCGGCAGGCTTCTAGGATGTCGAAAGGGGCAGAAATGAATTGAATTACACACTGTGCAAAAAGAGAGTGCTTGTGGGATAAGATTTTATCGAAATGGTATAGCCACAATGTGATCAAGTTTGTGGAACTCCAGTTTATAGAACGAGGTTAGAGAATGGGGAATCGCTAGTTCAAAATTCGGTTTCGCAGTTATTGAATGCAGTTCAGATTATCTGAGTCAGATTAAAGACCGGTCAGAGTCGTCAGAAGAGTTGTGCAGATAAGCGTCGTAGACCGTTGGAGTTTAAGGTGGGTGATCATGTGTTTCTGAAAGTATCGCCGATGAGGGGTACTTCCAGATTTGACAAGAAAGGAAAGTTAAGTATGAGGTACATATTTTAGCGTATTGTCTTGCGTTGCCACCGAAACTTGTCAAGTACATGATGTTTTCCACGTGTCTATGTTGAGAAAGCATGAACCGGACCCGAATCATGTGTTGAATTTTGAGAAAACTGGACATAGACGATAGAGTGTCGTACGTGGAGAGGCCAACACGAATAGAGAACCGTAAAGAGCAAGTACTCCGAAACAAGACTATTACCTTGGTTAAGGTGATCGGGCAACATCACGGAATAGAGAGAGCTATATGGGGAAAGTGAGGAAGTGATGAAGCATCGGCACCCCCATCTTTTGAGGATTTGTCTGTGATTGCAAATTTCGAGGACGAAATTTTTGTAAGGGGGGAAGAATTGTGACGTCCTGAAATTTGAGCCCTTTTAGGGAGGAGTGAACGTGAATTTTGCCAATGCATTGTTGGTTGATTCCGCTTGGACCCAATCATTTCTGAGATACTGACCTTTTGGGAAAGGCTATTGAGGACAGAACTCGTGCGACTAAAGAACTCGACTTGGGAAAACGACTCGACTGTGAGACTTGCGTAAGGACGATCCTGTAGTCATGCAAGCCGATTTTAGGGACGAATAGAAGTCGATTCGCGGACAGAAATAATGGGACGACGGGTGATTCCGTCTACTATTATCGAACCCATGAACGACCCTATGTCGATCCTTGATAATTGTGTACTTTGAAATAAGAATATATCCTTCGCAATTTCATGTCGTCAAGGATGTCCATGTGTCGAGAAGTCTTGAACGTGGTTTGGCACGAGTCGGTTACGCGTGAATCCTCGAAGCCACCTGTCAGTCTGAATTATATCAAAAAGGCATTCGGGCAAAATTGACAAGGCAGGACTTCGAATTTTTGGGAACGTCCGGGACGGACTTTTGGACGATGCTTCCTTGATAGTCGATGGTGTCAATTGAGCTTAATTTTTGGGAAAGGGATTTTCGGACCGAGGAAACGAGCCTATGAGGACGTCGGCTGGGCGAGAACAGTGAGGGCCTCACGCCCAAGGTGGGACAGCCACCGTGAAAGACCGAGACAAACGGGCGAGCCCGTTGGACCCAATCGACCCTTCACCCTTCCTAGCCGTTATCCAACCTTGAGCCGATTCGAGCCCAAGAAATTCCCGAGCCCATTCCTATTCATTTTCTAGCCCATTTTCTAGGCCCGCCCTCAATTTTCAGCCCAAGGACAGATTGGGAAATGTGCAAGGTGGAAATGACCAAAATACCCTTGGATATTTTGAAGAAAAGTCAAAAAGAAGAAAGAGAGGATGAGGTCATTGTAGGGCAAGTGGGGCAAGCATTGATGGCCTTGATAAGGCTTATCCTTCAGCCTTCACTTCACTCTCTCTCTCCTCTTCATCTTCTCCAAAATCGCAGCCCTCTTCCCCTTGCTTCTCCTTGCAATTTCTGCAGTTTCTGTTTTGGACCTCTCACCGAAATCTGAGTTTTTCATTGCCTTCCCGATGGAATCTCGGGCCGTGCCACCCACCGTTGCTCTCAGGAGAGAGAATCCGTACGGATAGCGTCGGCCATTCATCAAACGGAGCCGCCGTCCGATCCGTACGGTGGCCGGAAACCGACTGCTCACCGGACCGTCACTGTAGCGACCAGTTCTGCTGTGTTCCACCTTTTGACTTGTTTTCCTCCATTTCCGACCCAATCACCGCCCATAACAGCCACAAATGGTTCCCCCTCGACCCCCAGGTGCCATTGATCGCTGGCCCGCCGCTCGTTAGAGCTCCGGCCAAGTTGTTTTCCTCCAGTCAGCCCCTGTCCTCCTCCTGCAGTGCTGTTTCTGAAGTTCAGTGGGGAATCCGAGTTGTTGCTGCTGTGTTGAGCCTGGGACTGCCTTGGAGTGTCGGGAGAGATGTCCCAGGGTGTCGGGTTCGTCGCCGCCACCGCGTCCGCATCTCTAGCCCGCTTAACGGGTGAGTTTAGCTCCTAATCCCTATTTAGTGCCTAAACTTGCTTAGGGTTGGGTTAATTAGTGTTAATGCTGGTTTAGGAGGGTTAATTAAGTTGTATTAGCTCTAAGATAGGTGGTTAGATAGTGGATTAAGATTAGCTTAGCTTAATCTTGCTTAATTATGCTTGATTATGCTTAAATGATGATTATGTGTGGTTTATGTGTTAATTAAGCTTGCTTAGCTTAATTAATTGATTAATTTGTGTTTAATCAATGTTTTGTTTAATTTCTGAATTTAATTTATTATTAATTGAATTTCGGAAATTACTGTTCATTGATTACTGTTTATGGATTACTGTTCACGGATTACTGTTCATGGCACTGTTCATCCGGAAGTGAAATTGTGCATAATTTCATGTGCCTTGATCATATGAAGTGAATTGGATGTGGCATTACATAAGCATTCGCTTGAATTGTATGATTTTCACAAAAGAAAGAAAATGGTTTGTCCGAGGGACACCGGAAATGGACCGCCTTTATGAGAAAGAAAGTGATTTGTCCAAGGGACACTGGAAATGGACCGCTTTTATGAGAAAGGTCGGGAAAATGGTTTGTCCGAGGGATATCGGAAATGGACTGCTTTTGTGAGAAATGATTCGAGGTTTTATATGCAAGCATGTGTGCATTGGCTAATGCTCAAAGATAATAAGTGGGTTGTGATGGTGTGCTTGCGTGATCACTAAGTTGAAACCGTCGTCTCGGGAGAGTATCCCTTGACGTTTGTTGGGCATGCAGTCTCGGGAGAGTATCCCTTGACGTTCTATGAGCATGCGGTCTCGGGAGAGTATCCTTTGACATTCGGTGGGCATGCGGTCTCAAGAGAGTATCCCTTGACGTTTTTTGGGCACGGAAGGGCACGGTTGCGCCTCTGCGGAGGAAGGGCATCGTGGTGCCATAGCGCCTCGGCCTGCATGGAAGGGCACGGTTGCGCCTCCGCGGAGGAAGGGCGTCGTAGCGCCGTAGCAATAGCACGGAAGGGCACGGTTGCGCCTCTGCGGAGGAAGGGCGTCGTAGCGCCGTAGCAATAGCACGGAAGGGCACGGTTGCGCCTCCGCGGAGGAAGGTTGCGCCTCTGCGGAGGAAGGGCGTCGTAGCGCCGTAGCAATAGCACGGAAGGGCACGGTTGCGCCTCCGCGGAGGAAGGGCGCCGTAGCGCCGTTGCACCTCGGCCAAGTTGTAGCCCTGTGGGGCAGTAATAATCGGAACACGTGTGGATGCGAGAGTGCATGAGAAAACATGGCATCATTGGTTCCGGTTATGCATGAAGTGATCATATCATTTATGGCACGCACGCATGAATTGATAACGTGCAGGGGTGGCAATGGCCAGGTGAGATCGCTTGTGACGTGACTCGCATGTGATTGATGAACTGCATCCTCTAACGGCCATGTGCATTGCGTGTATTGTGCTGACTTATAACATGCAGGGTATGGCATACCGGGTAAGGTTGCATGCGAACCGACTATTCGATTGTTGGTTGCATTGCTTGCATTGAATGAGATTTGACGTGCAGGGTATGGCATACCGGGTAAGGTTGCATGCGAACCGACCTCTGATTGTTGGTTGAACCTGTCTGTGGTTTGATTGCTGATTGCTGGGTGTTTGTGGTCGGGTGGAGTGAGGGGTGGTTCTGGAGAGATACCCCTGGTTGAGTTGGTGTACTAATTGGGGCTCAGGGGGAAGAACTCGCTGAGATTTTATCTCAACCCGTTGTGGTTAACCTTTTTCAGGTCTTTAGAATGGTGCACCCGCTGTGGAGAATCCTGCCCCCCATTTCTCTAGTGATCGACCTGACGGAGTCGAGTCCGATGGGTCCGAGTGACCGTGGTGTTGAACCCGAGGGTTCATTCTGTATAGCTAGATTAGCCTAGTTTCTTTTTGGCTTGGCTTAGAGGATGGATCGGCTCCTTTTGTCGAGCTTGTAATTTGAAAGACGATCCCCCGTTGGTTAATCCAGTAAATTGTGTAAATGAGTAGTGATGGTTGTTCTTGTTATTCATCCCTCTATCCCTAATTGATTGATTGATTGATTGTTGGACTGGGGATGGTTCGTCTTTCGCTTGTGCATAACAAAAGATTAAAATGAATGGTCGTCAACGAGTCTTGGGACGTCGCTTTCAATCGACCAAGAGAAGGGGTTGTCGCGTGCTCGGGGTTCGGGGCGTGACAAAATACTTGGACGTCGCCTCATTTATTTTGGGATTTTCCGTTGGACACGGAAGTGTCGGAAAAAGGAAAAATTGGACCGGGTTTCGGGCCCGCGGGTGGGCCGGCCCAAGACCGGTGGCCCAATGGGCCTTGCACCCATTTAGCCCAGCCCAAGAGGGGCCCAAGTTGGCCCAAGTTCCCCTCCATTTCCAGCCCATGGGCTTCTCTCTTTTGGCCTTTTGCTTTTGTGCCCAAGTGGGCTTTGTTTATGCTTTGTTTATGCTTTGTTTTGCTTTGTTTTGATTGGCCCTTCAAGCAAGTGGCCTTATCCAAGCCTTCAGCAGCCTCTTCTCTCTCCTCTTTCTCCCCCAAAATTCGTGCACTAGCCCAGCCTCACTTTCTCTCCCTTTTTCTCTTCCTTTTCTCTTCCATTTCTGGTGTTCTTTGCTGTCCATGCTGTTTTCCAGCAAGAAAACAGCCTTGCCGCGGTCACCGGAGCCGCCGCAACCGCCCAAAGTGTAGTCCTGGAAGTTAGGAAGCCAGCCGCACACCCCCGGTCGCCCCTGGTCGCTCCGAACCGCCCGTTTCGGCCTTTTTCCCTCTGCTGGTCAGTTCCGCGTGAACAGTGTTTCGAGGGGTGTTTTGGCCCGTTTCGGCCACCGTTTGTCGTCCGTTGCCATCCCCGAGCTTACCCTCATAGCACTCGTTCCCCTCTACGCGCCGATGTCGTCGGATTTCCGATCCAAGTAAGTTAACTTCCTAATCCTTGTTTAGGGGTTAATCTTGCTTAGGGGTTAATTAGTTTAATTTTTGTGCTTGGTTAATTATGGGTTATTTTGTTAATGGTGGCTGACTTAATTAAGTTGACTAGGGTTAGATTAATTGACCATAGTTAGTTTTAAAAGTAACTAGGGTTAATTAATTAAAGTAATCATGGTTAGTTTTAAAAGTAACCAAGGTTAGATTTTAATCATGGTTAGGTTAGATTAACTAGGGTTGAGTTAATTTGTTAACCATGGTTAAGTTTATTTATTTTTATTTATTTATTTAATTTCTGACGAATTTACTGTTCACGGATTACTGTTCACTAATCACTGTTCACGGCACTGTTTATGCAGAAGCTAATTTTTGGCTTGTTTTGATGTGTTCTTGGTTGTTATGATTTATTGAAGTGCCGATTGTTAATTATACTTGTGAATATTGATGAAATGCGTGATCGAATGCTGATTGGAAATTGGATTGGAATTGTCGAGTGAGATTGCATGACATATTGCGTGGGTTATCAGAAATGGCATGTCGCATGAGCATGAGCGATGTGCATTCACGACAGAACAAAGAAAAGAACGAATTGATTGATGATGTGTTGCATGGTCACATTAAGAGGAAAACCCGGCGTTGCCGGAAGACCGCCAATCCTTATGGGGTTGTGCCGTGGCTGTTTGGTCGCCTGACTTCGGTCGGATGCCTGACGGGGGACATGTGACGGGACTACGGTAGTGGGCGAGTCCTATGTTCCTGTCAATTGCGGGACTGCGGTAGTGGGCGGGTCCTGTGCTCCTTCGGGAATGCTGTCAGAGGGAAGGGATGACCCCTGACATCGCTGTGCCTCAAGGTAAAGAGGACGAAGCTGGTTTAGCCAAGAACCGCCAACCATAAGGTTGTGCCGTTGGCCGAGGAGGGGGCGTTAATAATCGGAGTATATGTGTGGATGTGAGGCACGAGAAAGTTGTGTGAGATGCTCTGATTATTCGCATGCTCTTAATGTCGTGATGGATTAAATGACAGTTTCTGCAGGTCACGTGTGCCAAGGCCAAGTAGGATCGCCTGTGGTTGTGTCTGCTTATTGAACTGTCCTATGCTTTTGTTTCTCTCTGCATTGTGCTGATTGCTGTATTAGGTTGTATGTTAAACTGCCGAGGCGAGCGAAGTTCCTAACCGGGGCTTAGGACTTTAACTTGCTGAGTTTATCTCAACTCGTCGTGGTTAACATTTTCAGGCCCTAGATGATGCAGTACCCGAGGATTGAAGAGAGCGATCCCTCCGAGGCCAGCGAGTAGGCACTTGTGCAGTGTTAGGTTAGCTAGGCCGGTCCCTTTTTGAGTAGGCTTTAGCTTGTCGCCTGTAGTAAGGCGTGTATGTATTTACTGGTGTGTTGGCTAACCTTCAGATATATAAAATGGTGTTTGTCTTTCCTCTGCTGCTGTTGTTGCTATCCCTGTTGTTTGGTTTGGGAGTTGTTCGTTTCCGCATGTGCATAATTACAAGATAAAATGAATTGGTCGACGACAGTACCTGGGATGTCGTACAAATAGACCTCAAGTGAAATGGGGTTGCCGCGAGCTCGAGAGTCGGGGCGTGACAGATAACTTTACAATGATGGTCATATTTGTATAAGGCTACATAAGGCCAAGAGGCATTAGTTGTAAAGGATCCGCCATCCATAACACTAGTGTAATTTTTAAGCAATTCCATTCCAGTTTTATTGATTCTCTAGATTCGCTTTCCTTATCATCAATAAATCTTATTATGCAAATTTCCTATCAGAATCACCACAGAACTCAATTTATATTAAAAATTAAACTTTTGCTGAAAGGTATTTGATCGATGATCCTATTTCGGCAAAACACAAGACTACTAGTCAAAACTTCAAACCTAGATCTCCAAGAAACGACTAAAACAGAAGAAAGAAAGCCAGAAAGATCGACAAAGGAAAATCAATCTTCCCCCTTCAATGAACAGGTGACAACCACAATGACAGATTGTTCATTGGAGATCCGAGAAGTGAACTCTAGGTGAGTTAGAAGGAGACACGTGGAAGTGGATCAACTCGTGCAAACCCCAAACCCGTTGATCAACACATGCAAATCTCAAACCCCAAGTTAGAAGGGGATACTTGACGTGTAAGATTACGTGGAGGCTTCATTCGTTTCGCGAATATATTATGTCTGCGAAAAATATTTAAAAATTTATTTTTTAGAAAAATGATAATATTTTTCGTTATTCGATTGAAACTTAAAAATGAAATAAAAAATATTTTCCATCATTTAGTATCCTTTTCTGGAAATAATTACCAATGTAAATTTAATTTTTATTAAAATCAAAATTTTAATTTTTTTTATTTTAAAAAATTCGAATTTTAATTTTTTTTTAACTACCTTTTTCTTTCCTCCCTCCAACCTCCTCCCTCCTCCTTCTCTGCGCTTCCTCCCGCTTCTTCTTCCTGCTCCTTCATCCGCCACTGTGTGCCTTGAAAATGGTGGGTTGTCCAGCGACCGGCCTAGACGTGAGTTGACAAGCTCGTGGCCTAGCAAATCCAAGCGAGCCAAAGCTCCACCAAGGCCAGTGAGCTTGCAGCTCGCCAGATCTAGGCCAGCCCGAGTTCTCCGCTCACCAAATCGGTCAGTCAAGGACGAGCACGAGCCTCTAGCTCACCGATTTGGCAATGCCTGAGGTTAGCATCAATGAGCTTTGAGCTCGCACAACACCGCACGTCGATCTGATAAGACTTGAGGCCATCATCAGTGAGCCTTAAGCTTGCCCGAGGCCGGTGAGCTTGAGGCTCGGTAGTCACCATGGTCGGCAATTGACCGAAGAAGAATGCAAAAAAAGTAGAAGGAAAAAAAATTAGAATTTTAAAAAATTAAAATTTTGAATTTTTGAAAAAGAAAAAAAGAAAGAAGAGAGGCAAATAGGGTATGAGACAACGGAGAGTGAGTGAGGAACATGTTTTTCTCAACTTGAAAAGTGGAAAAAAAATTTCTAATGTTAAAAGGCTTTTTTTTTTTGATGGAAAATGTTTTCCCTGACTAGTTCATTTTTCACAAAACGAACAACAAAAAATCCGAAAAATATTTTTCTAAAAGTAATTTTTTTGAAACAAATAGAGCTTTAGTGTCATGCTATTTTTAGTAGCTTCTACGCTAGTACTCTCCAAATTTGATCACATGTATACGATAGGAATTAAAAAAGCATTAACGAAGGCCAAATGATGGCGATTCAGGGATGCAGAGGGGAAGGCAGAGGTGCACAAGAAAAAAAGAAGGATTTGATTTGTTTTGTTATTGCCTAGGACAGCTTATAAAGCAAATTCGTTTTGTCCGCAGAAGATTATGGCCATGCAATCCTCGTCCACCTAATCGCCATATATTCAGATTTCACTTCACGTTCATTAGCTTTTAAGCAAATTTGGCACCAAAGTGAACCCACATTGCACAGTCTTCTAATAATTGAACCTAAAAGCAAATAACCGAAACTCAAGAATCAAATACTCATCTTATCCGAATCAAGTAGGACATATTTCTCCAATCCTGCTCGGCTCCATTCCCCTCAATTTCTCGAGGGGAACAGCCGTTCGTTCGAGGCAAGGCTCCACTGGGCGGCAAGGGTCTGCGCCGAGTCCAAATATTCTGAAGACTTCAAAGTCTATAATATTTTTAATAGCAAAAAAAAAAAATCTTCATTTGCATGTGAACAAGCATTATGCGAGTTTGTAAATTATTCAGCGCTTCACACAAGCTTAAAAGGATAGTTGGAGTAGTAAAATTCAAATCCTTCAAGTTCAGGTCATAGGCATGAGGTGAGTTTATGTACTCTCTTGAATATGAATAGGCTGGACAATTGCAAAATTATAAAAAAAAATATGAATACGGTTTAAGGAATATGGAGAGTTTTGAAGTTGATTGGAAGAGAAGCCCATGAACTCCTTAAAAAGATTGTAAGTGCCTTAAAATTCACAACCAATGTTAGAGAAATCCAAGGGACTATAAAGGTAAACAGGAATCAGTTTTATCTACTGTCCTAGAAACACAAGCCTCCACATAGAAAGGAGAGAAACTATTAAATATATATTTCCTCATCAAACCGTACCTCCCTTTATGGAAGATTTAAATGAATTCCATAAGCTTAGGGCAATAACTTCAATTTCCACTAATTTCATGTCTTGGGTTGAAAATTATACATGACCCTAGGAAAAACTGGATATTCAATTCATGTCAAGATTCATTGAAAGAAGAATACTTATTAGTCCCTTAAATTGAATGTACCAATATCATTGCGACCCAAAAAATAAAAACGAAAATACAGGACACAATGATGTCTAATTTTAGATTGGTTCTATTCTAATTCTCATTTTCAGACTTATGTCCTACTTCCTTGCAGATGCGGGAATCGTAACTTACACTTAAAATTAAATTGTCCTCACCCCTACTTCCCTAAGAAGATAAGGATTCAAACTCTATACTCTTCTCATGTGGAAAGGGTGGCAATTAAGGCAAATCTTAGTAATTAAATGATGATGTCTATCATTCCCTTGTTTGTAGGACAATATCATGAAAACAGTGATCTCCTTCCCATCGTTTCCCTCTCCACTCACACAACTAGCATGGGACAGATACCATCAATCATCGTTCGTCCTTGGAAACGCCTTTCAACCATTCATTGATCTTTCCACAATCTAATCTAATAATTTTGCCCGTCCTTTCTACCTCAATCAAAGCAAAAGGAAACGAAAAAGAGAGAAAACCAACCTGCAACTGTCAGATTGTCTTTTGCCACAGATTTCACTACACCGCATTCTGGCAAAAATATTCCCCTAAAAATGGTTAGAATATAGTTGTTTTATTTGAAACATGAACTTATATGATCACACTCCCGAAGATGTACAGACATGGATTGATCAGTGACTAAAGAGGTTTTCTATGATCCCTTTAGGTATTGTTCCAACGGAATAAAAAAGTTTGTGTTCCCGTACATTTTCAACACAAAATTTCATACCATATGAACACTTCAAAGGCTTTCATAATTGACAGAAAATCATTCTTTTGTGATTAAAGTATCACCAATAACCGTTTTAATCCTTTGGCTTAAAAAACAACTTTTTAAAAGTTGACGAAAAAAACAAGGTGTCTCACATTACGGGCTCAAGTTCTAACTTTTAAGCAGTGCCCAAACAAGAGAAAGGAGACAAATTTGTTGCAAAAAGTACAAAGCAAATGTCCATTTCAAAGGGCTCCCCGTCGGCGCAAAAAAGCAGCTCTGCAAGTAGTTTGAACCCATGGAAGAAACAAGAATAGTCCAACAACCTCTAGCAGTAAGAGATAATTCGACAATCAAATTTGCAGTATTACGAGCCAAAAAATTATTTAAAAAAGAAAGAAAGACCTTGCGAATTAATTACTATCCGCAACTGGAGCAGTAGGCCTACTCGAGCTTCAAAACGGCAGTCCGGTAAATGAAGACGAGACAATAATTCCATTGAAAAAGCAAAGAAATTTAGGAGGAGAGGGCAAAAGAAAAGAAGGAAAATGAGCAAAGACGGGAAGGAAGTTCAAAAACAAATGTCTCGTCGTATGGTCGGCCCCTCCATGAAAATCTGGGATAGAGTTCATCTCTCCTTGATGTTCATCTTCTTATAACAAAAATCTCGCTGGTAGCTGGCATCACTGGTCACCAGTGCCACTGCTGGTTGCCAACACCACTGCCATCGATCGCTGCCAGTCACAGTCACAATCACTGGTCGTTCACCGCTCTTCATCATCAATAAGAAGTATTCTCCAATAAGATCCTGATGTGTTTGTCATAAACACGGTGAGGAGCTTATTCTCCAATAAACTGAAAGAAAGAATGCAGTGAGGAGGCCATCGGGACACATCGTCGTTCAAAAGAATCATAAACACCAAACGACATCTCATTTTTCATCAATTTTTGGCATTAAAAATCAACAACTAGAAGAAAAAGAGCAAAAAATTCGGTGATTCTCTCAACTTCAAGGTAATATGGCTGAGGTTGCCTTCATCAACGGGCTTCTCAAATCATAGTGTTTTTCTCACAATTATATGCTTGGCAAAGTCAACAATGATCACGACATTAACTGACTCTACAGTATGATAAATTCAACTATATCGGACATAATTGGTACAATCAAGAAGCTTCCAATCCAGTTAATGCACTTCTTTGCCAAGAAATCCATGCTAATCACATGCAAATCATTTACCTCTTTTATAATCATTAAAGATCGCACATAATATGGTCAAGAACTCTCGTGTTCACACACATTAATAACATGCCTACAATTAACTCAAAGCTCGCAAACTCAAAAAAGAAAAAAATCAAGCAGATTACAGAATAACGTCAATGACAAAAATCAGCATCAGAAAAGAGATGCCTACAAAGGGTTATGACATAAATTATTTTAACAATCTGATAATCAAGTTAAAGCATGAAATGAACTTGTGATTGTAGCTGCAATCCTCAATAAACACATGGCAAACTGGGGAAAACTGATTTAAACAAGAATCGAGATTCTTCTCTCAGGCCCCTTGCAGAAATTCTGTGATTGGAAAAGTAGTAAATGGCACATGCATTGTTAGTCATAGTGCACGTTGTTGACACCTAAATTTTGATTGATCATTCGTAATTTAATGCACAAAAATTTAGGGATTAATTTTAACTCCTAAACAAAAATATTAGAATTAAATTGCATAACATATAGTTTTAGGAGCATAATCTTTCAAGTATTTGCTGCGGCCGATTTTGCATGGTCAAGTCAAGAAAAGGAAGGGATGTTGATAGTTCAAAAAGTAAAATATATATGCATGATCAAGAAAAGGAAAAGATGTGGCTGGTTCAAAAAGTAAAATATATCTGCATGGTTAAAAATAGAAAAAGAACAGAAAAACATATATTTCAATGCATTCACAATAAGAAAGTAGATCATCATGTCCTTATCTTGTTTTTTTTAGGGCACCGTGATGTCTGCCTATAAAAGGAGGAGGCCATACTTATTGAAGAGACGGCCATTAAAGAGAGAAATCGTGAGGAAGCTAAAAAGCGAGACGCTATAGAGAGAGGCGGCCACATTGAGAAGAACGGAGAACATCCAGAGGGATCCTGCCTCGTGCTTGCCATCCCTCATCGAGTACCCTCGCTGCTTCACCTTGCCTCAACGCCAACCTGCACCAACGAAGATCGGGGCGTTCTCCTCCACGACCAGACGCTGCTCTCTTCACGGCCCTGACCAGCTGCTGCTTTCCAGCTGCGAGTTACCGGACGACGAGGGTGCTGCCTTGACCAGTCCGTATTGACGACGGCCACCCGCGATTCTAGAGTTGCTGCTCTGCCATCGTTGGGGAATCTTTCCGTGAGACCCACGTCGATCTGTTGTCCAGCTGTTGCCCTGTCAATGACATCCCTGCTTTGCCGATCTGTTCTGATCCGAGAAGGCCCTGCATCGCCATCGCACCTGGCAAAGACATCTCCATCAAGCCCACGAGTCGCTTCTCTCTGTTTTGCAGGTCGTTGGAGATTTTTCAGCAGTCACCAAAGCCACCATCTTTGCTGGATTTTTCTGACGATCCCTTGTTAAGGCGCCGTCATAGTCTACAATTTTCTCCGTCATCGAGAAACCGATTCATCCGAGTTGAGGGTTGAAGGGCGAGAGTCCAAGAGGTGGATTTTGTCTTTTTCTATCACATCTTTGCTAACCCAAGTCAATATTATTCATTCAAAGAAAGCCACAGCCGTGAGTACAAGAAATAAAAGTCGACCGGAAGGGAAGTGGCAATTGAAGAATTCGGCTGGGGCAAGCAACACGACATCTGCAATCGAGAATAAGCCCATCGCCAAGCTCAGCCAGTTCAGCTGCTCCCCATTACCTTGAGTTCTCATCGCGCAGGCCCCACGACGTCCTTGATGTGATCCGCTCTGGAACCTCTCGTCGCGGAGACCTAAACCCTAAGCCGTGCACCACCACAACTCGTCGGTCCTATTCTCTGACGAGCCTCAATTTGGAAACTTTATTCGTGCGATATCAAAAGCTAGGTGAGAATCCTAATTAATACAATTTTCTCATATTTTATTGCCTAGTTTGTGGAATTGCAATTTTAGTTGAATATTTGATTAATATTGCCATATCGAAAAGATCTTTTGACCCCTTGTGAACTAGAAAATTTTCCTAATTTCACAACGTGCGTCTGATTGTTAGTTCGATTTCATGCCAAAAATATGACTCGCAATCGCACGAAAAAATCGTTGATCCGATCTCATGCCCGAGATACGATTTGCGATTTTTTTTGAAAGATTGGCTAATCCGATCTCATGCTCGAGATACAATTCATCAATTTATTTCCAAAATTAGATGGACATGGATAATATCTTGTCTAATTTGCTGCCGTGCTGTTCTTGATGCCTTTGCTCGAATTGATTTTGATTATAAAAATATATATATATATATAAAAATTGCCATGCTCCTGTCACGAAGAATTAGGTTATCTTCTGTGTGTCATCTAGTCATTACATGTTTAGGGTCATTTAAATGTGTGCCATACTAGGATATTTGCATTAAATATTTTCTAGCATTAGATTAAGTTAAATAATTAATGTCGCATGACATATAATTTGTATATTAGGTTGCATGTTGCATGTTATTATAGTTAGACAACTTTTGCACGTCATTGCATGCATTGCACTTAGTTCTTAGGCCTCAATAGTTGAATGATTGCATGTTAATTAGAAATCATATCTAGGATTAGTGATGTGATTTTTAACCTAACATCGCAGATGCTTTCTGTCACGACCCAATCCTCAAGTTCGCGACAACCCCTGTTCTCTTGCGGTCATTTGATTTGCGACTCTCCAGATCCATCACCGACCGTTATTTTTATTTTTTAATTAAACACATGCGGAAGCGAATCACAATCCCCAGTCAATTACAAAAGTAGGGATAGCAGGAAAATCCAACAATAATGCATTCCAAAATACTGCTTTATTTATCTACTGATTAACCCTAGGAAGTTTACAAGTACAAGCCCTTACCACGGGCATCTTCCTATCGAGCCAAAGAAACCAACAAGCCGAGGTTAATCTACTCCATTCGAAAACGGCCACGAGTCGTAACACGCGTCGATCCTCCATCCTATGGACCTGAAAATGGTTATTCAATAACCAGTGAGATAAATCTCAGTAAGTCAAAATCCTAAGCCTTGGTTAGGAGACCTACTCGCCTCGAGTGTGCCCTGACGTGCAATGTCTCTATCGCCAACAATTCAACAACAGAGTAACACCCAATCGACCATTAACAGACGCACGATTAGACCAAGGCTCATATGCAATTATTAACAGTTAACAATCGCAATCACATGCATCCTTACCTCGCTTTTGCCACACGCAACCTGCATGATACAGTTTATCATATGCTCACCTCGATGCAGCAATTATAATAAACAATTAGAGCACCTTTCAATTGTCTCATGCACCATGCACTTTCTCGTTTTCCATTTATTAACAACACTTTGGGGGAATTTCCTTCCAACACACAAGTTGGCAGTCTACCGGCCTAATTGGGCATCGTCTCTTTGCATTGGGCATGGCAACGTTTGGCGCCCAGACGGCATTCACAAAGAGCATAGGTTCGGCCTCTACCGCGACCCGCATCCGGTGCCCGAGCATTCCGATAATACGGACTTCGTCCACCACAGATCCCCTATTGGGTGACGAGCTCTTACGTGATCACATAAGCACACCAATTAATCATGCTCATTTTATTCTCTTTCAGGACAACCAATGCAGACATGATTCGTGCTTATACATATTAATTTATCACAAACTCTACATGTAATGCAATAATATTTCACACGTGGTCACACGAATATAAATACCTTTTACATGTAGTCACACGAATATGCTGAATATACTCGACCCTAATTCACAATCGCAGTCCATGAATTTACTCCACCGAGTACATATTAAACAAGGTCATTGAAGCCAGTAAGCATATATGTATTCAATATGTAATCCACGTGAGGAAAGTATGAACAATAATCCATTGAATTTAATCGATACTAACACAATTAATTAATAACGTACTTTCCAAAAATAATACTTTATTCCCAAAATATTCCATTAATAATTATTCAACAATAAATATTCAACATCCAAGAATAATATTATCCAACAATCAATATTCAACATCCAAGAATAATTAATCATCCACCACTAATTAATTAATTCATCCCCACATATAATTAATCAATTATTACCCACGTATAATAACAACCAATTTCGAAATTAATAATAAATTAATTAATTCCGAAAATAATAAATAATAATTCCGAAATTAATATATAATTATTATTTTATCCCAAAAATAATAATAATATTTATTAATACTAATCATGGTTACTGGTCTAACCCAACTATAGTTACTCTAACCGCAATTAATTTATTCTAACAATGATTAACACTAAACATACTTAATCAAATAATAATAAAACGCTAATCATCCATCATTCAAAAGCACTAATCAAGCTTAATATTAAATTAATCACCCTAAGGGAGTTTAGCACCCTAAACAAGGTTTAGAAAATCAACTCATCCGTTTAGCGAATCCGACGACACGAGGGCGACCACGGCGACGAGGGGAATGAGCGGCTCGCTCGGGGACAATGACGGACGACAACCGGCGGCCGTTTTCCATCAAAACAGCTTCATCGGAAGCTGTTTTGTGCTGAACAGCAGCCGAACAGCGGCTGGCGATGCTGGACAGCGGCTGCCTGTGTCCCGGACAGCGACCAGCAGCAACTTCCAGCGGCAGAAACAGCAAGAAACAGCAGTAGACAGCAGCAAACAGCAAGCAGAAACAGCAGGAACAGCAGCAGACTCGGACAGAGGAGGGGGAAGAACGGTAAAGCTGAGTGGGGCTGGTTCGGCTTAAGGTCGGCAGACGGCAACTCACTGGCGACCGGGCGAAGAGCAGGGGCGATGGCGGTCGGCGATGGCGGCAGCAGTAGCAAGCCGGCGTCGACCAGCAGAGAAGAAGAAGAAAGGAAGAAGAAGAAGCTGCTCGGAAGGGATCGAACGTGCTGCGAAAGCTGTGCGGAAGAGAGAGAGAGAGAGACCCACATGGGTGTCAGACACATTGATGGAGAGAGAGAAAACGAAAGTTGACAAAGTCAAAGATGGGATGGGCAAGTTGCAGTCGATCAAGAGAAGAAACGTGAGGGGGAAGAGAAAGAAAAGGGGGAGAAAGAAAGGGAAACGTGCAGAGGAAGGAGGGGGAGGAAAAAGAAGAAAAAGACAAAAGAAAGAGAATAACACAAAAATCTAAACAAGCACCTAGAGAGGGGTATTTTGGTCTTTTTACCCCTGAAGCACAAACTCTCAAATATTTGGCTCCAAAACTTGGCCCGTTGAATCATTTTCCAATAATTCAGGCTTACCGATATATCTGAGAATCAATGAGACAATGTCCAATATTTAGTCTCGACATCCTTAAAAATTCGATACCCGATACCGGATTGAAATTTGTGATTAGCATCGATCAATTGCGACTTTAGTACGACTTAACTTTCGGGCAGCGTTTAGAGGTTCTCACACATTTGACCCGTGGTTGATGGCTTTCAATCCACGATCGTGTATTCAAATCAGGGCGATCATCGGTTGTCATGTAATCACGAGAGGTTAATTGCTCACACTGAGTACATAGCCAAAAGGAAATCGGTTTAACGTCGTTCACAATTAATATCGAAGTCGTGCGAAATCACCCGCAATCCGACCTCGTACTTTTGCCGAATCGATTTATTTCCGTTCGCTAATTAGCCTGCAACAGTGTAGTATTATTCTTCTTTGATCCTTATGGTCGAGCGGCCTATCCCTGATTAAATTCACTAGTCATACGCGTATCGATCCTTAACTACCTTGCCGAACAGTTAGTTAACTCGTGAGGGGCCAACTCAGAGTAAATGTAATTAACAGTGCATTGATAAAGTAACCATTTCACATATCCCGAAATGGGTCGAAATTCAGAATGTTACACTTTCGTTGCTTTGGATAAGTATCTCTTCCTTGTGCTTGTAATTTATTTGTTGCTTTACTTTATTGAGTGTTAAATAATGGCTGCCCACTCGCATGATCACATTGCATGTTAGGGAGTAAATTAAAATCAATACAAACTGCCTGCAAATCAATTTTTTCATATAAAAGAGAAAATGTACCAAAAGGGCGTTAGAGGAATCTAACGTAATCAAATCTTCGATCCCATAGTCTCTAGTTCATATGAGTAAATTAACTTTTTTGTTACTTTACTTGGGTTTCTAATTGACCTACCCAAAAATAGATTAGTGGCGACTCCAAGTAAAAATTATTTGCATACTAAAAACTTAAACCCTAAGTCGTGAATTTGTATGAACTTGAGAGAGCCTGAGCTAAGTTTAGGCTTAATAATCCATTAGCCATATCCTAGGTGGTTCACCCGAGGTGAGGTCGCGACACACGTAATCTTTAAAGCCACTTCATGGAATTCTAGATATTTAACTACATCCTTTTACCACAAAATAGAATTCTAATCATTGTCAAAAACATTCACACAAATCTCTATACCAAAAGGATTGTTTGAACATACTATGATTATGAAACATTTTAACATCTTGCAACCAAATAATTAACCATATCTGACATTACACACAAACAAGAGGTAATCTTATTGTGCTAGAACCAATACCAATGGTGTCACATCTAGATTTGTGCTCTACATGTAGAATACAAAGAGCTGCAACACTACAGTTCAAGAGTTATTTTGCAATGAGCTTAACTCAAGAATGGGAACTACCTTGAATTGCAAGTTTGACTTGGTTTATAGTCAGATAAAGAGATTAATTGACAAGAATAAGAAGCCACCGCCCATAGTGCTCCTCGAATTACTGTTCATTTTCTCTCAAATTGGGTTCCCCGACTACTGTTCTCTTGTCGGCTTGCAGGAGGTGCTTCAGCAGCTGGAGGCGGCGGATTGGGCTGCTTTTATGAGGATTTGCTCATCCCCCTCTAACCTCCACTCCCACCAAAGCATTTCCATTGAGTAAGTCTCTACCACTTGGAATGCCTCCCTATTATTAGGGTTTGCAATTTTCTTCTGCTCTGCCATGGATGTTGGTCGATACTCTCTGAATCTATCGATGACAACTGATAACTGGGGGGTTCCCTTCACATCCTCACACGGAAAGGCTGGAGGTCGTGGGAGAAGCAGGAGCAGGCCTGCGGAACCGTGCTTTCAGTCCCATTTTCGCCTAGGATCAGGCACAGTTCCGACCCCTAATGTTTAAGCTTCTAAGCATCTTGCTGAAGCTCAGGCTACCCAGATGAAAGCCAAAGCTACAAACTCCCAGGCTATTCGAAGGAGTGAGCATAGGAAGGAGGGCCATGTCGCCCTATCCCAAGAAGCAGAGGGCCACTCGGCCCCTCATAGCAGATCAGCGGTTGCACAGGGTCAATCTTTTACACAGCCAGGTGATAGAGCGATAATCCAGCATGCTCAATCTTAGGCAAATGTAGCAAAAACAGCTGTTGAAGGGTACAACCTTACTTACATCCCCCCACCTTACTTAATGATAAACCTATAGTTAATTTGTTTGAGGAAGTGCTGGAGACAACTGATCCATTCTGGTATGAATGTATTGTGGGTTACGTTGTGAAGAAGAAGCTTCCCTTTAAGCTGGTTGAATCTGCTTTAAAGCATGCTTGGGGTAACAAATTGCTGGAAGTGATGGCTAATAATTAGGGGTTCTTTTTCTTTCACATTCCAGATAGTGATTACAGAAGGATGGTGCTGGATGGGGGGCCTTTGACAGTGGCTCATGTTCCCTTAATCCTCTAGCAGTGGCACCCTCTTTTGGAACTGAAAAAAGACCACCACTTCTCCGTGCCGGTTTGGTTGTGTCTCAAGAACATCTCGTATGCTTTGTGGGTGGCTCTAGGGATTAGTGCCATGGCTAGCACCATAGGGAAGCCTTTGTACATTGGCCAAAGAATTGAATAGATGAAGATGATATCTTTTTCCTAGGTTTGCATGGAAATCTCAGCCACTTCGAAACAATGTGACTCCGTAGAAGTCATCTTTAATGGGGCAACTCGAAGGGTGGCTGTTGAATATGAATGGCGCTCGATTTCTTGTCAATCTTGTGACACGTTTGGACATAAATGTCCTGCAAATGCTAGTCCTCCTGGCAATGTACCCCCTGCCCCCCTGGTTGAGACCATCCATCATTCTTCAGCGCAGCAAATGTCTTCCGCTAGTGAGGACCCTTCTGATCCCTGTAATGCTTTGGCCAACCACCCAGGACCCGTGATGGAGGATGGCAAATGGCAAAGCTAGCTCAGAAACAGCTAGTCCATCAGCATGAATGGGGCTTAGAAAATGTCCAGCAACTTGGTTCCCAGGCCGATGTTACTGATCTCCCTCTACCCAGACTCGAGAGGAGAAAGCAAGTGATGGAGATGGCCATTGACACTCCAGCCTCATCCAGCTCGCCTGCACAGAGTTCAGTTGCACTTGCAAACCTGACAGGACTATCCTCTTCAGAGGATGACCAAATGGTGGGTATTACACACGACAGCAGTTCGGATGAAGCAGAGATGGTAGGGGACCTAGTCATTCCCCCTCTAGCTACTAATGTTTTGGCTAATCCTCCTGATATTCAGCCACCTCAAAACTTGTCACCTCGTAATAGCCCAGCTTAGAATCTTGGTGGACCAAAAAATTCCAATCATAAACCGATGGCGAGTCGTCGCTACAATACCAAATGAAGGTACGCTTCTACTGCCTTCTCTTACATATATATATGAATATTGGTATATGGAACATCAGGGGCCTTGTGGACCCTGTTCGGCAAGCTGAGCTGAGAAATTTTGTATACTCTAATGGTTTATACTATGTTGGGATTATTGAAACTAAGGTTAATATCTCATCTGGTCTTATAGCTGGATGGCGATGGTCTTCTAATTATGAATTCTCCCCCCGGGGGCGTATTTAGATTAGCTGGAATAAAAGCCTAGTTGATCTTGATATTAGGTTGGTAATAGGCCAAGTGCTACATGGCTCTGTCAAGCTCCTTACCTCTGGAACTTCTTTCTGGCTGACGGTTGTGTATGGTGAACATACGTTTATTTCCAGAAGACCGCTTTGGGCAGAACTCATTCGGCTTAGTTCCTCTTTGACGGATAGCCCGTGCATGGTGGCGGGGGATTTCAACGCAATTCGTGACCCGTCAGATCACTTGGGTAGTGCGGATACCTAGCTCCCATCCTTTGACGAATTCAGGGACTGCTTAGCCCAGGCTAAACTGGATGATCTTAGATATGTAGGCTTCAGGTACACTTGGGCATCCTCCTCGGGTTCTCAAAGGAAATAAAGGAAAATTGACAGAGTGCTTGTCAACACTAAGTGGTGTATGGAGTTCTCCTTCTCGGACGCTTCATTTTCCCCCTTAGTATATCTGATCATGCCCCTATGCCGGTAAGAATTATGGCACCAACAACTAATTGGAAACCGTTCAAATTTTTTAACTTTTGGATGCAGCACCCGACCTTCCATGAGATTGTTTCCCAGGTTTGGGAGAGGAACAGGCCAGGTTCCCTAATGTTTAGACTATATTGCAAGTTAAAAGCTCTCAAGGGCCATTTTAAGCAACTTAATAAGGATGCATTCTCTGAGATTTCCACGAGAGTTGTTGATGCTAGGTGGGCTCTCCAGCTTACTCAAGAAGCCCTCCAAAGAAACCCTCGGAACAACGCCTTGGCGGACTTGGAGAAATCTTAGAATCGAAACTACTATGAACTCCGGTCCATCGAGGAATCCTTCTTCAGACAGAAATCCAAGGTACGCGGGCTTAAAGAGGGAGACTAGAACACAAAATTTTTCCACCATTCAATTAACAAATGGTACTTGCGGAACAGGATTATGTCCGTCCAAGATAATTCGAGAATGTTAGTGACGGAACCGCGGGAAATGCAACATGTTTTTGTCTCCCATTTCTAAGAACTGTTAGCCCTAGTTAGTATGACTATCAGGTAGAGATATCAAAATGGGTCATAAAACCATATTATGACTCACTTTTAGTTAAATAGGTCAAATATGGATCAAGTGAAAGTTAAATATGGGTCAAATATGGGTTGAGTGAGTTATTAAGTAGACCCATCATCTTTCTCCTTCCATCCCTCTTCTCTATACGTTCTCGACCTCCGTTGCCGATTTTGCCATCACACCACCGTCACCATCGTCGATCTCGAGTTTGCCATCACCGGTTGGAGTTCAGCTTGGATCTGGGTAGGCAATCCCCAAACTCACTGGCCGCAACAGAGCTCGTGGCTTGCCAAATCTGAGCGAGTCAAGCTCATCGACTGAGCCTCGAGTTCGTCGGCCTTGGTCGAGTTCGGGCTCGCTGGCTTGTATCTTGGCCAGTTGTCGTTGAATGGCACCAACAGAGGAAAAGGGGGAAGAAGAAGGAAGAAGAAAGAAAGAATAAAATAAAATAAAAAAATAATAAAAAAATCAATATTTTAAAATAATTGAAAAATCGATTTTTCTAAAGTGATTATTTTCCAAAAACTATTTCAATTTAGAGGTATCCACATTTTTTTATTTAATAATTTTTTTATTTAATTTATTTTATAAATTTTGATGTGAAATTTTTATTTAAATAATTTATATATGAAAAGTTTAAAGTGGACTAAATAAGTGGGAGTAGATTTTCTTAAATTAAGTTAAATATTAATATGTGTTGGTAATATGGGTTGGGTATGGGTCATCAAATTTAGATTGCATGAAAATGGGTCAAAACGGGTTAAATGAGTCAATATGGGTCGGACCATTTTTGACCCGACCCACCCATTTGACACCCCTACTCTTAGGCCATCCATCTAGGAGATTAAAGAAACTATTCGAAATCTGCTCAATGATGATCAGGTTCATTCCTTGTCTCAGCCTATTCTTGCTTCAGATATTCGTGATTCTATGTTTTCTCTTGTCGGGGGTAAAGCCCTTAGTCCTAATGGCTATAATGCTGATTTTTTCAAACGGAACTGGGATATTGTTGGGTCTTTGGTTATAGAAGCGGTGCTAGATTTTTTTAACTCGAGATGCCTATAAAGGGAGGCTAATAACACAATTCTTGCATTGGTTCCCAAGTCTCCTAATGCTTCTTTGGTGTCTGATTTCCGGCCCATTGCATGTTGTAACACCATATACAAATGTATTACTAAGATTCTTGCGAATAGGGTGGCGGCTGTTTTCCCATCTATCATTAGCCCTGTGCAGACTACCTTTGGGAAAGGTAGGAGAATTAGTGATAACATCTTGCTAGCCTAGGAGCTATTCAACAAATTTCACACTGACCGCTACCTTCCAAAATGTGCCATCAAAGCCAATTTCCAGAAAGCATACGATACGTTGGACTGGGACTTCCTGGAGACTACTCTACTTGCATTTGGTTTTCCTTCCCATTTTATGAGACTAATCATGGTTTGTGTGCATACACCCAAGTTTTCTGTCTTCATAAATGGTGAGTTTCATGGCTTCTTTGATAGTGGGCATGGACTAAGACAATGCAACCCCACATCTCCATATCTTTTTACCCTTGCTATGGAAATTTTCTCTAGTATCCTTGATCACCAAACTCAGCTTCTAGCTTTTCGGTTTTTTTGGAGGTGCAAGGCGACCCGAGTCACTCACCTCTTCTTTGCAGATGATGTTTTCTTATTTAATGAGGCTAATTGCCATTGGTCTCTTGTCTAAAGGAGGGACTCCATAATTTCTCAATGTGGAGTGGTTTACATCCCAATTTACATAAGAGTGAGTTTATGGCAGGTGGCACAACAGTAGTTTGAGCCCAAATATGTCACACTTTTGGCTTCCGATTGGGCTCGCTTCCTGTTCGGTATCTAGGAGTCCTTATTATTTCCTCTCAACTGGGCAAAGCGGATTGCAATGTCCTGGTAAGTCTCCTCGCTTCATGTGTACAATCTTGGACCCTTTGGTTTTTATCTTTTGCTGGCTGACTACAGCTCATTCGTTCGGTGTTGCATGCTATACAAGTATATTGGGCCAGCATCTTTTTATTGCCCATATTGGTGGTAGAACGTATTGAGCAGATTTGTTGTCAATTCCTTTGGAAAGGCCATGGCCTTAGTCCGAGGGGAGCCAAAGTCTCATAGGAGGATGTCTGTCTCCCGAAAAAGGAAGGCGGACTAGGTTTGCAGAAAATCCATGATAGCAACAAAGCGGCCATGATTAAACACATTTGGATCCTCTTCATGGATAAGGAATCCCTCTGGTGTAAATGGATTCATGCCACGCATTTAAAGAGGAAAAACTTTTGGGTCTCTACCACTCCAACTTTTTGCTCGTGGGCATGGAGAAAATTACTTGCCTTTTTAGAGGAAATCAAGGGTTTCTTTAAGTGGCGGATAGGGGATGGCTTATCCACTTCTTTATGGTTTGACCCTTGGCATGAGTTCGGGCTGTTAAATACAGTATTTTCTGGTAAATACATCTACCATTCAGGGCTGTCTAGAAAAGTTATAGTGGTTGACCTGTTCTCCCCTGCTGGCTATGCTATCGTTTAGGAGCTGCAATCATGGCATTGTCCGGTTCCTACTCTTACTCATCTCTAGGACAGGTTTATTTGGGAAATGCATCCCTTGGGTACATTTACTATCGCCTCGGCCTGGGAAGCAATTTGGCAGAAAGCCCTTGTTGTTTCGTGGTCCTCATTTGTTTGGAATAGGTCCATTGCACCGAGGCACCAATTCCACATTTGATTGACCACAAGAAACCGTCTTCCCACCCATGCTTTCCTCTTATCCTTTGGCCAAATCTCGGCAGTGGTTTGTGTCTTTTGCAATTCCGTGCCAAATTCCATTGATCACCTATTTTTTGGGTGCCATGTTTCCAGCTCCCTAGCTAGTTTTTGGGCTGCAAAATGCCACCTCGTATGGTTTAACTCTACGTGGCTTGACAACTTAAGATGGGCTTTGGATCTTTGTTCAGGTACCAGTTTCTATAAAGAGATAGTTCGTTTCTCCTTTGGAGTTCTTTGCTATGTAATCTAGAAGACCAGAAACAATATATTGTTTCATGGCCAACCCCTCTTCATTCCCTTGATGAAACAACATCTTATTAGGGCCGTCAAAGACAAAGCTTCTACTTTCAATCATGTTGATGACAACTCGAGAAACAGGAGGCTCCAACGGTGCTGGGGAATTGACCTAGCTATCTTTTAGATGGATCTGACGGCCCCTGGGCGGAGTGCGTAGGCTGCAGCTCGTTCCTAGCTTCCGCAGCTTGCTGCTTTCTTACTTTTGTGTTGTATCAGTTGGCCTCGGGCAAGGTCTATTTGTTGTAGGTTGTACCTATTTTTCCCCTTGTGCTATATTTGGCTCCCTTCCACTCAAGTGACATTTGTCTATTGAGTGCATGATGGTGCCATGTATCTCTCTATTGTACAGCTTGTTTGGTTGGAAATTATATAAATACTTACTTTACCAAAAAAAAAAAAAAACTGACAAGAATAAGAAGAATATACAATAAAATCAGAATAAACCAATAATCAGGATTGAAGAGCAAGGATGTTGTCTAACTTCATCTTGAATCTATGTTGTTATTGAATCCCATCATACAAGGAAATCTAAAGCGATAAGTATACTCAAATCTTTGTATGAGCAGCATATCATACTGCCAAAGCAAGAAACATTGCCACAGTGCGCTAGTCAATGCTATTTGATTACAGGCTATAATATAGAAAGGTCACACAATGCAGCCTGCTTGTTATTTGCACAGGGAACTGATAATCATTCAATACACAGCAAAGATGCATCATATAACTATCCATGATGTTCAGAAAAGCAAGGAATCATAATTTCAAAGATCTTACCTAGTTGTGCAAAGGCCTAGGAGGACTCGACAGGAAGAATCAACGCACAGAGATCAATGAGAAGCCTGAGTAACCCGTGGCCTGGGAAGCTTTGGAGCTGAAATCAAAATATTAGCATTTTTCATATATCTAAAAATACCCAAACAAAAAATAGATTTCACAATGTCGTAAACAGCAAAACAAGAATGATATTCATGTTACAGGCTTCTATCGAACAGAGAAGAAAACCAAATTCATTTAATCATTGCATAGACAAATTATTTCAGCGCCATCCTTTCTGTATTTAATGAGTTTTCAAAGCTTTCTAATGATCAGAGAAGCATGAAAAGGTTCTAGCTGATCAGTCTCTTCAACTATTTGCAACTGAAGAAATCAAATTGGAGAATTGCTCAACCAAGAACCATATATGTTTAGTAATTCACGATAGGAATAAATGAAGAAGATATTTCTCTTAACGAGTCTAACCAACAGATTATCGACTATCAAGATACTGCACTTCGTCTTCTTCCAAGTCCCATTTCTCAAATGGCAATCTGGCTAAGAATACCCAGTCTAGAGGAAAGCTATATTTGATAAACAGGGCATTTGAAAATTGGCCAAAAAGAAAAAATGACTGGCCATCTGAAACTCTTAAACTTTTATTTACTGGGCGTATTCTACACCTATTCATAGCAAACATTACATGGCTGAAAACTGCTCCACTCAAGCAACCATACTAGTGACAGTCTGGAAAAGTGTACCCACCATCTCAAAATGAGCACCTTATATTCGATGGAAAAAATTAGTGAATAGGTTCTTATCCAACCAATGACATGCTAGTTCCATACTTGCAATTTCATTAACCCTTTATCATCACAAAATATTCCACCAGGCCAGCATTATTTACCTGGGATGAGCAGATAATTCTTCAGACCAAGGATACAACATGATATTGTTACTTCGTAAATGATTCACATAAGGACAAGCGAGAGAAGAGAGAGAAGAGAGTTGTTCAGCGAGATCTGCAATCACTGAAAGCCACAGCTATAGTTCTTTATCTAGCTTGATGAAAGTATTGACTGAAAGTAGAAATAGAAAGAGGTTTCCTCAATTCTTCCTAATCAATATCGAAGGGGATAAGTGCTAGGACTGCATTGTTAGATTTTAAAAAAGAAATTAGGAGAGGTTGCTTCAACTTCATTGATTGATAAAGTAAACTTTAGTTTAAAAAAGTAGAATTGCTCTGTTGTGCTCATAAAAGCCTCTTAAAAAACGTATTTAACTATGTGTCCATCGAAAAAGAAGTATAATTTCCCTTAGGATATCTAATGTAAGTAGGTGTCAACTCCAATATTATAACTTTCTTTCGAACAGACAATTCAACAGGTTAAAATGGTTGATCACCATTCTTACCATTATAGTTTCCTTGTTCATAAAAATCTTGCAGAAGAGAAACCGCTTCTGATGCCATATCTCTCCACAACATCTGAAACCCTTTGATCCAGAATTCTTATTACTGCAAGAGAAACACGAAAGAAGTTGGAAACATTCATCAATCAGGTACACTTGAAAGGGGAACATAGATGAAATTTCTAGGGAAACCAGCCAATGTTCCCCAATGATTCTGCATTTTTATCTAGTTCATCAGCTTGAAACACAGAGCAGATCCCAATTGCAAAACGTGTCCAAAATATCATGGCTGAGAAAATTTAGCAGACTAATTGACAAAGCACTTTGCAAAAGAAGGTACTATCTAAGCAAAAACAAGTTTGCCAATAGGAGAGTATGTTTTGTTTAAGAAGTTTACATTTCGGTCCTTAGATTACAGAAGGGGATGGAGAAACAATGACGAACATACACTTCGTGGCAGATAAGTCTGGTTTCTTCCTAGCACAATAACGCTCCTGTCCTCAACAATCACGCAGCTGTTCAATCAAAGTATATAATAAATAAGTAAAGTACACTGCAAAACCATTCACTAATCTAGACTAAAATACTAATCATCTTAATTAGAAAATAAGGTAACATATCTGAAATGCACCTAGTCATTGAAAATCAATTTCTTACCCAACTGGAACTTCAAGGTTGTCTAAAGCAAGCTTTGCCTAATATAAAAAAAGCAAATAGGTCTTATTACTTGTTAGGAGCAGAAAACATGAGGATCAGAGTCAGAAATTCTCACATGCATGCACGCAAGCATACGGGCAATTCAGAAGGAAATCAGCATCAAGTTGCTACCAGATGAAATATTCAGCACGTTTCATAACTACAGACGGAATGAATGCATGTCTCATAGCTATGCGATCAAGATCTTGCTGGTCCAAGTAATGGTTATTACCACATTCTCATCCTGTAATTCAGATGCAAATCCCACCTAACTGTTGAACTGATATGGCTTTAAAGCAAAAACAGCTAATTTGAGAAACTACATGTTGCTCGTTCCAGTGTCCTATCATCGTTGCCTCAGAAGCTTGTCTTTCATTAATTAGGTTTCACTCAAACATTCAAGAAGCTTCCAGGAGCTTAAGCTTCTAGTTCAATTGCCTCCATAAATGCTGTGGTGCATAAGCATAAAAAGAGAACGCTAAACTGTTGTGAAAGCCTCAGAAATCAGAATTGACAATTAGCTTCTTGCGCTTTTGTCTCTATTCTATTAACTTACATAAACTCCATGTTTCTCGTGATTTTTTTCCTCATTCATACCCACAGTCCACAGGGAGAACGAAAATAACCACCTAATCAGTTATTCAAGGGCACAACTGATGTTCATCTTACTCTCATGTTCCAAGTAAATTTGGTTCTGCAGATGCCAAAGTCAACAAGTGGTAGAAGGACTCGACTGTCCAGCAACCTTTCCTGGTGGATTGCCATCTCACCGCATCTTCTTCATTCCAGAATGGTTTGCCTCTTCAAGCGCCGCACAAGACAGAGACAGAGCCCTATCACAGCAATCGAAGTTTCTCACAATTCAGTAGTCCTAGAAAACCTTTCACCCACTGCACATCTGTATGAATTGTACACACTATATATCCACATTTCCTAGACACCTCAAAAGCACCCCTCCCCAAACCCCACCATGACTGGCTGTCTACTACAATGCCTGGTTTCGCATAAGGGAGTCCCAACCATAACACCAGCATTTGTAACATCTTGAAATTCGAGCCCTTTGAGGGATGAATGAACATTAATTTCGCCAATGCATTGTTGGTTGATCTCACTCGGAACTGATTACTCCTGATATACTGACCTTGAGGGGAAAGGCTAATGAGAACAAAACTCGTGCGACTAAAGAACTTGACTTGGGAAAACGACTTAATTGTGAGACTTGCATAAGGACGATCCTATAGTCATGCAGGCCAATTTCAAAGACGACTAGAAGTCGATTTGTGGACAGAAATAATGAGACGACGAGTGATTCCGTCTACTGTTATTGAACCCGCGAACAGCCCTATGTCGATCCTTGATAATCGTGTACTTTGAAATAAGAATCGATCATTCATAGTTTCATGCAGTCAAGGACGTCCATGTGTTGAGAAGTCTTGAAAGTGAATTGGTATGAGTTGGTTACGCGTGAATCCTCAAAGCCGCTCGTCAGTTTGAGCAGTACCAAAATGGTATTCAGGTGAAATTGACAAGGCATGTAAATCCAATATTGGACTTCGAATTTTCGAGAACGTTCGAGAAGGACTTTTGGACGATGCTTCTAAGACAGTCGATAGCGTCGGTTGAGCCGAGTATTTGGAAAAGGGACCGAGAACCCGAGCCTATGAGGACGTGGGCCAGGCAAGAATAGTGAGGGCCTCACGCCCAAGGTGGGATAGCTGTCGTGGAAAGCCCGAGGCAAGCAAGCGAGCCTGTTGGACTCAACCGACCCTTCACCCTTCCAAGCTCGGTGTCCAAACCTGAGCCAATTCGAGCCCAACAAATTTTCGAGCCTGTTCCTACCCATTTCCCAACCCGTTTCGCCCCTCATTTTTAGCCCAAGGACAGATTGAGAAATGTGCAAGGTGGAAATGACCAAAAATGCCCTTGGATATTTTGGAGAAAAGTCAAAGGAAGAGAGAGAAGATGGTGTCATGTTTTGTGGGGACTTGAGCCAAGCCATTAATGGCATTGATGAGGCCTAGAAGCAGCCCTCAATGCACTCTCTCCACCTCCTTCAGCCCTCCAAAATCGCAGCCCCACTCTCCCCTTCTTCCCTTGCTTTCCTGAAATTTCAGTTTCTGACCTTCCACCGAAAATCGAGTTGTTCATGGCCTTCCCGTGTGAATCTCGACCCGTGCCACCCGCCGTTGTGTTCAGAAGATGAAAACCGTTCAGATGGTGTCGGCTGTTCATCAAAGGAGTCGCTGGCCATCCTGTATGGCCGTCGGAAGTTGCTGCTCGTCGGACCATCACTATAGCGGCAGCTTTGAACAGTTCCACCTTTTCCTCTATTTCTCTCCCATTTCGACCCAATCTCCGCCCATACCAGCCATTAGAAACTCCCCCTTGACCCCTTGGAGCCGCTGGTCGCCGGCCCGCCACTCGCCGGAGCTTCGGTGATCCCCGTTCAACCGCTTTCCTCTCCAAGCAGTGCTGGTTTTAGAATTATAGAGGGGATCCGAGTTTGTTGCTGCTATTCTGAGCCCCAGGACCGCCTTGGATCATCGTGGTAGAGGTCCCGCATGTCGGGTTCGTCGCCGCCGTCGCGTTCGTGTCACCGGCCCGCTTAACGGGTGAGTTTAGCCCTAATCCCTATTTAGTGCCTAAACTTGCTTAGGGTGGGTTAGTTAGTGTTAATGTTGGTTTAGATGGTTTAATTAATTTGTATTAGCCCTAAGATAAGTGGTTAGATAGATGATTAAGATTAGATTAGCTTAATTTTGTTTATTAAGCTTAATTGGGATTAATTATTGCTTAATGGTGGATTATGTGATTTTTGTGGATTAATTAAGCATGTTTAGTTTAAATTGCTTGATTAATGATTTTAATTAATGTTTTATTTAATTTCTGAATTTAATGTATTAATTAATTAAATTATTTTATAATTTTGAATTATTAATATTTCTGAAAATTAATTATTTTGGGGAAAATAATTAATTGAGTATTTATGGAAAATGGCTTTAATTGAGTAATTTTGTGGGAAAATTACTATGATCCAATTTTCTAAAGTCCATAGTATTTATATACTATATTATTAAATGGCATTGGTTTATTAAAGAATGGTTTTATTAAATAGAATTATTTGGGTTGGATTATTAATTATGGAATTGGAAAATAATTGTAAGTATTTTGTAGGACTTAAATTATTTTTATTGGAACAATCGACTATAGTATTACATGCTTCTTAAATGAGAATAGTTGATTGTCGTAGTTGTGAGGACGCGTGTTTATTTATAATTGAATATTGAGACACGTGATTGAGTACCGGTAATTATGGAGGTATGTGATTATTTTGGAAAAGTGTGCAAGTATTGTGATGTTGATTAGTCAGAATTAATTGTTAGATAGTGACTTGAATTGCTGATTGTTAGACTTTCGTGAATGATTGGACTACTGCTATTGTACGTGATTGCTAGATACTATCGCATGATATTATATGTGTGTTAACTGCAATAGCATGTCGCATGAGCATGAGCGATGTTGCATTCATGACAGAGCAAAGATATAAATGGATTGCTTGATAAGGTGTTGCATGATCACATTAAGAGAAAAGCCCGGCGTTGCCGGTAAACCGCCAACCCTTGGGGTTGTGCCATGGCCTTTTGGTCGTCTTAACGTCAATTGGTTGCCTGACAGTGGTCGGTTGCGGAGTCGTGGTAGAGGTCGGACCCATGCTCCTTAGGGAATGCCGTCGATGGAGGATAGCCTGTGACGTCGCTGTGCCTCATGGGGAGGACGATGCCTGGTCTATGACCAGTTGACCGCCAACTATAAGGTTGTGCCGTGGCCTTGATGGTCATAATAATCGAAGCATGTGTGAGTGTGAGACATGAGAAAGTTGTGTGAGATGCTCTGATTATTCGCGTGCTCTTAATGTCGTGATGATTGCATTATTTATGGTACGCACGCATGAGTTGACAGTTGTGCAGGGTGTGGCAATGGCCAAGTGAGATCGCTTCTGGCGCGACTCGCATGTGATTGATGAATTGTGTCATCTAACAGACATGTGCCTTATTTGCATTGTATGAGATTTGACGTGCAGGGTATGGCAGATCGGGTAAGGTTGCATGCGAACCGAATATTGATTGTTGGTTTGCCTTATCTATTGTTTGGTCTGCTATTTGCTATTTGTCTATTGTTGGGTTGAGTGAGGGGTGGTTCTGGAGAGATACCCCGGGTTGAGTTGGCGTACTAATCGGGGCTTAGAGGGGAGAACTCACTGAGATTTTATCTCAACCCATCGTGGTTAACCATTTTTAGGTCCTTAGAATGGTGCACCCACAATGGAGAATCCTGCTCCCGCTTCTCCAGTGATCGACCCGACGGAGCTTGAGTCTGATGGGTCCAAGTGACCGTGGTGTTGAACCCAAGAGTTCTTTGTGTATTATTGGATTAGCCTAGTTTCTTTTCTTTTTTTTGGCTTAGAGGATAGATGCCATTTTTGTCGGGCTTGTAATTCGAAAAACAATCCTCCGTTGGTTAACCCAGTAAATTGAATAATTGAGTAGTTGCTGTTGTTCTTCTTGTTCATCCCTCTATCCCTGTATTGATTGTTTGTTTGTCTGGGGATGGTTCGTCTTCCGCTTGCGCTTAACGAAAATTAAAATGAATGGTCGTCAACGGGTCCTAGGACGTTGCTTTTAATTGACCATGGAAATGGGGTTGCCGCGAGCTCAAGAGTCGGGGTGTGACAGCATTGGCTCAGATTTCACCTAAAAAACGAACTAAACCAAACCACTTAGGGCCTGCATGGTAACGCTTCTATTTTCGGAAACAATTTCTGCTCAGAAATGATTCTTTTTTATTCTGTTTCCGGGAATAATTTCTGAACATTTGAAGGTGTTTAGTAACTATTCAAAATTTTTACTCCGGGAACAGAAATGCGTTTGGTAAAAATTTTTGATCTTTTGATTTTTTTAATTTTTAGTATTTTTTGTTATAATTTTCTTTTTTCTTTTTTATTATTTTTTTTCTCCCATTCTTCCTCTTGGCCTCCACCACCAGTGGTGCCCAGTGAGCGGCTAGGCCAGGGTGAGGTCCGGCAAGCTTGCCGGAGCCTCGCCCAGCCACCGGCGAGGCTCGGCCGAGCCTCGCCAAGCTGGGGGAGCCTTGCCTAGCCGCCATCGGCGAGGCTCGAGCTCGCCTAGGAGGCACAAGGTCGGGCCTCACCTTGGCCTGGTGAGGCCGAGCCTCGTGCTGGCCTGGCAAGGCCGAGCTTCACGCCGGCCAGCGAGGCTTGAGCCTCACCGGTGGCGGTCTGGTGAGGCTTGTCTAGCCTGACAAGCCTTAACCTTGCCCAGATCTTTGAGACCGAGCCTCGTTGGTGGCCGGGCGAGGCTCGCCTCCCTAGATCTGGGCGAGGCGAGCCTCGCCCGGCCACCAACAAGGCTCGGGCTAGCCTAGATTTATGAGGCCGAGCCTCGCCAATGGTCGGGCGAGGCTTCAGTGAGCTTGCCAGACCTCGCCCTAGCCTGGCGAGGCGCTAGCGAGCTCACCGAATCTTGCTCGGCCGCTCGCCGGCGGCGGCTCAGTGGTGGCGATGGGGCAGCTTAGGGGTGGGAGGACGAAGAGGAAGAAGAAGAAGAAAGGGAAGGGAAAAAAAGAGGAGAGAAAAGAGAAACAAAATTGATTATCAGAATTGTTCCCGGGAGCGAGAAGCAACTTTTTTTGCTTCTTGATTCTACTTCAAATCTATTCCCTAGAACAAATTTGTTCTCGGGAACAAAAAAATTTACCAAATGCATTTCTGCTCCAAATCCGCTCTCGGGAACAAAAGAATAGAATCAGTTGTTTCCGGGAGTGTTACCATGCAGGTCCTTAGCTACTTCCCATTGTTTCCCTCCCCCTCTCTCGTTTTTTCCATTGAACTTAGACTTCACCTACTTCTTTGAATAGATTGCCACTAATCAGAAGAAAGAAAGAAAAGCTATAACTTGTAGCAGGGATTGTTGCTGATTTTGCAACGTGTAATGTCGATTGCCAATGAATTCACCACCAAGCATCCACAGACAAAACTTACAAGGAAACACCACATTCAACGTCTCTCGAACAAATTCATGGACACATTCTTCAAAAGTTCCCACACAATTGCAGCACCGTAAGAATCGAATTCAAAATCGAGCAGATCTACGGCTATCTGCATGAAGCCCAGAACCCCAGGAGAGAATCGTTCGCCCCAAGCTGCTCCGTCAGTTTCCATGGCTTCGGTTGGTGGTGGTAGTCCGACACCTCCGCTCGCCGGTCACCGCCGCTGTCGATTTGCTGGGGACTCTGTTTCAGGAAGACGTACTTCTTCTGTTCGTCGCCTCCATCAGTGGTGATGTCGGACGGAAGATGATCGGTCGCAATGCTGAGATTGGCGTTGGTGGAGATCGAAAAGTTTGCCTATTGCGGAGAAAAGGCGGATTCAGCAAAAGCAAAGAAAAGAGATAAAAAGAGAAGAAAACGATAAGAACAAGAAAAAAACAAAAACAAAATTGAGCGAGATCACTTACCTACGAATTGCTTCCTAAGCGAGTTTCTCCATCATTCTCTTCTCCATCGGTCAAGTTGGAAGTCGACATAGTCTTGATTCGCTTGCTTTGACCGAGAATAAACCCACGATTTCTCTTTGGTGCTCTTGGAAGATATTCATCAATTCTTCTTGAACAATCTTGCAATTCTTTCCGTAGATCTATTTCGGTTCAACTATATTCGTGCATAAATAAACTGTTGGCTCCTGAATATATTGATTCATGATCAATCTCGTAGAGCAAAGCTGGATCGATTAGCCGATTATCTTGGAGCTCAACTTTTAAATCGTCTTCCAATTACTTGCATAATATTTGGAATCCCCACTTTTTCATGTATTCACTGGATACTGTAATGCTAAATTGTACAGGACTCTCGTCAATTCCACCAAAATCAACTGCTCCCCACAAATTTGATGGTGTGAGATAATGAAGGTGGATATTATCCAACTCCAAAGATTTGAATCCGAATCTATGACTTTCCTTCCTTTTGCCGTTAACATGGGTAAAAATATGATATGTCTCTCCTGGATTCTCCTCATAATTAACCTCATCGAGAACGACACAAAGGGCATATCCAAAAAACTTGTCATACAAGTGTTTTGAAGCCATGAAAGTTATGGAATCCTTTTCAACAGGGATAACCCACTCTGGCATCTCTCCTTGAGGGAGAACAATAGAGTATACTCGAGACTGAAATAAACATAGATCATTAGAAAGTATCCATTAATCATTGCTTGCATCAACATACAAGTCTCATGTGATAAAAATCATTTCCATAAAAGTACAGTAATCAATTCCTTTACATATGCATACATGTGTGGAATCACTTTATATTTGTTCAATTTTCTCAAGCCTCGACTCTTTGCATTTTCTACTATTGCAATGTACAACCACACATTGTATCTAGAAAATGCTCCACATCGATATGCATGTGTGTGCGTGAGAGAGAGAATCTAACCTGCTTAGGTGAGCAAATATCATCCATGGTCAAGCCTGTACAGACAAAATCATGAACGGAAGTTAAATCTCCACAATTTTGCAAAGATTCGCAATTCTGCGCCCCAAGAGAAGTAAAAAATGGCGGAAGCTTTGGAATCTCCTGCCGTTGATGGCAATTTCCAACTCGCAAAAGGAACAAACGATAACGTTTATTGATGGATGTGGGAAGGCTTGTAATACTGTTCCTTGATAGAATTAATTTTGTCAAGAATGGAGAACACGAGAGATTCTCAAGAAAGTTTACTTCAGACAAATTACATCCCATAAGGTATAAATGACGTAAATTTGAAAGTCCAATATTCATGTAGGGATCAACTGAAACCTTGTACTTTGGAAACCCAAATAAATTTGTGCAACAATTAAGATACAAGTCTTTAAGGTTTTGTAACTTGTAAATGCTAGATGGAAGACTTGTCAAGTTCTTGCAATTACTTAGATTCATATGCTCCAAAGAGACAAGATTTTCTATTGATGCAGGAAGTCCTTTAATAGAGGTTCCTTCTAAACGAAGTTTTTTTAGGGCTTCCAGTTTATCTGGAATATTTGGGAACCTTTCAAACTTTGAGCACATCATAAGATTGAGAGTTCGGAGACTTTTTGACTTGAGCTCATTTGGAAAAACACTAAGTTTAGAGCACCCGAGGAAATTCAACACTTGTAGCTTGTCAAGATATGCGATGGACTTGTGGGCTTCTACCAAGTTTTTACAATTCTGGAGATTCAATTCCTCAAGATTTGGAGTACATGAGAAGTCAGGCGTGCGGACCAAGGACTCGCATTGACTGAAATAAATGTACTTCAAATTTTGGAAGTCCTGCAAAAACAGAGAAATCAATTTTGATAAACATTTTGAAAGGGACACAAAAGGGTGTGCTTGATAAATCGTATCCACTATTGATCTTTCAAGAAATTATTATATTTTAGATTGTCGATCGTATATACTAAGCAATTTTTTTATTTATTGTAGAGGTGGTTTGTTGCGAAGTCCACAAATTGGCCTATGTAAGTTGTTGTGCATAGACAGGGGAGTCAAACTCGTGAAATGATGGTAATTTAATATCGGATGTCATTCACATTGTCCATAGTTTTATAATATTGATAAGGGAAAATTTCAAATAAAAGCTTAAAGTGCTCTCGTTTTCTTAAATAAGAGCCCCACGTGCCATTATGTTCTCAAATAAGGGCCTCAAGTGGATTTTGTTTTAAATAAAGGTCTAAAGTCTGAAATGACTATGTCAGTTTCAAAGATAAACTTGACTTTCTAATTGGTCAAGGGCATTTTCATCTTTTATCCTTTTTTTGAATTTTTTCTTTCTTTTTTCTGGTTTTCCCTTTCTTTTTTGCTTGTGGCTTGGCCACTGGCGAAGCTCGAAGGGCAAGGCGAAAGTCGCCCCCACTAGTCATAGGCGAGGGATGTTTGCGGGGCCCTCACCAGCACTTGTTGAAAAGGGAAAAAAGAAAAGAAAAGAGAGAAAAGATAAAAAAAAAAGTAAAAAGGAAAAATATTTTAAAATTAAAATTGTATTTTAGTGAAAGTGCCCTTGATTGGTTGGAATATTTAGTCGGTTGATAATTGGCAAGTTTAGGCTATTATTTGAAAAAAGCATGGCTACTTCAAGCTTTTATTTGAGACTGATATGACCACTTCAAATGCTTAGTCTGAACAAAGTCTGTTTCAAACCCTTATTTGAAAAAATGAAGGCATTTCAAGCTCTTATTTTGAAATTTTCCTATATTGATGATTAATAATATCATAATTTATTTGTAGGGGCTCAGTTTGATTGAGGGCTATAGAATTGACACCACAACGCATGGGGCAGATTGGGTTTATGAGGGAAAGGATATACCGTGATTACATATCCTTGACTATTATATAGTCTATATTGACTGGGTAAATATCTCATAATTACATATCTTTAGGCCACAAAACTCTTCATGCAGAAGGAAGCAAAGAGCAATGGTAGATCAAGCAACTTGGAACCTACTATTCAGATTTTTGAGTAAATTTTTTTTTGCACAGTCCAAGTAAAATTTGTTAATCTATAAATTAACTTTTAATTTTTTTCTTTTAAATTCTACGTTGTATTGAGAATTGACTCCACACTTCCAAACTTTACAGTAATTACAAATCTCTCTCTTTATTTGTAGGTGTATATATGTATTTCGGCAAAGCTTGCATGAAGTGGTGTCGCATGGCACACGCATGACCAAGCTATACCTAGCAGTTTAGTTTCCATCATCACTAGCAAATTAGAGATAACTCTTATCATTTTAGATAAGAGTTGAATAATAAATAGGTTCACAACATAAATTTTTTTTTTTACAATCTCCAATTATATATAACTCTCGATTCTCTCTCTCATTCTCCCTTTCACTTCTCCTACGTACTTTCTCCATTGTGTATCCCCCATTCTTTTCAAATTTCTCATCACCAGGCCTCTAGTTATATCACTCATGTCTAGTCCTTTTTTTTCTTTTTATAATCTAGAGTTACAGGTGTAAAGACTCGATTGTTCAAAAGCTATTTGAAGACCCCTTCTAGTCTGTGAGCCGGTTAAGTCCATTCCGTTTGACCATTGTAGGCTCATCACCTAACGCACATGGTTTAATGTCCAGTTCTTTCATAAATAATTTCGAAACGATTCTTTCTTATGCCCATACTATGAAATGCAAGAAAGAGTTACACCAGTATAAATATAGAAAATAAGATATCCTTATTTACCGAAGTGACCTGTTTAAAAATTGTTATGCAAGAAATTGTTATCCTTTTTTTTTCCAAATCTAAAAATTCTTTCTCATACTCTATGGTTAATTCAATTTTGTCCTTGCACACTAAGCATTCATATGGATGATATAATTATATCATATTTTATATAAACACTTGTCAAGCAATGTATAGGTTATTCAAAATCCTATCCTATCTTTATTTTACTCAATCTTGTCATATGCGGTGAAAACGTCTATAGAACTAAAATCACCTTTGAGCTTAAAATTACGTGCGGTATGATTTTTTCCTTAGAAAACATACTAGGACGGGACACCTCATATGTCTTTATCAACCCTAAAAATAGTAAATATGTGCTACACGACAATACTCATAATTAAATTTATCACATAATATGTAACAATTGTGTTTGCGTGTATAGATGTAATTGTGTTTGTTGGTTTAACTTCCACTCACTCTTAGAGCTTCTTCTTTTTTCCGTACTATATGGTATATATACCACGTGAAAGAATTGAATAATATATAGGTAAACAGCATAAAAAATTCCATACTTAAAACTGTGTAGACAATTATTTAAAAAATTAGAATTAATACCATTGTTAATCTCGCAATCTTTAAATAGAATTACTCCAAATTAATTTTCATTTCACAAAAATAATAAACTAGCACCACTATAACACAGTTACCTCAAATTAATTTTCTTCTAACAAGAGAATCCTAAACTAGTACTCCTTACCCATAGTTACCATCCATTAGCAAACAAAATTAGTTACTATCCATTAGCAAACAAAATTAATTTGAGCTAAAACTGTGCCATGTGTCAGACAACCACAAAATTCAAATGAAGTGTCATCTCACGAGCATGTGAATGTAGGCTACATGACAAAATTAAAGACATGCTTGAAGTGTCATGTGACAATCATAGAAGCATGGTGAAGTGCCATGTGGCTAGTGCGAATGCAGACCACATGACAAAACTATTCCACATGTCATGTGATGTGGCGATCACAAAAGCAAAGTGAAGTGCCATGTAGCGAGCACAAGAATGAAGATTCTACTAGTTCTAGCTTTAATTGTATATCATAGTTGAATGGGGTATGTAAATACCATCACTATGTAATTGTGTAAAAATTAACAAACTTTAAAATTCTTTGAACTCATGCAAAGAGAACGAAGCCAACTCTGAAAACATTCGGAAGAAGATAAAAATTTCATGTACTCAATTCAAAATCCGGCTCTGACTTTCTATTAAGAAAATAATGGTGCCCTACTGGATCACTTATATTGACTTTGGTGTGCATACATTGACATTACGAACGCCACTGGCAAAGTTCCAAATGAATACTCTATTATGTCCACTTAGAAGTGCTACTCCTTAAGAAATGATTTAAGCAATTAGCAATGCCTTGTTTCACATAATAGTACATTCAAACTTTTGACTGGGCTAATTTTATTGATGCTGGACAAGTCCCCGCCATTTAGGTGTGTGCATTGAGTAAGCCTCTATCACTTAATGACTATGTGACCTACCACTCAACCAGCTACTCCTTGAGTGTTTTCACTTCTATACACATGTCAACAAGTAGGTTTGTCATATTTTTGTTTCCCTTTTTTCAATCACTACACAAATTTTTCTATAAAATAAAAATGTTTATATGTAAAGAACCGACAACAAATTGCATTTTGAATTTCTTCACTAGCTAGATATGATCTGATTTTGAAAAATATCTAAGTCAATAGTTGGAGATATTAGGTTTCGTAAGTATGTAAACTTTATCTATACTCCAAGGTTAAAAGATTTCAATCTTCTTCTTTTTTTATATTCCTTCCACCAATTATCCTCAATTACTTATTTTACAGATTTTATACCTTGGATAGATATGTGAAATTCATTAGTTTTTTTTCTCTCACATATCTTAATATGAAAAGTCTAATTTTTTAATGATGCAATGACCTTCATAAATAAATTTCAGATCTTGAAATATCTTTCTCTTTACACATATATGTACAAAAATTCTTTTATTGTGTATTTTATTAACAAAAATGTTTCCATTGAGTATTTCAGTTCTTCACTTAATTTTTCAAATGCCAATTTTGCTAAACTTAAAAATATTTTTGACATGAGTAGTTAGCGTCATTTAGTAAGAAAATAGAGAAATGGTTTCTAAAATAGAGGAAAAATACTTCCTTTTGTGTACTAGTACATACGCTATGCATATAAATACACAAACGACGTGGACAATGAAAAGGTCAATGTAGGTAAATGCTTACCTTAAATTGACTTGGCACTATTTGAATAGTGCAATTGCTCATATCAAGTCCCACTAACTTCTTTCGACCAGAGGAAAATTTTGGAATCTGAGGAGCATCTCCATCCCATTGAAGCCATCTTACCTCATTAGGGAGACAAATGGGACCTTGGAAAGTATTATGCACATTACGCAAAATGAGCAATCTCAACCTCCTCATTTTTGTAAAAGCCTCGGGATCCACACATATCTCTATCGGCTTAGTTGTCTCCACCACTATAGCTTTAATAGCACAAGTTCCCTGTATATGCAAGGCTATTTAGGTTATGCATGTTCAGTAATTAGAGTAAAAAAGATACGGAGCAGAATTTCAATGGTATTTACAAGTCTTACCATGTTGCTTGACAGAACATCGATAATGTCATCATGTAGCCATAGTCTACTGCGTCTCCCAGGATCATCGCTTTCTTGGTTCACAATATCCATACCCATCAATTGAATTAAATCATGCATCTGTATGTCCCCGAACTCAATTCTTATCAAGGACCTCTCCATGAGAATTTGTAAACCTATTACTGCGTTAAGATCACAACCGTGAAGAACTTTCTTTACATACTCACTATTCCACCCCTTAAAGAAGCAGGCAATGTGGAGAAAGATCTCTTTCACTTTTGGCTCTAGTCCACCATAACTTATTTTGAGCACATCATTGATGTCTTTTGTAGGAGCCGTAGAAATTTCATCTAGCGCACTGTCCCATTCATGTTCTCTTCTACCGCGTAAAAAGGCACCTATCACCTCAAGTGCTAAAGGAAGACCTTTAGCATGATTTAGAACACTATCCACTAGATATGTCTTGATTTTAAAGTTTTGGTGTGTTGGAAAAGCATGCTTACTAAATAGCTCACGAGCATCACTGTCATCTAGTTCTTTTACTTCATACACATGATCTTGATCTATCCCGAGATAAGTTAGCAAATGGCTATCTCTTGTAGTAATCATGATCTTGCTTCCATTACAAAACCACTTACCTTCTCCTACTAAAGCACGTAACTGTTTCAAGTCATCCACATCATCAAGGATGAGGAAAACTCTTTTGTGACAAAGTCTTTCTTGTATTAGATTTATCCCTCTATCAACATTGGACACTACTAATCTTTCTTTGAGTGCTAATATCTCAAGTAGTAATTTTTCTTGCAAAGTGACTAAATCCTTGCAATCTTTTGAAACTTCTCGAACATTTGCCAAAAAACATGAATACTAGAACTGATTGAAAATCTTATTATAAACGGCTTTCGCTAAAGTTGTTTTTCCAATGCCTCCCTGTCCCCACAATCCCACCATGAGAACATTGTCATTAGACTCAAGGTTTAACATCGATTTCAACTTAACCACTTGGGAATCTATCCCAATCGGATGCAAAGCAACATGCAAAAGTGTTCGGTCTAGGCGAGTGGAGATTTCTGTCACAATTCTCTGTATAAGCTCTGACTCATCTCTGAAAAAAATTTGGTGGCATCGTTTTAGCAATTTGAATAAGCAAATACAAATAGTTACTAGCCAACAATGACAAAAGTAGTGCATCAGAATTTCACGTAACCACAACCAAAATAAAATGTAATCCCACCGAGTCGAATTAGAGCTCAAAAAAGCTCCACACCAATCAAAACAAGTTCCAGAGGTCAACTTTTTGTCATCCAAGTGATTCGTGTTCTTTTGATTAATACATGACGATTTACTAATATATCTTGTTGAACCGTTTTACGTGATTTATTTATATGGTCAATCAAAAAAAGTTATGCAGGATTTTGAACAATGGTTAAGATTTTGATTTGAAAACTATCTAAATACCCTGAAGCATGATACATGGCCTGTACACACTAATTATCCAATATCTAGCGTTGCATACTTTCTCATTCTTTCCAAAGGAATGAGATTAGTGCAGTAACACATACTTAAGATCTAGTCCATTAATTGATCAAGTTTTAGCATTTTATATTGTTCAAATAAGTTAGCGAAACTTTCAGGCGATGAAGTCCTATTGCCAATTTTTTTTATGGGAAAAAGCCACTTGTCTATTCTATGGTTTTTTTTTATCAAATATTCTATGGTTAACTATAAGTGGTTTTTCAAACTCCTTATGCCTCCGATAACGACTTGATGACTCGTTTGACCTAAATTGAAAATTTGTAGAAATCAATTGACCAAAATAAAATGTGAAGAACTCAAATAGCCCACAAACAAAACGTTTAGAACTTTCGTTATGCTTTGGGGAGGGCAACAAGGATCCAAAATAAAGAGCTATGGACCTTACCCGAAAGCTACGCTTAGCAAAAGCCGAAGGCAGAATTCTATTGTTTCATGCCCAAAAGTAGTTTTTTTTTTTTTTTGATGGTGAAATCAATAATTGTTCGTAAGTATCGAAAGCTGTTGATGAAAAAGGATCAGTAACTTTTCCTTTGCCATAACTTTTAATACCTTACCAACTATTCTATGAAACCACGGATCTTTTTTATAATTAGTAAATAACTAGTTTTTTTGTACTAACTAAAATTGATTTGGATAACCTCCAGCCTTGAACTTATTAATTTTATACGAAATTGCCGACATAAATTAGATTGACTTATCAACATTCATTCTATTAAATAATTACCTATTAGTTTAAGGTTACCGGCTCTTATTTGAGTGCCTTATATTCTTTTAATTTACCATTTTGTTTATTGTATTACCAACTCTCATTTAAGTTACTTGCTAACTAATTTTAGAAATTGCCAATCTTAATTAGAGTGACTTAACAACTTCTCTACAATTAAGTTGCTGATTAATTTAGGGTTATCAACTCTTATTTGAGTTACTTGCCAAGTTTTCTTTTCTTTCAATTATCAACTTTTCTTGTCTTTTGCCAAATTTTATTTTTCTTTCTTAACTAAGTCTTAGATTTACTAACTATCATGTGAAATTCCTAACTTTAACTTAAGGCACTTAAGAATTTGTAGGAATGATAAGATGAGGCATATATATGTTTAATTGATTTTGTTTTTGTCAAAAATAAGAGAATTTGGTAATTTAAAAAAAAAACAGATAAACGTCGAAAAGTAATTCAATTAAAAGCGGCTAACCCAAAGCTAGTCAGCACGTAACTAATTCAAAAAGTCAGTGAGCAAGGAAATTATAGAAAGTCGGCTTTTTCTTGGTTAAGTGATGGTAAGTAATTCAAATGAGTGTTGACAAAAAAAGTTAGTTGATAACTTCCTCGTGGAAAATTTGATAAGTCAAACAAACAAATGTTGGTAATTTATGTAGTAGTCGGTAATCTAATTCATATACTTATAGTCATGTGTGTGTCGATTTATTTATTTTACAAAAGATTAGTTTTTACACAAACTATGTGCTCCACTTTACTTACCTGTCTTTCAAATGCCACCCAGACAAGCTACCGGCATTGAAAAGAGCTTTCTCCCATCTCTTCACTTTTTCCAAATTCTCCCCTAACTTGAACTCATGCCGAACCATAGCTTCTCTATACTTCTCTCTTGGTGTTCTCACTTCTCTGGGTTTCACTTTGTAAAACACAGGAAAGACCTTAAGGTCTCTTTCCTCCTTGCACTCCATGATCTTAGCCACCTCTTCTAGACACCACAATGAGGAAGCATAATTCTCAGAGAAAACGATGATTGCAACTTGCGATTTCTCGATTGCCTTCATAAGCGTTGACTCTATTTGCTCTCCTTTTCTAAGCTCCTCACTATCAATATAAGTGTAAATTCCTTTCAAGTCAAGAGCCTTGTAGAGATGGCCAAGGAAGTTGTTGCGGACATCCGTGCCTCTAAAACTCAAGAAAACATTATAAATCGTTTTGGATTCAGACGAAGAAGCCATTGGACAATGGAATTCAACAATTGGCAATGGCTCTTAGCTTAAGGTTTGTTATGGTATTTTCGGGTAGTTTGTTCACCACTCGATCTTCCTGTGTTTTATAATAAGAGGATGGAGATGGATGACTTTTTCTAATACTTAGGAAAATGATGGTGCTTTTGGTCTACCAAGACATCTAATGGTGTGAACACATAAAATTACTTTCATGTTAAGATATTCGAACTGTATGATTGACAAAAGCTTCTTTGTGGCCAATAAAAGAGAATAGTGTAGATCAGTACTAGTCCTAGCTTTTTTGTGGTTGACAAAAGTGGTGAAATGGTGTAGATGGCTACCGGTCCTAGTAGACTCAATTATTGCACGCACCGACAATGACTCTAGGCCATGGTCTCCCTCATAAAAACAGCTTTGGCGGCTTCCCCAAAATTTCATCCCCAGCGAGTAGTATCTTCCTTGCTATATAGGAATTTACCACCGCATGGATACTCAAGAGATATAATTACACGTATAATAGGGTGTGCCAGCAAAAAATAATATTAGATGCATTAATAATAATAGAACTTTGGAAAAACATGATGCTTAAGTACCGCATGTCATGAGGCTTATTTCCACCGAAGACCGCACACTTGCTTCAAGGAAATGGCTTTGATCTGTACGGTCTTCATTTTCCTTTTTGTAATTGAAGTATTGCATGTCACGGGCCAATGTGACCACTCCTGCCAACCATGAACGTACTATATCTCGGTGAGCTGGGACAGTGAGAGAGATAGTCACGAGCTCCAGCACAGCAGATGACAACAAGGGCGCCACGATGGCCTAATAGCATTAACGAGTGGCAGCAATGGCTTTGTACGAGGACGGCAGCTGAGCATGGAAGGAGGAGATGATGAGGAGGAAAGGTAAGAAATAAATATAAAATAAAAATTTTATATTCCATTTTTAAATTTTCAGGTATTTGCATTGTCTTTACCCTAAAAATATTCTAATCTAGTTAAATTTTTATTTCTTCCAAATTGTTCTTATATTTACTTCTATTAATTTATCGAAACCAAAAGCAAGTTAAAAATAATGAAGAATTAAAGACTACGGTTCTTGTGCTCCCCATGTTATTAAGATCCAACGATCTCTCTGCTAAGCCAGTTCCTCCCAATGCTGCAAGCAACTACTAAAGGGTGACTACCAGTTCCTCTCGCGCCAATCGTGAGTCATTCTTTCACGTGCGACTTTCCCAAACGGAAGTGGTTGTTCGCATCTGGTAATGGAACTCTCACGGGAGATCTTCAGCGTAACTCGCAAGCAGCACTTGCCCATGCCTTCACTACTAAAGGGTGACTGCCACTACAGTTCGGACATATAGCTAAATCCGTAAAGAGAGATCCACTGCGATTTGCACATGGATTTGCAAAGGCACAGTCAAGACAGATCTGCCTTCGTGAATTAATGGAACAATAATATAGACGTCAACCGCGGGCAAACAACTCTAGGGCGGTGGATTCTCATGATTTGGGCCATAGGCTCACTCCTAAAAGCAACTTTGGTGGCTTCCTACAAATTTCAGATGCATTTGGTTCAGCATTTGTAAGGAGCTTTGAGTCCAATGCAAATGCTGAAAGCCCAAAGTTACTTGGGGAAATGCAATTGTGTTTGGTAAAATTTTTTTACAAATGGACTTTGAGTTGAATGTGTTTTTGGTAAAAAAAACTTTCGCAATGGGCTTGGGTATTATAGGTATATATATATTTTTAATTTTATTTTTTGAAAAATTGGACAAAACCTTTCGCCAGTCAGGCAAAGGGCTACGGCCGCCAGCGAGGGTCGTGCGACCTAGCCAAGGGCCACTGGAGGTCACCCGACCTCGTGCGACCCTTGGCAAGGGTCGCATGGCCCCAGCCGAGGGCTGCCGAAGGTCGCCCGACCTTGAGCGACCCTCGGCATGGGTCACGCGGCCCTGGCCGAGGGTCACGCAGCCCAACTAAGGGCTGCCGGAGGTCACCCAACCTCGGGCGACCCTCAGTGAGGGTCACTCGACCTAGGGGCCACGCGACCCAGTTGACCGCCGCCTGGGTCTCATGACGGTCACATGACCACCGACCGCTGTCGCGCGACCCTCACGAGACCCAGGCGAGGGTCGCCTTTGGCCGCGAGACCCAAGTGGCGGTCACCTAATAGTAATGATTGTGAGGAACTTGCAGTCTTGAATAAGCAAGCAGTACGTATTCCCATATTGCACGTGATCAAGCACTCAAGTCGGTGTTCAAGCCTTGAGAAAATTTTAGGCTTCAGACAAATTAAAAATATACGATATAATAAAATTTGTGTATTGGTTAAAAAAATCTCATTAGAGTTGTCGCTATATGTGGTGTATAGATAGTTTATATACGCTTTATCACATAGCTCATATCTTTTGGAGATTGAAATTCCGACTAATAAAAGTACTGTGGACTCTATAGAAACTGGTACAACTAGATTGTTAATCATACATAATGTCTTATGCTGAATTATGTGAATCAACATTGTTGACAAAGTGTAGTTTTTACTCCCGTTTATATTTAAATTCTCTATACTCAATCATATAAACCTGATGGCCAAGAAGATAAATCAGACTTACATAAGTGACACGTATTGACATTTTATAAATGGAGGTGCGGTTATAACCAATATTAAATTAATGAGTCAGCAATAGCTGATCCACAATTATATGTTTTTTTGTGAGAAAATGTTAGATGCTTTCAAAGCATCGTGTCATCAACCACATACTCCAATAATTCGGTCTGTTTCCCCATGCTTTTCCTCAGTGCAATTACTCCGTCTTCAATCTTCTTCGCTCCGAGTTCTAGGTGCTTTCACGACCAAAAGTCCAATCTTGGAGGCTGTTACTTGCGTCTAATAAGTAAGAAATTATTAAATGAAAAATATACATGATAAACTAAATCTAAATCGGAAAAGTTGAAGAGGTTCTTATGAAATCCACTGTTTTTAATGGTTCAAATTCAATTTGGTTTATACACTAAGTTCACGCAATAATTTTTCTAGATAGATAACTGTGCCACTACTTCTTTACCGTCCTTTTAACAATTCAACGGAATTAACATCACTTATGTAATCTCGATTTGCTAAAAGTCTCCTCTATTGAAAGGATGGATATGACTAAAACCACCTTATCTAATGTGTACAATCCAATCATCCTTTGTAAACCGGATTCATTAAATATATTTGTGAAATGAGAGGGGTCATCATAATGCTGCAAGCGGATAAGATATTTAGCCATGTTCCTAATCCCTAGATCGCAGTAGATGATCTTGTGGGCAAAGAATGAGTTATAATTCATGATATGTTTATAGGTGTAAGAGGACTTTGCTTAGCAAGTACCACAAAAATTGAACTTAAAGTGTGAAAGATTATAAATTCTCATTATAAATTCTAAACCTCAAATTTCTTGTTGTCAAATCCAAGTCAAGTTTGAATGTTTTGAGTGTACTATTGGTCCTGCTATGCACTGAACAAAGCTTTCTTCACCGTGAGACAAGGCATTTTCTTTTTCTCTTAACGTCCAAAAGAAAACAAGAGTGACAGATTTGTGTTGACTTTTAACTCGAGCTTATGAATTTTTTTCTAAAATGGACCATGTGACAAGGCATCTTCTTTTTTCTCTTAGTACCAAAAGAAAACAAGAGCGATGACTTTTAAGTCAAGCTCATGAAATTTTTTCTAAAGTGGACCATGAGACAAGGCATCTTCTTTCTCTCTAAGCACCAAAGAAAACAAGAGTGACGACTTTTAAGTCAAGCCTATGAAATTTTTTCCAAAGAAGACCATGAGACAAGGCATCTACTTTTTCTCTTAGCACCAAAAGAAAACAAGAGCGACGACTTCTAAGTCGAGCTTATGAATTTTTTTCCAAAATGGACCATGAGACAAGGCATCTTCTTTTTCTCTTAGCACTGAAAGAAAACAAGAGTGACTACTTTTAAGTCAAGCTCATGAAATTTTTTCCAAAGTGGACCATGAGACAAGGCATCTTCTTTTTCTCTAAGCACCAAAGAAAACAAGAGTGATGACTTTTAAGTCGAGCTTATGAAATTTTTTCCAAAAAAGACCATGAGACAAGGCATCTTCTTTTTCTCTTAGCACTGAAAGAAAACAAGAGCGATGACTTTTAAGTCGAGCTTATGAAATTTTTTCCAAAGTGGACCATGAGACAGGGCATCTTCTTTTTCTCTTAGCACCAAAAGAAAACAAGAGCAACGACTTTTAAGTCGAGCTTATGAAATTTTTTCCAAAGTGGACCATGACACAAGGCATCTTCTTTTTCTCTCAGCACCAAAAGAAAACAAGAGTGATGACTTTTAAGTCAAGCCTATGGAAATTTTTTCCAAAGTGGAGTGAAAAAGTTTCCAGCTTTACTAGTTAGAGGTACAACGATGCTTTGAGATAGTCATGAAGAATGTGAACACCTAGAAGACAATAGGGATGTCTCCTTATGACATGGGCTACTTGTAACTTGTTTCTTCCTTATACGTAGTGATATACCATCTAGTGATTTTTAATACACCATCATATTTAACATGAAATTTCTCATTCTTTGCTATAAAATGCCCTAAGTGGATTATTTGATGGTTAATTTCACAAAGGAAGAACTATAGCTTTGGTCTCTCCAATATTGATGTATCAAACTCTCACCCTTCACCTTGCATTGAAGTCCCTTAACATTGTCCAAATCTCCTCTCACATGTTCTCCACTTCACTAATCCAAATAATGATATTACTTGGGTGCAACACTTACCCTCTGTAGCTAGAAAAATTATGTGTGAACTTCAAGATAAGGTCGCCTATAATCCCTAGTTCCAATTGATTGATTTTACCGTTAGTAAAACTTATCCTCTATTGCAAAAAGAATCACTTGAGAACTTTGGGACAAACACCTCTACAATCATTGGTCTCTCCCCCCTCCCAAAACCATATATGGAAGCCATCATATAGATTCTCTTGGCAAAAGAATTGCGTGCAAGCCATGGGACAAGCTCCCTACAATCACGGGTCTCTCCCCCTCCCAAAACCATATTTGGAAATCATTGTAGAAATCAAGTTGTCTTGAATCTTAATGAAGAAATGACAACAAAGAAAAAGAGACCATGAATTTATAAAATATTTTCCAAAATCAACCTATCCACAATTGATGTTAGGATTATAATACCTCTTTCTTAAATTATTGGTGTAACTATAAGGCCACTTATATAAATCTTTTTTATACACTAACGATGTATTTTATAATTATCAAAAGAAAAATTCTAAAAATGTATATAGTCATCGAATCCAAGTCAAGTTCGAATGTTTTGAGTGTATTATCAGTCCCACTAGCCACTTAACAAGGCTTCCTCCACCATGAGATAAGCATCTTCTTTTTCTCTTAGAACCAACAGAAGAGGAGTAAAGACTTTTAAGTCGCCCATGCAAGTTTTCCAAAGTGGAGGAAAAAAGTTTCCAGCTTTGCTAGTTAGTGGAACGATGCTTTGAGATAGTCATAAAGATTGTGAACAATCAAAAGACAATCAGGAGATGACACTTCGAGCTTTGTTATAGTGAAAAGTTTAGGTAGACAATGGTAAGAAAAAGCATTAACACTAAGCCATATCTATAAAGTTGTATATTCAAAAGCTCATTTTCAAGTACTCATTGTGGCCTTCAATTACATTTGCATTCTTTAGTATTTTCCTTGCACGAGGGTTTAAAATTTTTTCAACAAATACGAGTACTCCTCTCTTTGCAATTATTATTGGAGGCACCTCATTTTTTACTAATGTTCAACCACGCAAACTATTCTCTAATAGCACTTGCTCCAGTAGAAAATTTCTTGATTTCAAATGTATCAAGAAAAAAAAAATTGTTGAAATTACGGTCATTGGCGTAATTGGGTTGTGCTTTGCAAGAACAACAATGCCCAATTTGCCCATGTCGAATGGCCAGATCACAAATATCATGACTCTTAACCACAACTGTCCGATCTTGAGGGTGTCGAGAAAATTGTGATTTCCCGGATTAAGTGATGAATTCATGTTTATCTAGTCACAACTAATGTCTCGAGAATTAGGTCGATCATAATTTCTATGAGAAAGATACTGTGACTTTTCACTATGACCATTCTTTCATCCAAGTTTGCCGAAATCCATAATCCCGATACTTCTCCAAATATTGTATATAATTTTCAGAAAATTCGGGTGTCATGAGCTTTCCATGAACGTGAATAACGGGTGAATGGGACAAAAGAGAAATAAGGGGTCCAAGTTTGGATAAATATAAAAATAAAATAAGTGATTTTTCAAAAAGAAAAAAGAAGAAGGGAAAACTTGTTCCAGGCGGTGGCACTCCTAAAAAGAAGGGAAAACTTGTTCAATGTCGGTATGACAGTGTGCAGTGGCCCAATGGCATTCAGTAAGGCCCGAGGTCCCTTACGCAGCATTTCCCTTGCTTCTTCCAATTTTCCGTTTAAATAAGGGGTCAAATGCTTATTTTTTCAAGGTTAATTATGATAATAAGACCCCTAATGAATTTTGAAGATATATATTGTTTTTGTGTTTGTGCACGGGGACGAATTATCCTCTACATATACAAGTTTAGATGCAGAGAATGTCAACACCATGATATCCTTGCTATTGAAGAATTTTCTTATTCTGCATATAGAGAACAAGATACCAAGTGGAAAGTGTTAGACTTAGAAGAACCTTTAAATTTTGGTGAACAAGTGAAGGACATGAGATCATTGAGGTGATTAGACGGACTAAATAGAATGAGAACAACTTTGATAATATGAGTGCATCAATATGCTTGGAAGGACCTAAGCGTAGAAGATAAAACAGATTCAGATTACGTGAAATTGCCAAGTCTGGATGTATCGCATTGTAAATGAAGTATATGTTATCAACAAAATAGACAGTACTCCGAGTACCTAGAAACAAAGACCCAACTCTAAAAAAATTCGATTCAAATTCCAATTGATGCTTTGAAGCCAATTATTTTAGGCCTTGGACGTTGTGAAAAAGCCAGATGAGGTTTGATATTTTTACCTAAGTAGAGGGAGTGTCACGCAATTTCATAGAGGCAATTTGATCTATTTTGGACAAGAATTATTAATTAGCTCCATATAAACATTCTGAGTTAAAAAGAACCGTTATAAAAGGTAGAGAGCTTGTGTAAGGACCCGAGCTCCCAATGTACATATATTGTCCGTTTTGGGCCGAAACCCTCATGGTTTTAAAATGCGTATTGCTAGGGAAGGGGGCCCACACATTATATGTCCTCTTTGGTGACCACAGGCATGTTGGGACCCACCTCCATGGCCATCCCCCACCTGGGCCCCACAAGGCTTTGTTCTCTACACTGTACATACACACGTTGTGCTTCGCACCATGAGAAACGTGTATATACAATTAAAGAACCCAAGTGCTTATAAACTAGCCCAAGACTCCCCAACTAAGTGATGTGGGATAAGAGACATGCCCCCCTGTACACATCCATGGACTTCACCCCGCTCACCGTCGCCTAGGCCATCACATTCCCCCCCCCTTTGGGAATAGTGTCCTTGCTGGGCATAGGACCCACCTCCATGGCCATCCTGTGGCCCCACATGCAATCGAGAGTCGGCTCTAATACCATTTGTAAGGACCCAGGTTCCTACTGTACATATATTATCCACTTTGGGTCGAGACCCGTACGGCTTTAAAATGTGTATTTTTGGAGAAGGGGGCTCACACAATATATTGTCCTCTTTGGCGACCAAAGGCATGCCAGAACCCACCTCCATGACCATCCCCACTTGGGCCCTGCAAGGCTTTGTTCTCTACACTGTACATACGCACATTGTGCTCCGCACCATGAGAAACGCGTATATACAATTAAAGAACGCAAGTACTTATAAACTAGCCTAGGCTTCCCCTCTAAGCGATGTGGGACCAGAGACATGTCTCCCCCTGTGCATGTCCGAGGACTTCGCCTTGCGCACCGTCACTTGGGCCGTCACAGCAATAAGCTGGTTCTTTGAAGCATTGACCTTTCTCTAGCAAAGGGCCACCAGTCCTTATGTTAGTGCATAGAATTTTCATCCGCCATTTGACTGGCTCAATTTTCGCGTCGACAGAAAGCTCGTGACTCAGATTTGCGAGAATGGAGCCAAACAAAATATTGTAGTGGAAGGTTAAGTTATTTTCTTCGTTAAAAATCCGATCAATGTGATTCTTGGGATTTTAAAAAATTTGTGACTTAATATGTAAGATGCAACGGTCAAATCACAAAATTCTTGACATGTCACAATTGGTTAACTATAATTAAGAGTTATGATATCTTGAGAACTGGTCATTCAACTTTGGTAAAAAAAGATATTGTTGGAAAATTATTAACGAGATTTATCCAATTATATCCTTTGAACGAAGTTTTTAAGGAAGTAATATTCTTAAACAATTTAAGTCAAACTTTTGCGATATAAAAATTAGGTGTCTACAAGCACTTTGAAAATAATAATATTTGAAAAATAGGTTTTGATAAAGCGATTCTTTCTCGATCATTCGCAACATGCATTGAAAAGTGTGGCTTATGTGGACTCATCCATGTTATATTGTGAAACTTATGCTATGAATCCAACTTGTGAATATTGATTTGTGTCAAGGCATATCATTTGTGCTCCATGTAGGGGCAATGCATGTCATTTTGCGTTTATTTAAGCCATGAATTTTCCGTACACGTTTGCACATGTCACGAAATTGACTAATTGGCTGTCATACATCGTAAATAGTATTTTGCATTGAAAACGGAAGAGTGTCACAACCTATTGCATAGAACCCAATCAAAATTGGGAAAAAAAGAAGAATGATTAAAGAAGGCTAAGGGCCTTGAAACTATGCTATGCTAAGTCCCTACCTTGACAGAGGATCAGCATAAGACCTTCTGCTAAGATATTGAGACATACAAATTATAAATTATAGTTTGACCGGCATCATTATGTAAAGGCAATAGCAAAGACCAATTGATCGGTTCAAACTAAAGTCGATATACACCAAGAAACCAATCTACGTTAGACATAAATTAAAGTGAAAACCCATTTATGCCTTCATAGGATTGTCAAAAGTTTGTAACTGTTTTTCTATTAGATCTGTCGCAGCTTGTATATATCCTGCACATTGATACCAAGATGGAATAACCGTGTGCTACATGTTGAGTGAGTCGGTATTCATGTGACGTCCTAAAATTCAAGCCCTTTGAAAGATGAATGAACGTGACTTTCATCAATGCATGGTTGGTTAATCTCACTAGAAACTTATTACTCCCAAGATACTGACCTTGAGGGGAAAGGTTAATGAGGATAGAACTTGTGCGACTAAAGAACTTGATCTAGGAAAATAACTTGACCGTGAGACTTGCATGAGGATGATTTTGTAGATTTGCAGGCTGATTTCGGGGACGACTAGAAGTTGATTCGCTGAAAGAATATAATGGGACGACAGGTGATTTCGTTTACTATTATCAAACCCGCGAATGACCCTATGTCGATTCTTAGTAATTGTATACTTTGAAATAAGAATCTATCCTCTACAATTTCATGTAATCAAGAACGTCCATGTGTCAAGATGTCTTGAACGTGATTTGGCATGAGTCGGTTACGCATGAACCCTTGAACCCGCCTATCAGTTTGAGTAGTACCAAAATGACATTTAGGCGAAATTCACATGGCATGAGAATACAATATTGGACTTTGAATTTTTGGGAACGTCCGAGACGGACTTTTGGGCAATGCTTCTTCGACAATTGACAGTGTCAGTTAAGTCGAGTAATTGGAAAAGAGATTTACGGACCGATGAAACGAACCTATGAGGACGTGAGCCAGGCAAGGCCAGTGTAGGCTTCACGCCTAAGTGGGACAGCCACTATGGTAGACTCGTGACAAGAAAGTGAGCCCATTGACCCAACCAACCATTTTACCCTTCCGAGCCCGTTGTCTAACATTGAGCCATTTCGAGCCCAACCAATTCTTAAGCCCGTTCCTATTCACTTCCTACCCCATTTCTTAGGCCAACCTTCATTTTCAACCCAAGGGCAGTTTTGAAATTGTGCAAGGTGGAATTGACCATTTTGCCCCTAGATATTGTAACATCCCGAATTTCGGTAAGCCCGAATTATTGGAAAAGGATTCAACGGGCCGAGTTTTGGAGTCAAATATTTGGGAATTTGTGTTTTAAGGGCAAAAAGACCAAATTGCCCTTTCTAGAAGCTTTTTAGGATTTTGTCTTGTTTTCTTTTCTTTTCCCCCATCCCCTCCGCACGTTCTCTCTCCCTCCCCCCCCCCTTTTCTCTCTCTTCCCCTTCACGTTTTCCCCTTATCAACAACCCCACTTGCCCCATCTTTTCTCACCTTTTTCCCCTTTGACTAGTCTTCTCTTATCTCTTTCTTCTTCTTTTTGCCCCACTTGTCTGACACCCATTTACTTCTCTCTCTCTCTCTCTCTCTCATGCGTGCAGCACGTTCAGCCCCCCAGGAGCTGCTTCTTCTTCTTCCTTTCTTCTTCTTCTTCTTCTTCGGCCGATGTCCCTGGCTTGCTGCTGCTGTTGCCACCCATCACCGACCACTACCGCAGCTCCACCGCTCCTACCCTCCGCCTAGTCGCCGGCGAGTTGCCGTCCGCCGGCCTTAGGCCGAACCAGCACTGCCCAGCTTCTGTCTTCCTCTCCTCTCTCCTTTGTCCGCCGTTGCTGCAACGCCAGCCAGCCGCTTGGACGCTGAAGCAGCGAGCTGCTGCCTCGCCGTTGTCCCTCCGCCCTAGCCACCGCTTGCCGTCCGCCCAGACTTTCGCCGGACCACCCCCGAACAAGCTGCCACCTTCATCTTTCCCTCCTCTTTTCAGTTCGGATCTTGGGTCGGGATGGCTGCCCTCGCCGTCCAGCCGTCCTCTGCCACGTCTGGCCGCCTTGGACCGCCGCTAGGCACTATCCGGGAGCCACCCCAGCAGCTGCCGTCATCGCCGTGCCCTCTCTCTTTCTCTCAGCCTCTTTGGCCGTGACCTGGAGAAGCGGCCAACGGCCTTGCCGCTGCATGCCGCCGCCGATCACCGCCACAAGCCGCCGGAGGACCACTCCCAAGCTCCTTCTGCCACACCGGAGCCACCCCAGTCTGCTGTCACCCCGTGAAACCAGCTGCACCACCTCCCTTTTCCCTCTCTAGCTTATGTTTTCCCTTCACCGAAGCTGCTGGCCGCCATCCAGAGTTGCTAGACCGCCCACCAGTCAGCCCCATGCCGCCATAGCCGTCGATTCCTCCGTATCCCAGCTTTTCGTCGCGTGGACAGCAGCCCTCGGCCAAGATTTGGTCCCAGGCCACCTCGTCCCGACGCGCCAGAAGTTCCCGGGCGTTCCCCTCGCCGTTGCCGTCACGCCCATGTCATCGGAATCGCTAAACTGTGAGTCGATTTCCTAATCCCTTAGTTAGGGGTTAATCTTGCTTAGGAGTAGTTTAATTAGTTTAATTATTGATTAGTGCTTTGGATGATGATTATTAGTGTTTTAATATGATTGATGAAGCTTGCTTAGTGTTAATCATGGTTTATATTAATAAGTAATATTATTATTATTTTTGGAATAAATAATAATAATAATTTATTATTTTCGGAGTTATTAATTAAATTAATTTATAATTTCGAATTATTAATAGTAATATTGTTATTACTATTCATTGCTGAAAATTAATTATTTTTGGAGAAAATAATTAATTGTGATTATTTATTGGAAATGGTTTTAATTGAGTAATTTTGGGGGAAAATTACTATGATCTATTTTTCCAAAGTCAATAGTATTTGTAACATCCTGAAATTCGAGTCCTTTTAGGGAGAAACAAGCGTTAATTTCGTCAATGCATTGTTGGTTGATCTCACTCGGAACTGATCACTCCTGAGATACTGACCTTGAGGGGAAAGGTTAATGAGGACAGAACTCGTGCGACTAAAGAAACTGACCTGAGAAAACGACTCGACCGTGAGACTTGCATAAGAATGATCCTGTAGTCATGCAGGCCGATTCCAAAGACGAATAGGAGTCGATTCGTGGGCAGAACATAATGGGACGACGGGTGATTCCGCCTACTATTATCGAATCTGCGAACGGCCCTATGTCGATCCTTAGTGATCGTGTCCTTTGAAATAAGAATCAATTCTTCGCAATATCATGTAGTCAAGGACGTCCATGTATCGAGAAGTCTTGAACGTGAATTGGCACAAGTCGGTTACGCGTGAATTCTCAAAGCTGCCTATCAGTCTGAGTATAACCAAAATGGCATTCGGGGGAAATTGACATGGCATGAGAATCTAGTATTGAACTTCGAATTTTCGGGAATGTTCGAGAAGGACTTTTGGACGATGCTTCTTAGACAGTCGACACTGCCGGTTGAGCCGAGTATTTGGAAAAGGGAATTTCGAACCAAGAAAACGAGTCTACGAGGACGTGGGCCGGGCAAAATCAGTGTGGGCCTCACGCCCAAGGTGGGACAGCCGCCATGGAAGGCCCGAGGCAAGCAAGTGAGCCCGTTGGGCCAAACCGACCCTTTACCCTTCCGAGCCCATTGTCTAAAACCAAGCCGATTCAAGCCCAATAAATTCCCGAGCCCGTTCCTATTCATTTTCAAGCCCATTTCCTAGGCCCGTCCTCCATTTTCAGCCCAAGGACAGATTGGGAAATGTGCAAGGTGGAAATGACCAAAATGCCCTTGGATATTTTGAAGAAAAGTCAAAAGGAAGAGAGAGAAGATGAGGTCATTGTTTGGCAAGTGGGGCAAGCCTTGATGGCTTGGATAAGGCTTATCCTTCAGCCTTCACTTCACTCTCTCTCTCCTCTTCATCTTCTCCAAAACCGCACACTTCTCTCCCATGGTTTTCCTTCCTTCCTTCTATTTTTCAGTTTGACCTTTCACCGAAATATGAGTTGTTCATTGCCTTCCCGTTGGAATCTCGTCTCGTGCCACCTGCCGTTGTGTTCAGAAGAGCAATTCCGTTGAAATAGTGTCAGCCGATCGCCGGAACGAGCTACCGGTCGACCCGTATTCCGGCCGAAAGCCACCGCCGGCCGGACTGTTTTCTGACTGCCTACTGCTGTTCTGTTTTGCTGTTTCGGCCATTTTCCTCCCTTTCTGACCCAATCACCGCCCATCCCAGCCACAAGTAGTTCCCCCTCGACCCCCAGGTGCCGCCAATCGCTAGCCCGTCGCTCGCCGGAGCTCCGGGCAGCCCGTTCAACTCCGATCAGCAACTTTCCTCCTGTGCAGTGCAGTTTCCAGAGTTGCAGAGGGATTCCGGGGCTGTTGCTGCTGTGTTGAGCCCGGGATCGCCTTGGATCGTCGTGGTAGATGTCCTCAGGTGTCGGGTTCGTCGCCGCCGCCGCGTCCGTGTCGCCGGCCCGCTTAACGGGTGAGTTTAGCTCCTAATCCCTATTTAGTGCCTAAACATGCTTAGGGTTTGTTAGTTAGTGTTAATCTTGGTTTAAGGGGTTTAATTAAGTTGTATTAGCCCTAAGATAGGTGGTTAGATAGATGGTTAAGATTAGATTAGCTTAATTTTGCTTATTTAGCTTAATTGTGCTTACTTTTGGGATTAATGGTGCTTATGTGTTTAATTAAGCATGATTTGCTTAATTTGGTTGATTAGTTGTTTTAATTAATGTTTTATTTAATTTCTGGATTAAATTTTTTAATTAATTGAATTTCGGAAAAATCACTGTTCATAATCACTGTTTACGATTACTGTTCATGAGCACTGTTCACAATTACTGTTCACGGCACTGTTCATCCAGAGGCTAATTTTTGTCTGAATTTGATGTGCTATTGACTGTTATGATTAATTGAAGTGCCGATTCTTAATTATACTCATGATTGATGATGAAATGCATGATTGAGTGTTGGTTGGATTTCGGATTTTGGAATTGTCGAGTGAGATCGCATGACATATTGCGTGGGTTTTCAGAAATGGCATGTCGCATGAGCATGAGCGATGTTGCATTCACGACCAAGCAAAAAGCAAAGACAAGAATGAATTGCTTGATGATGTGTTGCATTATCACATTAAGAGAGGGAACCCCGGCATTGCCGGAAGACCGCCAATCCTTATGGGGTTGTGCCGTGGCCGTTTGGTCGCCTGACTTCGGTCGGATGCCTGACGGGGGACATGTGACGGGACTGCGGTAGTGGGCGGGTCCTATGTTCCTGTCAGTTGCGGGACTATGGTAGTGGGCGGGTCCTGTGCTCCTTCGGGAATGCCGTCAGAGGGAAAGGATGACCCCTGACGTCGCTGTGCCTTGAGGTAAAGAGGACGAAGCTGGTTTAGCCAGGAACCGCCAACTATAAGGTTGTGCCGTTGGCCCAGGAGGGGGCGTTAATAATCGGAGCATGTGTGAGTGTGAGATATGAGAAAGTTGTGTGAGATGCTCTGATTATTCCCATGCTCTTAATGTCGTGATGATTTGTGATACGCACGCATGAGTTGACAGTCGTGCAGGGTGTGGCAATGGCCAGGTGAGATCGCTTGTGGCGCGACTTGCATGTGATTGATGAATTATGTCATCTAACGGCCATGTGCCTTGCTTGCATTGTATGAGATTGGATGCGCAGGGTATGGCATACCGGGTAAAGTTGCATGCGAACCGAATATTGATTGTGGGTTGCCTTGTATGTTGTTGGCTGTTGTTTGGTTTTGGTTGTTTGTTGGGTTGAGTGAGGGGTGGTTCTGGAGAGATACCCCGGGTTGAGTTGGCGTACTAACCGGGGCTTAGGGGGAAGAACTTGCTGAGATTTTATCTCAACTCGTCGTGGTAACCATTTTCAGGTCCTTAGAATGGCGTACCTGCTGTGGAGAATCCTGCCCCCGCTTCTCCAGTGATCGACTCGACGGAGCTTGAGTCCGATGGGTCCGAGTGACCATGGTGTTGAACCCGAGGGTTCTTTGTGTACTGTTGGATTAGCCTAGTTCTTTTGGTTTTGCTTAGAGGATGGATCGGCCCTTTTTGTCGGGCTTGTAATTCGGAAACGATCATCCGTTGGTTAATCCAGTAATTTGAATAAATGAGTAGTTGTTGTTGTTCTGGCTGTTCATCCCTCTATCCCTATTTGATTGTTTGTTTGTCTGGGGATGGTTCGTCTTCCGCTTGCGCATAATCAAAGATAAAATGAATGGTCGTCGACGGGTCCTAGGATGTCGCTTTCAATCGACCAAGAGAAGGGGTTGTCGCGTGCTCGGGGTTCGGGGCGTGACAACCCCGCCGGTTTTGGTATCAGAGCGAGGTCGAGACTTGGAGTGATAAGGTGCGTGGGATTTTTGGGATAGTGAGATAGGGATGGCTTTTACTTTACGTGCCTGTGATTGCTTTTGTGGTTTTGTGTAGTTGCGGGTTGCTCATAGTCCTGAGTAATGAGCAATCCTGAGTAGTCAGCCCTTAAGCGTCGGGCAGTGTCTGGTCAAACCAGTGCTTGAGGTAGCGTGTAGGTAGATCCTAGGTTAGTTGGGATCCTGCTGGCGCTAGAGACCTTGTTAGGACAGCAAGCTGTGTGGTTTTGCTGTGGTCCTTGTGGTTCCCCTAGTGAGAGGAGAGGTCTGTGAGAGACCGATACCTAGACTGGTAGAGCCAGTTCCTGAGAGTGAAGCCACCCAGGTTAGTGGCGTGGGCGACCCTAAAGCTGCGACCCTTTGGATAAGAGATAGTGAGAGGACTGTTTCAGTGCGAAGGTGTTCAGAGTAAGACAGAGTGGTTCTGGCGGCTTATCAGCTTCAAGGTAATGCTATTAATTGGTGGGAAGCCACTCAAGGAAGAGTGTTCCCTGAAGGCATGGTTCAGACATGGGGTGTCTTTCGCGAAGCCTTCAATGGAAAGTACTTCTTGGACAGTGTAAGGGAGTCAAAGATGGCAGAGTTTCAACAGTTTCGTCAGAATCAGATTTCAGTAGATCAGTATGAGGCAAAGTTCGTTGAGTTGGCCCAGTATGTATCGAGATTACTGGAGGACCCTTGGATAGGGCAAGACGGTTTAGAGATGGTTTGAAACCGGAATTGAAAGCCAGTTGGTGCCCTTGAGTTTAAAGAGTTTTGATGAGATGTACGAGAGGGCCCAGATAATCAAGAAGAATATGATTGAGAGGACGACCGCATTTGGCTCGCGGTTCGTGCCTAATAGAGACAATTGTCGGTTTCAAAAGGGACCGATGATGGGGAGAAGGAATCTCATCCCACTCAATAGAAAGTGGATTGTCATGGAAAGACAATTCAGTTTAACCCAATAGTGGGTAACAGTTTTGAGTTTGTGAGAAATCGAGGAGGACCCTCGATCCCTTTGAAATTCGTTGTTGGAAGTAACTCGTTTATTGGACGAAGGTTGCTAAGTTTATTGGACAACTGAGGTTGATTGGTTAGTTGAAGAATTAAGGATGGATGACTTGTTTAACCCACTTCAAAGAGCTTCGATATGTCCCAGGATAGACCCAAGGATGGGCTATCAGTAGTTGAGGATTAAAAAGGAGGAAAAATTAAAGACGACATATCGTGTGTGATTTGGTCATTACGAGATTACTATACTGCCGTTTGGATTAACTAATATGCCAGTTACTTTTATGGATTTGATGGATTGAGTGATTAAGGCGTATTTGGATTGATTGTAATTGTGTTCGTGAGCAATATATTGGATTATTCGAGGAATTTAGAGGAACACAGACAGCACTTAAGGGTGGTGCTATAGACCATTCGAGAGCATAAACAGTATGCCAAGTTTAATACATGCGAGTTTGGGTTTACTCGTGTTGTTTTGCTGGTCATATGATTTTGGACGAAGGAATTTCTATCGATCCGCTAAGATCAGGGCAGTCATGAATATGTCAGGACTTATGACAGTGACAGATGTTCAAAGTTTTCTAAGTCGGATGAGTTAGTATAGACGATTCGTAGAAAGGTTCTCTACGATAGCTATGCTTCTGATACGAAGATTAATAAAGGATGTAAGAATTTGAATGGATGAATAAGTGAAATTTTTAAGAGCTTAAGTATAAGCTGATTATCGCACCAGTTTTGAGGATTTAGTCTATTATTGGAGAATACGAGATTTGCAGTGAGGTGTCGTATAAGGGATTTTACTACGTGGTAAGGCAACAAGAAAGATTGGTTGCTTACGCGTCACGACAATTGAGGTCATTGGATTTAATGGAAATCAGATAAGTTTTATCTTAATGATTTGAGGAGTTGTAGGTATGGGATCATAAGATATGATCTATTAAATGGCGATAATCTTTGATAAGAATTACGGTGGATCATTTATTGCTCGGAAGCCTTAGATTCGATTAAGCTATGAATTTACCAAGGTGGATTATTTCAGGAGATAAATAGGGATTTGAGGAATGGATTTTTCTCTTCGATGGATTAAGAATTAATTATCCCTTGATGCTAGATGGATGAGTGAGGAAATAGCATTATCGATGATTTTCTTCTCGAGGTATTAGTAAGGGTTTCTTCAAGTGATTGAGGTGATAATTTTGGTTTGGCTATAAATGGACATGAAAGGAATGTTGAAAGAACAATCGATGGTTTATGGAATTCGGACAGCGATTTGATGAAAATTCGGTGAATCAGAATTCAAGTATCGATAAGTAACCCCGTGGAAACAAGCTCATGGGTTGACGAGCTAGAGAAAGTTTTGTACTTGGAGGTGGACGAGGTTAAAACCGTGAGGCTTGGTATGGGACAGGCCAAAGCGGATAATACCTCTATGAGATGGTGTATGTCAAAAAGGGACTTTTGCTAGTAGTGGTACAGTTTGAAGATGCCTGTGACGACTGATCCGATGAGGGTGGGGAGTGGTCGCCGGGGCCAGAGTGCCTGAGCAAGGAGCGACTCCCGACAGGCTTCTAGGATGTCGAAAGGGGCAGAAATGAACTGAACTACGCACTGTGCAAAAAGAGAGTGTTTGTAAGATAAGATTTTATCAGAATGGTATAGCCGAAATATGATCAAGTTTGTGGAACTCCAGTCTATGGAACGAGGTCAGAGAACTGGGAATCGCTGGTTCAAAAATTGGTTTAGCAGTTATTGAATGCAGTTCAAATTATCAGAGACAAATTAAAGATCGCTCAGAGTCATCAGAAGAGTTATGCAGATAAGCATCGTAGACCGTTGGAGTTTAAGGTGGGCGATCGTGTGTTTCTGAAAATATTGTTGACGAGGGTACTTCCAGCTTTGGCAAGAAAGGAAAGTTAAGTCCGAGGTACGTTGGATCCTTTGAAATTTTGGAAAGGATCGGGATTTTAGCGTACGTCTTGCGTTGCCACCAAAGCTTGCTCAAGTACATGATGTTTCCACGTGTCCATGTTGAGAAAGTATGAACCGGACTTGACGCATGTTTTGAATATTGAGGAACTGGACATAGACGACAAGATGTCGTACGTGGAAAGGCCGATACGGATAGAGGACCGTAAAGAGCAAGTACTTCGAATTAAGACTATCGCCTTAGTTAAGGTGATCTGGCAGTATCACGGATCAGAGAGAGCTACATTGGAAAGTGAAGAAGTGATGAAGCATCAACACCCCCATCTTTTTGAGGATTTGTTAGTAGCTGCAAATTTCGAGGATGAAATTTTTATAAGAGGGGAAGAGTTGTAACATCCTGAAATTCGAGTCCTTTTAGGGAGGAACGAGCGTTAATTTCGTCATTGCATTGTCGGTTGATCTCACTCGGAACTGATCACACCTGAGATACTGACCTTGAGGGAAAAGGTTAATGAGGACAGAACTCGTGCGACTAAAGAACCTGACTTGGGAAAACGACTCGACTGTGAGACTTGCGTAAGGATGATCCTGTAGTTATGCAGGCCGATTCCAAGGACGAATAGGAGTCGATTCGTGGGCAGAACATAATGGGACGACAGGTGATTCCGCCTACTATTATCGAACCTGCGAACGGCCCTATGTCGATCCTTAGTGATCATGTACTTTGAAATAAGAATCAATCCTTCGCAATATCATGTAGTCAAGGACGGCCATGTGTCGAGAAGTCTTGAACGTGAATTGGCACGAGTCGGTTACGCGTGAATCCTCAAAACCGCCTGTCAGTCTAAGTAGAACCAAAATGGCATTCGGGCGAAATTGACATGGCATGAGAATCTAGTATTGAACTTCGAATTTTCGGGAATGTTCGAGAAGGACTTTTGGATGATGCTTCTTAGACAGTCGACACTACCGGTTGAGCCGAGTATTTGGAAAAGGGATTTTCGAACCAAGAAAACGAGTCTACGAGGACGTGGGCCGGGCAAAATCAGTGTGGGCCTCACGCCCAAGGTGGGACAGCCGCCATGGAAGGCTCGGGGCAAGCAAGTGAGCCCGTTGGGCCAAACCGACCCTTTACCCTTCCGAGCCCATTGTCTAAAACCAAGCCGATTCAAGCCCAATAAATTCCCGAGCCCGTTACTATTCATTTTCAAGCCCATTTCCTAGGCCCGTCCTCCATTTTCAGCCCAAGGACAGATTGGGAAATGTGCAAGGTGGAAATGACCAAAATGCCCTTGGATATTTTGAAGAAAAGTCAAAAGGAAGAGAGAGAAGATGAGGTCATTGTTTGGCAAGTGGGGCAAGCCTTGATGGATTGGATAAGGCTTATCCTTCAGCCTTCACTTCACTCTCTCTCTCCTCTTCATCTTCTCCAAAACCGCACACTTCTCTCCCATGGTTTTCCTTCCTTCCTTCTGTTTTTCAGTTTGACCTTTCACCAAAATATGAGTTGTTCATTGCCTTCCCGTTGGAATCTCGTCTCGTGCCACCTGCCGTTGTGTTCAGAAGAGCAATTCCGTTGAAATAGTGTCAGCCGATCGCTGGAACGAGCTGCCGGTCGACCCGTATTCCGACCGAAAGCCACCGCCAGCCGGACCATTTTTTGACCGCCTACTGCTGTTCTGTTTTGCTGTTTCGGCCATTTTCCTCCCTTTACGACCCAATCACCGCCCATCCCAGCCACAAGTGGTTCCCCCTCGACCCCCAAGTGCCGCCAGTCGCTGGCCCGTCGCTCGCCGGAGCTCCGGGCAGCCCGTCGCTCGCCGAAGCTCCGGGCAGCCCGTTCAACTCCGGTCAGCAACTTTCCTCTTGTGCAGCGTAGTTTCCAGAGTTGCAGAGGGATTCCGGGGCTGTTGCTGCTGTGTTGAGCCCGGGATCGCCTTGGATCGTCGTGGTAGCTGTCCTCGGGTGTCGGGTTCGTCGCCGCCACCGCGTCCGTGTCGCCGGCCCGCTTAACGGGTGAGTTTAGCTCCTAATTCCTATTTAGTGCCTAAACATGCTTAAGGTTGGTTAGTTAGTGTTAATCTTGGTTTAAGGGGTTTAATTAAGTTGTATTAGCCTAAGATAGGTGGTTAGATAGATGGTTAAGATTAGATTCGCTTAATTTTGCTTATTTAGCTTAATTGTGCTTACTTTGGGATTAATGGTGCTTATGTGTTTAATTAAGCATGATTTGCTTAATTTGGTTGATTAGTTGTTTTAATTAATTTTTTGTTTAATTTCTGGATTAAATTTTTTAATTAATTGAATTTCGGAAAAATCACTGTTCATAATCACTGTTTACGATTACTATTCATGAGCACTGTTCACGATTACTGTTCACAATTGCTGTTCACGGCACTGTTCATCCAGAGGCTAATTTTTGTCTGAATTTGATGTGCTATTGACTGTTATGATTAATTGAAGTGCCGATTCTTAATTATACTCATGATTGATGATGAAATGCGTGATCGAGTGTTGGTTGGATTTCGGATTTTGGAATTGTCGAGTGAGATCGCATGACATATTGCGTGGGTTTTCAGAAATGGCATGTCGCATGAGCGATGTTGCATTCACGACCAAGCAAAAAGCAAAGACAAGAATGAATTGCTTGATGATGTGTTGCATTATCACATTAAGAGAGGGAACCCCGGCGTTGCCGGAAGACCGTCAATCCTTATTGGGTTGTGCTGTGGCCGTTTGGTCGTCTGACTTCGGTCGGATGCCTGACGGGGGACATGTGACGGGACTGCGGTAGTGGGCGGGTCCTATGTTCCTGTCAGTTGCGGGACTGCGGTAGTGGGCAGGTCCTGTGCTCCCTCGGGAATGCCGTCAGAGGGAAACGATGACCCCTGACGTCGCCGTGCCTCGAGGTAAAGAGGACGAAGCTAGTTTAGCCAGGAACCGCCAACTATAAGGTTGTGCCGTTGGCCCAGGAGGGGGCGTTAATAATCGGAGCATGTGTGAGTGTGAGACATGAGAAAGTTGTGTGAGATGCTCTGATTATTCGCATGCTCTTAATGTCGTGATGATTTGTGATACGCACGCATGAGTTAACAGTCGTGCAGGGTGTGGCAATGGCGAGATGAGATCGCTTGTGGCACGACTTGCATGTGATTGATGAATTATGTCATCTAACGGCCATGTACCTTGCTTGCATTGTATGAGATTGGACGCGCAAGGTATGGCATACCGGGTAAGGTTGCATGCGAACCGAATATTGATTGTGGGTTGCCTTGTCTGTTGTTGGCTGTTGTTTGGTTTTGGTTGTTTGTTGGGTTGAGTGAGGGGTGGTTCTGGAGAGATACCCCGGGTTGAGTTGGCGTACTAACCGGGGCTTAGGGGGAAGAACTCGCTGAGATTTTATCTCAACCCGTCGTGGTAACCATTTTCAAGTCCTTAGAATGGCGTACCTGCAGTGGAGAATCCTGCCCCCGCTTCTCCAGTTATCGACTCAACGGAGCTTGAGTCCGATGGGTCCGAGTGACCATGGTGTTGAACCCGATGGTTCTTTGTGTACTGTTGGATTAGCCTAGTTCTTTTGGTTTCGCTTAGAGGATGGATCGGACCTTTTTGTCGGGCTTGTAATTCGGAAATGATCATCCGTTGGTTAATCCAGTAATTTGAATAAATGAGTAGTTGCTGTTGTTTTGGCTGTTCATCCCTCTATCCTTGTTTGATTGTCTATTTGTCTGGGGATGGTTCGTCTTCCGCTTGTGCATAATCAAAGATAAAATGAATGGTCGTCGACAGGTCCTGGGACGTCGCTTTCAATCGACCAAGAGAAGGGATTGTCGTGTGCTCGGGGTTTGGGGCGTGACAGTATTTATATACTATTTTATTAAATGACATTGGTTTATTGAAGAAGGGTTTTACTAAATGAAATTATTTGGGTTGGATAATTTATTATGGGATTGAAAAATAATTATAAGTATTTTGTGGGACTTGAATTATTTTATCGAAACAATCGACTATAGTATTATATGCTTCTTAAATGAGTATCTTTGAGTATAATTATATTTTATACTTATTTTGGGATAATTGAGTATTATTGGGGAATAGTTGATTGTTGTAGTCGTGAGGACACGTATTTATTTATTATTGAATATTGAGACGTGTGTTTATTTATTATTAAATATTGAAACACGTGATTGGATATCGGAGTATCGTGATGTTGATTGGTCATCTAAAATGACAAGAGTTGAAGTTGTTCCCAAGAGTTAGGGAATGTGCGTGATTGAATGCTGATTGGAAATTAAATTTTGGAAATTGTCGAGTGAGATCGCATGACATATTGCGTGGGTTATCTGAAATGGCCTGAAATGGCATGTCGCATGAGCATGAGTGATGTTGCATTCACGACAGAGCAAAGATATAAATGGATTGCTTGATGATGTGTTGCATGTTCACATTAAGAAGAGAGCCCGGCGCTATCGGTAGACCGCCAACGTTTGGGGTTGTGCCGCGGCCTTTTGGTTGTCCTGACTTCGGTCGGTTGCCTGACAGTGGTCGGTTGCGGGGCTGCGGCAGTGAGGGGGCCCCATGCTCCATAGGGAATGCCATCGATGGGAGAGAGCCCGTGACGTCGCCGTGTCTCATGGGGGAGGACGATGCCTGGTCTTTGACCGGTAGACCGCCAACCATAAGGTTGTGCCGTGGCCCTAGTGGTCGTAATAATCGAAGCATGTGTGGGTGTGAGATATGAGAAAGCTATGTGAGATGCTCTGATTATTCGCATGCCTCTTAATGTCGTGATGATCGAAATGACAGTTTCTGCAGGTTGCGTGTGCCAAGGCTAGGTAGGGTCGCCTGTGTTTGCATCTGCTTATTGAACTGTTGTATAATAATGTTGCTTGAGATGTGGTATGTGTTGTTTGTCGAAACTAGGTTGCATGGTTAGATTGCTCCCAAGGCGAGCGAAGTTCCTAATCGGGGCTTAGGACATTGACTTGCTGAGTTTATCTCAACCCGTCGTGGTTAACAATTTTCAGGGCCGTAGAATGGAGAATCGACGCGTGTTTTAGTTCGTGGCCATCTTTGAAGGCAGTAGATTAACCCTGGCCTGTTGGTCTCATTGGCTCGATAGGAAGATGCCCATGGTAAGAGCTTGTACTTGTAAAACTTTCTAGGGTTAATTAGTTAGTTAATAAAGCGATACTTTTGATGTGTTCTTGTTGAGTTTTCCTGCTATCCCTATTTTTGTATTTGACTGGAGTATTGTGTTTCGTTTCCGCATGCGTTTAATTAAAAGATAAAAATAACAGTCAGCGACGGATCCTGGGGAGTCGCAAATCAAATGACCACAAGTGAATAGGGGTTGCTGCGTGCTCGAGGGTCAGGGCGTGACAGATATTATGGAAAAAAAACAAAGAAGAAAGAGAAGATGATGTCGTGTTGCATGAGAAGTTGAAACAAGCATTTATTGCCTTAATGAGGCTTGTCTTTCAGCCCTCACTTCACTCTCTCTCTAACCGCTTGTCCCTGCTTTGCTCTACCTGTTTCGACTGTTTTCTTCCTATTCCGACCCAACCATCGCCCAATCCAACCACTAGCCTGTCCCCCTTGACCCCCAGGTGCTGCCGGTCACCAAGCAGCCTGCTCAGTGTCTTTCCTCCTCCGATAGTGTAGTTTTTTAGTGTTGCAAAGGGAGTTTGAGTTTGTTGTTGTTGTTGTTTAGACCCCGGGACCACCTTGGATCGCTATGGTAGAGGTCCCCGTGCATTGCCTTCATCGTCGTCGCCGTGTCCGTGTCGCCAGCCCACTTAATGAGTGAGTTTAGCCCCTAATCCCTTGTTAGTGCCTAAACTTGCTTAGGATTGGGTTAATTAGTGGTAATGTTATTTTAGGGACTTGGTATTAGTCTTAAGATAGGTGGTTAGATAGATGGTTAAGATTAGATTGGCTTAATCTTGCATTATGTTGCTTAATTGTGGTTTATGTGTTTTATGTATTAATTAAGCATGTTTAATTTAATTGATTGATTTTTTGTTTAATTAATATTTTGTTTAATTTTTGAATTTAATTTATTAATTATTTGACTCTGAAATTACGCTGTTCATAGTGCACTGTTCACAAATTACTGTTCACACGGTACTGTTTTTCCAAAAGTGACAATTTACCTTGTTTCATGTACTTTGGTCCTATTATGTGAATGGGGTGTGTCATTGCATGGACATTTACATGAATCGTATGGTTTTCACAAAAGAAAAGGGAAAATGATTTGTCCAAGGGACACGAAAATAGACCAATTTTATGAGAAATGATTTAAGGTTTTATATGCAAGCATGTGTGTATTGGCTAATGCTCAAAGATAAAAAGTGGATTGTGATGGTATGCTTGCGTGATCATTAAGTTAAACCCGCCACCCGGTTGTAGTTCGAGGGGTGATAGTCTGACTTGTCAAAAATTTAGCAGGGGTCCGGATGCAGAGTCGCAGTAGAGGCCGGGCCCATTCTCCTATGGGAATGCCATCTTGGGAGAAAGCCCTTGACATTGCCACATTTCACGAGGGAAGGCGATACTTGGCTATGCTAGTAGACACCAGCAGGGGTTCGATTGTAGCCTTGAGGGGTAGTAATAATCAGAACACATATGGATGCAAGAGCATATAAGAAATATGACATCATTAGTTCTGATTAAACATGAGCTGATTACATTATTTATAGCACGCATGAATTGATGACGTGTAGGGTGTAGCGATGGCTAAGTTAGATCACTTGTGACGCGACTTACATGTGATTGATGAATTGCATCATTTAACGGCCAAGTGTATTGCTTGTGTTGTGTGAGGTTTAACATGCAGGGTATGGCATACTCGGTAAGGTGGCATGCGAACCGACTATTTGATTATTGGTTGACCCTATCTGTTGTTTGGTTACTGGTTGCTAGTTGTTTGTGGTTGGGTTGTTTGAGGGGTGGTTCTAGAGATATGCCTCGGGTGGAATTAGTGTATTAACCGAGGCCTAGGGGGGAGAATTTGCTGAGATTTTATCTCACTGGTTATTGTATAACCATTTTCAGGCCCTTAGAATGGCACACCAGCCAATGTGGTTTGGGATTCCAAACGACTAGGAAATCATTGTGAAACACCACCGCTTTCCGGGTTGGGTGCACTTGTACAAGAAATATGTCTCCACCATCTAGGTGGACGAGGGACTGGGGCAATGGATACCTCATCGGTTCCTGGCATGTTTCATCAGGGAGGACGATATGCTATCAGTCCTTTGTGTGATTTTAACGGGCCGCCTGGTAGGGGCCCCGATTTCGCCAACTAGGATCCCATGAAGTTGGACCTTCCTAATGGGGCAGTGGAGAATCCTACCCCCACTCCTTTAGTGATCGACCCGAACGCCTCCGACTACGACTCGACGAAGCTTGAGTCTAATGGGTTCGAGTGATGGTGGTTCAGAAGCCAAGGGTTCTTTTTGTATAGATGGATTAGCCGAGCCTAGTTTCTTTTTGGTCTAGCTTAGAGAATGGATCGGCCCCTCTATTGGGCTTGTAAATCAGAGACAATCCTCCGTTGGTTAATCCATTAAAAATGTATAAATGAGTAATTGCTATTGTTCTTGCTGTTCATCCCTCTATCCCTAATTGATTGCTTGATTGTCTATTTGATTGGGGATGGTTCGTCTTCCGCTTGCGCATAATGAAAGATCAAAATGAATGGTCATCGACGATTCTTGGGATGTCGCTTTCAATTGACCAAGGGAAGGGTTTGTTATGTGCTCGGGGTTCGGGGCATGATATCCCCATTGGTTTTGGTATCAGGGCAAGTTTGAGACCTGGAGTGATAAGATGCGTGGGACTTTTGGGATAGTGAGATAGGGATAGCTTTTATTTTACGTGCTTGTGATTGCTTGGTGTTCTTGTTTTGTGGCGGGTTGCTCATAGTTTCTAATTCTCAATTGGAATTAGAAAGCAGGATTAGTGAGTATCTTGAGAGATGAGCAATCCTGAGTAGAGAGCCCCTAGGCATAGGACAGCGTCTTCTCAGACCAATGATAGAGATAGAGCGCAAGGAGATCCTAGGTTAGACAGGATCCTGTTGGCACTAGAGATTTTGATAGGACAGCAAGCTGAGGATCGAGCTACTGCTACTGCTATGGTCGTCGCCACCGCCACTATTCTTGTTGCTCTTGCTGTGGTCCCTGTGGTTCCCCTAGTGAGAGGAGAGGTCTATGAGAGACTGATATATAAACTAGTAAAGCAATTCCTGAGACTTAAGCCACCAAGATTCAGTGGCGTTGGCAACCCTAAGGCTGCGACCCTTTGGATAAGAGATATTAGGAGGACTTTTACAATGCTGAGATGTTCAACGGACTGATGATGGTGTGAAGTAATCACATTCCACCTAATAGAAAGAATTTCGTGGGAAAACCGATACCCAATGCCATGGGAGTCTGTTGGGTGTGTAGGAGAAGACATGGAAATCTCCCCTATCCTTTGATGATAAGAGCCTGCTTCGGATGTGGTCAGCAGGGCCACCAAGTGGCGAATTGTTCGAGTAGGCCTATGAGGACGATCTTCCCACCATCATAGGGAGAACGACCTACTGGGAACACGCCGCCGTACAACCAAAGTAGACCCCAAATGCAAGGACGAGTTTATGCTGTTACCCGAGAGGAGCGGATGATTCGCCCACCATTGTTCCAAGTACGGTATCCTTGCACGATCATGCTGCTTGTACGTTATTTGATCCTAGTGCTACGTATTCTTTTGTTACTAATCGTTTTGTTAAGCTAGTAGGGTTAAGTCTCAAACCATTGGGAGTGGTTTATAGTATTTTTACTCTGTTTAAGGATAAGATATTATCTAAGTTAGGTTGTTCTGGCTATAAGTTAGTTATGGGCGGTCACGAGGAAGTCAATGATTTGATTGTAATAGCAATGTATGACTTCAATATCATAATTGGCATAGATTAGCTCACCAAGCAACGAGCTATAGTGAATTGCCATGGAAAGACAATTCAGTTTAACCTAGTAGTGGGTGTTAGTTTTTAGTTTGTAGGAAATCGAGGGGGACCCTCTGTTCCTTTGATTTCGTCACTCGATATGACTCAGTTGTTGGAAGCTGGGTGCCAAGGGTATTTAGCATTAGTGGCAGACATGATGGTGAAAGGTTTAAAGGTGAAGGATATTACAATGGTACAAGAGTATATGGATAAGTTCCTAAGGAATTGCCAAGATTGTCTCTAGAGAGGAAAATTGAGTTTGTGATTGAGTTGACCCCTGGGACTGAATCGATTTCCAAGGCGCCTTAAATGATGGCTTTGTCATAATTGAAGGAACTAAATGTGCAAATGCAAGAGTTACTGGATAAAGGATTCATTCGTCCTAAAACATCCCCTTGGGGAGCACTAGTACTATTTGTAAGGAAAAAGGACGGATCTTTACATCTCTGCATCGACTATCGGCAACTCAATCATGTGACTATTAAGAACAAGTATCCATTGCCAAAGATTAATTATTTATTTGACCAATTTTAAGGAGCCTCAGTATTTTCCAAGATAGACCTGAGGATAGGTTATCATCAGTTGAGAATAAAAAAGGAGGATATACCAGAAACAGCATTTAGGACGCACTATGGTCATTACGAGTTTACAGTAATGCCGTTTGGATTGATGAATGCCCCTATAGCCTTCATGGACTTGATGAATCAGGTATTCAATAATGTTTGGACCAATTCGTGATTGTGTTCATTGATAATATTCTGGTTTACTCGAGGACTTTCAAGGATCATGAGAAACACCTAAGATCAGTACTATAGACTTTGAAAGAGCATGAACTCATGATAAGTTTAGCAAGTGTGAGTTTTGGTTATCTCGCATGGCATTTTTAGGTCATGTGATTTCAAGCGAAGGGATCTCCATTGACTCGACTAAGATCGAAGCTATCATGAATTGGTTAAGACCTACGACGGTAACCGAGATTCGAAGTTTCTTGGGTTTGGCAAGGTATTATAGACATTTCGTAAAGAAGTTTTCTACGATAGCCATGCCCTTAATGAGGTTGTTAAAGAAAGAAGAGAAGTTTAATTGGACGGACAAGTGCGAGCGTAGTTTTCAAGAGCTCAAGAGTAACCTGACTACCGCACCTGTCTTAACAATACCGTATGGTCCTGGTGGGTACGAAATCCACAGTGACGCATCTCGACAGTTAAGGCCTCACGAGCTTAACTACCCGACGCATAACTTGGAATTAGCGGTGATCATCTTTGCACTTAAGATTTGGAGACATCACTTGTGTGGGGAAAGGTTTCCGATTTTTACGGATCATTAGAGTTTGAAGTATATGCTCTCTCAAAAGGAGTTGAACATGAGGCAAAGGTGATAGATGGAACTTCTTAAGGACTAAGATTGTGAGATTATATATCATTCGGGGAAAGCGAACAAAGTGGCAGATGCCCTCAATCGAAAGTCGTCGATTGCATAGATGATGGTACGGGAATGGATTCTTTTTGAGGGAGTCAAGGACCCAGACTTTAAAATCGAGGTTGGCCATCTTGCTAGTTTAATGGCCACTCTCAAGGTGGAACCCGATCTTGAAATTCCTAAGATCCTATAGATGGATCAGACTAAGAGAAAGCTGACTTTCAAGTGTCCGAGGATGGGACATTGAGGTTTCGGGGATGATTGTGCATTCCAAATGATGCAAAGCTTAAGGAAGTAGTCTTGTCGAAAACTCATTGCAGCAACTATAGCATCCCCTAACAGTACGAAAATGTATCAGAATTTGAAGCAGCACTTCTAGTGGAATGGTATGAAATTGGACATTGCGAAGCATGTGGCTAAGCATTGTAAACCCGGTGGATTGTTGCAACTTCTTGAGATTCCCGGATGGAAGTGGGAACACATTACCATGGATTTTGTTATGGGTTTACTAAGGAATCAGCGAGGAAATGACTCGATTTGGATAGTGGTTGACAAACTGACAAAGTCAGCTCACTTTATTACCATACGGAAAGATTTCATGTTAGATAAGTATGCAGAGTTGTACGTACATCAGATTGTATGCATTCATGGAGTTCCAGTGACGATCACATCTAACCGTGATCTTAAGTTCACGGCAACTTTCTGGAAAAGTTTGCAATCAGCTTTGAGGACAAAACTATAGTTTAGTACGGCATACCATCTGCAAACGGACGGTCAATTGGAAAGGACGATTCAAACTCTTGAGGACATGCTATGAGCCTGTGTCATAGATTTTAAAGAGAGTTGGGAAGAGCAGCTTCACTTGGTTAAGTTTGTCTATAACAATAGCTATCAGCAGAGATTAAAATGGCACCATTCGAGGCTTTGTATGGGAGACCTTGTAGAACTCTGCTTTGTTGGGACGAGAATGGTGAGCAAAAAATCACGGGGCCAGAGTTGGTACAGCCATCTTTGAATGTAGTTGAGATTATCCGAGACAGACTAAAAACTGCTTAGAGTCGTCAAAAGAGCTATGCAAATAGGCATTATAAACCGTTGGAGTTTAAGGTAGGCGATCTTGTGTTTTTGAAAGTGTTGTCAATGAGGGGTACTTCTAGATTCGGTAAGAAGGGAAAGTTAAGTCCGAGGTACATTGGACCCTTTGAATTTTGGAAAGGATCGGCGTTTTAGTGTATCGTCTGTCATTACCATCGAAGCTTGCATAAATATATGATATTTTCCACGTGTCCATGTTAAGGAAGTATGAACCGAACTCGACTCACATTTTGAATTTTAAGGAACTAGACGTAGACAATAGGTGTCGAATGTGGAGAGGCCCGATATGAATAGGGTGGCATGGGAAAGTGAAGAAGTGAGGAAGCATCAGCACCTCCATTTTTTTGAGGATTTGTCAATAAATGCAAATTTTGAGGACGAAATTTTTGTAAGGGGGGAAGAATTGTGACGTCTTGAAATTCAAGCCCTTTGAAGGATGAATGAATGTGAATTTCGTCAATGCGTTATTAGTTGATCTCACTCGGAATTAATCACCCTCGAGATACTAACCTTGAAGGGAAAGGCTAATGAGGACAGAACTCGTGCGATTAAAGAACTTGATCTGGGAAAACGACTTGACAGTGAGATTTGCGTGAGGACGATCCTGTAGATATGCAGGCTGATTTCAGGGATGACTAAAAGTAGATTTGCAAACATAATATAATGGGACGACGGGTGATTTTGTTTACTGTTATCGAACCCGCGAACGACCCTATGTCGATTCTTGGTAATCATGTACTTTGAAATAAGAATCTATCCTCCACAATTTCACATGGTCAAGGACATCCATGTGTCGAGATGTCTTGAACATGATTTGGCACAAGTTGGGTACGCGTGAATCCTCGAAGCCACCTATCAGTCTAAGTTGTACCAAAATGGCATTTGGGCGAAATTGACATGGCATAAGAATTTAATATTAGACTTCGAATTTTCAAGAACATTCAAGATAGACTTTTGGACAATGCTTCTTCAACAGTCGACAGTGTCAGTTAGGCCTAGTAATTGGAAAAAGGATTTATGGACCAAAAAAACGAACCTATGAGGACATGGGTGGGCCAAGGCCAGTGTGGACCTCACGCCCAAGGTGGGATAGCCACCATGGTAAACTCGAGACAAGCAAGTGAGCCCGTTGGATCCAACCGACCATTTTACCCTTCTAAGCTCGTTGTCTAACTTTGAGTTGTTTCGAGCCCAACCAATTCCTGACCCCATTCCTATTCACTTCCTAGCTTGTTTCTTAAGCCAGCCCTTCATTTTCAGCCCAATGGTAGTTTGGGAAATGTGCAAAGTGGAATTGACCATTTTGCCCTTAGATATTATTGAGAAAAGACAAAGAAGAGAGAGAAGATGATATCATGTTGCATGGGAAGTTAAAGAAAGCATTTATGGCCTTAATGAGGCTTGTCTTTCAACCCTCACTTCACACTCTCTCTCCCCTTCAGCCCCTTAAAACCGCACACCCTCTCTCTCCTTTATTTCCATTTCATCATTCTACTTCTCCTTTTGACCTTGTTCCAAAAACCTAAGTTGTTCATGGCTTTACCGTGCTAATCACCACCCATGTCACCCACCATCGTGCTTAGGAGGCCCAAACTATATGCCTCACTTGACGGAGCCACTGGTCGACCCACCAATCGGCCAAAGGCTTCGGCTTTTCTAACCGCCTGTCCCTACTTTGCTCTACTTGTTTCAACTATTTTCCTCCTATTCCAATCCAACCACCGCTCAGCCCAACCACTAGTTAGTCCCCCTTGATCCCCAGGTGTCGTCGGCCAGCCGCTCGTTGGAGCACTGGCCAGCCTGCTTAGCCTCTCCCCTCCTCCCACAATGCAGTTTTTCAATGTTGTAGGGGAAATCTAAGTTTGTTGCTATTGTTTTGACCCCGAGACTGCCATGGATCGCTGTGGTAGAAGTCCCCGTGTGTTGGCTTCATCGTCATCGCCGCGTCCGTGTCGTTGGCCCGCTTAACAAATGAGTTTAGCCCGTAATCCCTTGTAAGTGCCTAAACTTGCTTAGGGTTGGGTTAATTAGTGGTAATGTTAGTTTATGGAGTTTAATTAAGTGGTTTTAGTCCTAAGATAGGTGGTTAGATATATGGTTAATATTAGATTAGCTTAATTTTGCTTTATGTTGTTTAATTGTGGTTTATGTGTTTATGTGTTAATTAAGTATGTTTTGTTTAATTTATGAATTATTTAATTTTGAAATTACACTGTTCATAGTGTACTGTTCACACGCAATGTTCATCCGGAAGTGAAAATTTACCTTATTTCATGTACTTTGGTCCTATGATGTAAATGGGGTGTGTCATTGCATGGACATCCGCATGAATCATATGGTCTTCACAAAAGAAAGGGGAAAATGATTAGTCCAAGGGACACGGAAATGGACCGATTTTATGAGAAAGGATTTGAGGTTTTATATACAAGCATGCGTGCATTGGTTAATGCTGAAAGATAAAAAGTGGATTGTGGTGGTATGCTTGCAGGATCATTAAGTTGAATCCGCCGCCTCGGCCGTAGTTTGGGGGTGATAGTCTGACTTGTTGGAAACCCGGCAGGGGTCCGGATGCAAAGTCGCGGTAGAGGCCAGGTCCATGCTCCTTCGGGAATGCTGTCTTGGAAGAGAGCCCTTGAGGTCGCCATGCCTCACGGGGGAGGGCAATACCTGGCTATGCTAGTAGACACCGGCAGGGGTTCGGTTGTAGCCCGAGGGACAGTAATAATTGAAACACATGTGAATGCAAGAGAGTATGAGAAACATGGCATCATTGTTCTGATTATGCATGAGTTGATTACATTGTTTATAGCACGCATGAATTGATGACGTGTAGGGTGTGGCAATGGCAAGGTGAGATTGCCTGTGACGCGACTTGCATGTGATTGATGAATTGCATCATCTAATGGCCATGTGCATTGCTTGTGTTGTGTGAGGTTTAATGTGCAGGATATGGCATACTGGGTAAAGTTGCATGCAAACCGACTATTTGATTGTTGGTTGACCCAGTCTATTGTTTGGTTGCTGGTTGCTAGTTGTTTGACAGGTGGTTCTAGAGAGATACCCCGGGTGGAGTTGGTGTACTAACTAGAGCTTAGGGGGGAGAACTCGCTGAAATTTTATCTCACTAGTTATTGTATAACCATTTTCAAGTTCTTAGAATGGCATACCCACCAATGCGGTTTAGGATCCCAAAGGACTGGGAGACCATTGTGACGCACTACTACTTTTCGAGTCGAGTGCACTTGTACGAGATATACGCCTCCACCATTTGGGTGGATGAGGGACCAAGGCAATGGATACCCCATTGGTTCTTGGCGTGGTTTATTAGAGAGGACGATATGCTGATCGGTCCTCTGCATGGTTTTGATAGGCCGCCTAGTAGGGGCCTTGAGGATGCCGACTGGGATCCCATGGAGTTGGACCCTTCTGACGATGCAGTGAAGAATCCTTCCCCCGCTTCTCCAGTTATTGACCCGAACGCCTCCGACTACGACCCAATAGAGCCTAAGTCCGATAGGTCCGAGTGATGGTGGTTCAGAACCCGATGGTTCCTTTTGTATAAATGGATTAGCTGAGCCTAGTTTCTTTTTGGTTTGGCTTAGAAGATGGATCAGCCCCTTTGTTGGGCTTGTAAATCGGAAACGATCCTCCGTTGGTTAATCCATTAAAAATGTATAAATGAGTAATTATTGTTGTTCTTGTTGTTCATCCTCTATCCTTGATTGATTGCTTTATTGTTTGTTTGACTAAGGATGGTTCGTCTTTCGCTTTCACATAATGAAAGATTAAAATGAATGGTTGTCGATGAGTCCTAGGACGTTACTTTCAATTGACCAAGGGAAGAGGTTGTTATGTGCTCGGGGTTCAGGGTGTGACAATTCATCTTCCCTAATGTAAATAAATTTTGGGAAATTATCAAAAAAGTTCTAAACCTATTAGTTATGCTAATTTATTTCTAAACTTTTTTTCGGCCAAATGAGTCATAAGCCTTTTGTATTTGTGTTAATTTAATTTAATACTAAAATAGGAATATCTAGGTGCTATATGTTGACTAGGCATTCATCTTCCCTGATATCAATAAATTTCTTTTGTCATTCTATGGCAATGCTTGTCTAGCTCATTGAAAATGTTATGACACCATCACTTGAATGTACTCTCTAAGAGTCTAGGACTTTAACCACTAGTTGATATTGAAAATCGTGGGTTAAGTGGAAAAATGACAAGCTTGGTAATTCCATCTTTCTACATATGAGGAAAGGGTGTATATAAAAGTAGATAATGAGCAGAAGGACTACATTTTTTGGATATGTACTGCATTCATCCCCATAATTTGAATTGCAAGTCATTTTGCACCTATTATAATAATGAGCAGAAAGACTACATATTTTGAATAATGGCTAGTATTTGCTAACTTTAGATGTCAATCATCCTACATGATACAATCATAGGACAACTAGTGTTGACATGGAGGATTTTTGAATTTTTTTAAAAAATTCTGATTTTTAAAAAAAAATTATTTTCTTTCTTTTTCCCCTTCTTTCATGGGCTCAACAACTGGTGAAGGAAGAAGGGAGAAAAAGACAAAAGGAAAAAATCTAACAAATTAGATGGTCAGTGTCTACGTCAATGAATACTAGTTGAAATTGGCCAGAAGAACTATATTAGTAAATCATTAAAAAGCTTGGGACTTATTTGGCTAAATTGAAAATTTTAGAATTAAATTTGCATCGACACAAATAGTTTAGAAAGTTTTGCTAATTTTCCCCTTGTTTGATGCATTGAACTCATTAACGACATTTTTCTTTTTTTGAAAGAACTTGGAGAACACACCCGAGCCCAATTTGCCCCAAAGATTGGCAATTTCACCCGAGAACAAGAAACAGAGTTTTTTAATGTTCGAAATATAAAAAGAAAACTATATTACTTTGGGAAATCTTATCATACGAGGATTCAACCAAAGAATGTGGTATCAAAAGGGTGATGGGAAAATGCTAACTCTTTCCTATGCGTAACCGAATCCTTGAGCCTTAAAATTTTTCTTGTCACGTCGTAGTTTAGTTGACTTTTTTGCTCACAATCAACGTAAAGAAGTTACTGTTAGAACTAGTATTAACACCTAGAGGGTGGGTGAATAGGTGTAGAGGAATTTTATGCGCAAGCAATAACGATCTTTTGCAATCTATAAACTGAAATTAAATAGAGAGAGTAGAGAAGATTGCAAACACAGTTTATAGTGGTTCGGCTTTAGACAAGCCTACGTCCACTTTCCAGGTGATCAGCTAATAGGCTGGATTTCACTATATGGTCAAAGGTGATTACACACTCTTGAGTGTTAGCACTTGGTGATGATATGTCTCACAAAGTCACTCTTCTTGGTAATTCACTAGGATCATTCGGTTTCGCTCTTTTTCAGACAACTAGTGAAGAATTGAACCAGCCTTGGAATATATTTATCCACACCTAGTCTCCTAGGTCTCATCCTATCCTTATATACTCTCCAAGCCACACTCGACCGTTGGCTATTTCCTTGAGAGTTTCGTCTTCCCTTTCCTGGACAGACTTTATAAGACAAGTTTTTTTGACCGTTGGAGGTAGATTGGATCCCATTGGATTCTGTTCACCCATACAATCAGAATCCAGGCTTCCATAAGTGTTCCATTCTTCTTTGGAAGTTGTCCGTTGATTGATCCTGCTAATCAATTTGATACAACAGAATCAATATAAATAAAGTAAGTGAAATACTTGACCGTTGGTGATCTTATCCTGTAATTTCATTCTGAGTCTGACAGACTTTTTCCATCTGGTACAGTTAGACTCAAATTTGCGTCTGGTACGGACAGACTCAGAATCTGCCAAACTGAAGTTCCTGCGTCTGCTTCATCCAGACTCAAAAGCATATGTTAGTAGTCTTTGATTTATTTTGTCATCTTCAAAATATCATAAGGGATTTTTCTAACAATCTCCCCCTTTTTGATGATGACAAAACAATATCTAAATATGCAATTATGCTTTTAAATATATTGATAAATCAAAGCATCATAAGCACATAATGCAATCTCCAAAATTGAGCAAAAGAATATATAGAAATAATTGCAGCTCAATATTATACACTAAATAATATAAATCAATTAGCACATATGCATATACATATTTTCTCCCCCTTTTTGTCATAATCAAACGGAAATAATAATTAAAAAGGGTGTCACGTGGAGAATAAATTTACATAATATCTTTAAAAATGTATTAGGCATGAAACACAAACTTTAAAGATATCATGTTGATATGAACATAAAGAATATTCAATATAGCTCATATATATCAACAAAAATCTGCCAAGGAAAGAAATGGATGATATACTTACCAAATTATGTAGAACACAATTTACCTTTTCTTTCCATAGTAATTAGGATCAGGATCAATTCAAAAAATCTATCATAATTAATCAATGCTCCCCCTCAATTTGTTTCCTTTTTGAAATGATCATGATTCTCCATTTCTTTTTATATTCACTTTCTCCCCCTGTCCTCATGACAGTATTTGCGATAATACTAATCGCAACTTGTGCACGTTGAATGCAATGTTGTCCCTTTATTTCCTTTGTAGTAACAACATTCACAGCATTCATTTGCTTTTGAAATTTGAGGTAGAAGTTTGTTTTCTTCAATCAAGCTCGCCTCAAATTTAATCTGCATAAACTTAACAAACTTTCTGCACAAATGCATTGTTATAATATTTCATGTAATATAGAATGCCTTTTCTTGTGAAATAAATTGGATAACATATATGACAATATAAAAATTTCAATTCAAAACTATTCAACCTTACATATGACACATTAGTGGCCTGCTCAATAATTTCTGAAAATTCTGTGCAATGAATAGAATTTTTGAGCCTTCAAAAATCTCCGCAAGTTCGAAATAAGCTTTCCCAACCTTATATGGAAATATATTTTGCCACCTACAAATCCTTGTAAAATAGATAATAATCATTGCAAATTATAGACAATATCACGCACATACATTCCTTCAATTTGCAGATCAAACTTGCCTACTATAAAATATCTTCTAAGTTATAGCAAGTGAATCACAAAATATAACAATATCTTTCAATATTAAAGGGATTTCCCTAAGCATAAATTTCAAAAAGATATTATTGATGCTCTGATACCAATCGAAATAACTAGTATAAACTTTTTCTATCCATTTCTTTTGAACAGGTCTCCAGACTTTAGGACATTTGTTTTCAAAATGTTCTCTTTCTCCATAGTTAGAACATTTGAGATTGTTTCTACCAATAGGTCTTACAAAATTGTTTTTGAAATGATTTCTATAAGCTTGTCGAGGAGGTCTTTGTCTTATTCTTTCCTTGACTTTAGGAAAATCAATCAGGGAATCATTTTTCTTATAAAAACCAAGTCCAGACTTATCATAATAAGGAATTTGAATGGAAAGTATATGTTGTAGAGTTTTTGATCCTTCAGAAAATTTTGTGGTAATATCTAAGAATTCCTTTTTGAAAGAATCATTCTCCTTTTGCAAAGAATTTCGATTTTCCTTCGTTTTCAAAAGTTCCTTTTTAATAGATTCATTCTCATTTAATAGAAACTCTCGATTTTCCTTTATTTCCAAAAATTCTTTTTTGAAATCATCCACTTTTCCTTTCAAAGAAACGTTCTGTTGATTCAACTTGTAATTTTCCTTTTTTAATTTGGAGATCCTTTTCAGAGTAGATTTTAGATTAGAACAAAGCTCATTTATATAATGTGAAACTTCTATAGGAATCTCAGAATGATTTACCTCGATCTCTCTATCTGAGTCTGAGCCTGAATCAGTTTCAGAGTCTGAGTCTGAGAGTGCCATAAGACAGATGTTTCCATATTCGTCTTCACTATCCTCGACTTCTGTGTCACTCCATGTTTCAGCTTTGAGAGCCTTCTTGTACTTCTCGAATTTCCCTTTGTTCTTTTTAAGTTTGGGACAATTCTGTTTAATATGTCCCTTTTTCTTACACTCAAAGCAAATTACATCTTTGGCATAATCATCCTCGTCATCAGTTCTGCGTTGTCTAGATTGTCTGTTTTGTTTCCTGTTGTTGAACTTCCTGCCTTTTCTGTTTAATTTCTTTACCTTTTTGATCAGCAGTGCAAGTTCCTCGTCATCCAGTTCTTCCTCAGAATCTGTATCATCAGAATCAGTGTTAGACTTAAGAGCAATGGACTTTTTACCTCTGGATTCCACTTCCTCATTCATTTGTTTTGCCTCATAGGACTGCAGAGTACCAACGAGCTCATCGACTGTTAGAGGTGAAATTCGCAGAGTTTCTCTGATAGATGTCTTCACATTGTTCCATTCTTTTGATAGTCCTCTCAGAAGTTTGTTGACCTTCATTGGTCCAGGAACAGGCTGTCCTTGATATGCCAATCCGTTTACAATTTCTGTAAAACGACTGAACATATCTCCTATGGATTCTCCATGCTTCATCTTAAAAGATTCGTATTGACCAAGTAATATGTTTACTTTGGTCTCCTTGACTCGATCAGTTACTTCATATATCACATGTAGTCTGTCCCATACTTCCTCTGCTGTATCACAAGAAGATATACGATTATATTCATTAGGTGATAAAGCACAATATAGAGAGTAAATAGCCTTTGCATCAATAGTTTGTCTCTTTGTTATCTCTTCTGAAGAGACAGTGGCTGATGGTTCTGTTTCTTTCCCATCGGTACTCTTTGACGTCTTTCTGGCGTTATCAGTGGGCTCAATTCCCCTATTAACCACATCCCATTCCAGTGGATCTTTCGACTTGAGAAAAGCCTTCATTTTATTCTTCCAGATATTGTAATCCTTGCCGTCGAAGTATGGTGGATGAGTGTTGCTCTGCCCCTCAATTAAACCTGGTGCAAGAATACTAGCCATAGAGGATCTTTAACTCAGAAGTAACAAACACTTCAAGATCTCGAGCACGAGGCTCTGATACCAATTGTTAGAACTAGTATTAACACCTAGAGGGTGGGTGAATAGGTGTAGAGGAATTTTATGCGCAAGCAATAACGATCTTTTGCAATCTATAAACTGAAATTAAATAGAGAGAGTAGAGAAGATTGCAAACACAGTTTATAGTGGTTCGGCTTTAGACAAGCCTACGTCCACTCTCCAAGTGATCAGCCAATAGGCTGGATTTCACTATATGATCAAAGGTGATTACACACTCTTGAGTGTTAGCACTTGGTGATGATATGTCTTACAAAGTCACTCTTCTTGGTAATTCACTAGAATCACTCGGTTTCACTCTTTTTCAGACAACTAGTGAAGAATTGAATCAGCCTTGGAATATATTTATCCACACCTAGTCTCCTAGGTCTCACCCTATCCTTATATACTCTCCAAGCCACACTCGACCGTTGGCTATTTCCTTGAGAGTTTCGTCTTTCCTTTCCTGGACAGACTTTATAAGGCAAGTCTTTTTGACCGTTGGAGGTAGATTGGATCCCCTTGGATTCTGTTCGCCCATACAATCAGAATCCGGGCTTCCATAAGTGTTCCATTCTTCTTTGGAAGTTGTCCGTTGATTGATCCTGCTAATCAATTTGATATAACAGAATCAATATAAATAAAGTAAGTGAAATACTTGACCATTGGTGATCTTATCCTGTAATTTCATTCTGAGTCTGACAGACTTTTTCCGTCTGGTACAGTCAGACTCAAATTTGCGTCTGGTACGGACAGACTCAGAATCTGCCAGACTGAAGTTCCTGCGTCTGCTTCATCCAGACTCAAAAGCATACATTAGTAGCATTTGATTTATTTTGTCATCTTCAAAATATCATAAGGGATTTTTCTAACAGTTACTGGTGTCAACTCCTTGAATAGTTTAAGAATTTGGATCAAAGTGGCTTACCTGACCCAGAAAGGGAAAAACAAAGATGCTTAGACTTCTGGCGGAATTTTCGAATTTTTACTCTTAAGATATAATTTTTTTGGAAGAATCCGCAAGGGACACGCTATAATGATTATGTCATCTCTCTTATCAATATTTTGGTTGGATGTACATTGACTAGATGAGGCTAACTAAAAATTTTCAAATACTTTATACTAAAGATTGATGATATACACGTTGAGGCTATGATCCAAAGTTTGATGCATACGGTAGTGCAAAACTATGGCTTTATTATTATTTTTCCATAATTAGACAAGTTCCACTACACAAAATGGACTGACAAATTTGCATTATCAATTTCGAATTTGCAATTAGTGTTGACAAACTCTTTAGGGTATAAATCAAGGCTTTAGTTTAACTTTGATAAGTGTTTTTTATATCATAAAATTCGATAGGTGATATTATAAATTATAAATTGCTTGAATAAAGCCGACACGATCCCAAACATGAAAAAAAAAATTCATGGGGTTGCTAAGTTTTAGTTTAGGTTCAAAATTACTTCCTTAGAAAATTTGGATCCAATTTGGATTTACCTCACAGGGGTTGCTATCCAAAGTTATAACAGTAAGGCCATGTTATATTATTTGCCTAAGTCATATTGTGTTACCTTACCCAAGTTTATTTTTACTCATAGTTTAAAACTGTTCTTGGTGTACATGTTGTGATTTCTTTACATTTGCTTTTTGTTGTGATTCATGTGACGTCTTGAATTTCAACTCATCTCGGGATATATGAAATGGTTATTTTATCAATGCACTGTTAATTACATTTACTCTGAGTTGACCCCCTCATGAGTTAACTGACTAATCGAAAAGGCAATTAAGGATCAATACACGTACGACTAGTGAATTCAATCAAGGATAGACCGCTCGATCATAAGGATCAAAGAGAGATGATAAATTGATTCAACAGAAGTAAATCGATTCAACAGAAGTACAAGGTCGGATCGCGGGTGATTCCGCACGACTTTGATATTGATTACGAACGACGTTAAACCGATTTCCTTTTAGCTCTATACTCAGCATGAGCAATTAATCTCTCATGATTACATAACAATTGAGGATTACCCTGATTTGAATAGGCATGATCGTTGATTGAAAAGCTATGAACCATGGGTTAAACGCGCGAAAACCTCTAAATGCCACCCGATAGTTACGTCGTACTAAAGTCATGATTGATCGATTTTAACCACGAATTTCAATCTGATTTTGAGTATCAAATTTTCAAGGATGTTGAAACTAAAATATTAGACATTACCTCATTATCAAATTTATCGGTAAACTCAGAAATTATTGGAAAATGATTTAATGGTTGAAAAATTGGACCCAAGAGAAGATAGGCCAAACGAAGGCCCAATGGGCCTTGCGCCCATTAAGGTTCAGCCGAGTGGGCCCAAGCAAGCCCATGCGCCCAACTTCAAGACTTTAAGCCCAATTGCATTTTCTAGCCCATTTCTCCATAATATGAGCCCAAACTAATTTTATTCAAGCCCATAAAAAATCTTGGCCCGTATACGCATATAGTATGGCATACTATACTTGGGGGAAATTATCAAATTGCCCTTTCTAGAAGATGCATTGAATTATTGGAGACAAAATAGAGAGAAAGTCAAGGGAAATTTATGAAGGGAAATTTATGAAGGGAAATTGGACTTGGCTTCTCTCTCTCTCTCTCTCTCCATGTCAGCCACATTCCCCCATGTTTCTCTCTTCCTCCCCACTCCCATGTTCTTCTCCCTCTTCTCTTTCTCTTGTTTCTTTTCTGTTTTGATTCCAAAACAACACCTTGTGTTGCTATTTTTGCTACAAACCAGCCACCATTTTGCGCCATGGCCATGCGTTGTCTCGGGAAAAGGGCCTAGCACAATATTGTCCTCTTTGGTGACACAGCGGCATGCCGAGACCCACCTCCATGGCCATCGCCCACCTACTGGCCCCTTAAGGCTTTGTTTTCAAAGCAGCGTAGTGGAAACAACTCTGCTGTGAAATGCTTTATATAGGTTATAGAAGCTAAGCCTTATATACTAGCCTGGGACTCCCCTCTAGGCGATGTGGGACAAGAGACATGTCCCCCCTCCCTACGCACGTCCGGGGACTCCACCTTGCGCACAGCCGCCTAGGTCGTCACATTCTCCCCTCCTTCGGGAACAGCGTCCTCGCTAGGCACAAGACCCACCTCCATGGCCATCCTGTGGCCTCACATGCAGTAGGGAGTTGGCTCTGATACCATTTGTAAAGACCCGGGCCTATCACTGTGTAATATAGTCCGCTTTGGGCCAAAGCCCGCATGGCTTTGTTCTCTGGGCTTCCCCCAAAAACGGTTGTCTAGGGAAAGGGGCCCAACACAATATTATCCTCTTTGGTGACATAGCGGCATGCCGAGACCCACCTCCATGGCCATCCCCCACCTACTGGCCCCTCAAGGCTTTGTTTTCAGAGTAGCGCAGCAGAAACAACTCTACTGTGAAACACATTACACAGGTTATAGAACCCAAGCCTTATGAACTAGCCCAGGACTCTCCCTAGGCGATGTGGGACAAGAGACATGTCCCCCCCTCCCTGCGCATGTTCGGCGACTTTACCTTGAGCACCGCCGCCTAGGCCGTCAAATGCCTCATACGAAACCCAAAGTAGTAATTTTTACAAGGGTTTTTATGGACATATAAAACGGAAACCCCGAGGTGTCGGGTGTATATGTCGATTTTTATATTTTAAATGAGGCCAGTATGTTTAAAAAGTAAGGCATGCAAAGTTTGACGGGTTTTCAATAATTATGTGACAACGTGCGGTTATTTTCCTACAATTTTTACATGAAAAATGTGCAGTAATTTATTATGTTGAGCATGTACCACGTTTGTATTAGCTAATATGCAAGATTAAAATGGATCATTGCGGCATGCTTGTGTGGTCACATAAATGAACTTGTCACCCTGGCGAGAGATTGGGGGACGAAGTCCGACTTGTCGGAATTCCTAGCGAGAGTCTGAATGTAGAGTCGTGGTAGAGGCCGGGCCCATGCTCCTTTGGAAATGCTGTCTTGGGAGTGAGCCTTTAACGTAGCCGTGCCTCATGGGATAGGGCGATGCCTGGCTATGCTAGCAGACACCGGCAGGAGTTCGGTTATGGCCCCGTGGGGCGTTAATAACTAGAACACGTGAAATGCAAGGGTGCATGTGAGACAAATTGTGATGCGTTCTGATTATGCATGTGCCATTTGCACTGACCATAGCATGCGTGAGTTTATACCGTGCAGGGTATGATAATGGCAAAGTAAGATTGCCTGCAAATCGACTCTCCTGTGATTGATCACTGTGGTGATTATATCATGCAGGGTATGGCATGCATGGGAATTTATACCATGCAAGGTATGGCATGATCGGGTAAGGATGCCTATAAGTCGATTGATTGCTAATTGTTTCTTATGGAGCTTACCGGGTAGATCACATGGCTAATAAGTCAAAGCAAGGGTCGCTTTGCAATTGATCTGTCGTCTTTATAAGGTGTATGCTTGTTAAGAACCCCAAGGCGAGTTGGCATCCTAACCAAGGTTTAGGGCGATAACTCACTGAGATTATATCTCACTCGTCATTGTCAAACATTTTTTAGGTTCGTAGTTATGGCCCCTATATTGCCATGGATCAAACAATGCTGGAGCATGTCGTGGAGGGCAGTAGGTTGGTGTGCCTGATGGTTAAAGGAAGTAGATTAACCCTGTTTATTATCTTTGGTTGACTATAAAGGAAGTCGCCTGATTGAGGGGCTTGTGTATAAACTTCCTAGGGTTAATTAGTACAAAAATAAAAATGACGTTGCTGCTATGTTTGTGGTCTTTCTGCTATCCTTGCTGTTTATTGACTGGGTGTTATTTGCTTCCGCATGTGTTTAATCGCAAGATAAAAAAACGGTCAACGACGCATCTTGAGACGTCGCATTCATTTGATCAAGGTGAAGGGGTTGTCGAGTGCTCGAGGTTTGAGGCGTAACAATTCGTTTAGCGTAAATGAATGGTTAGGCCATGTATGCACTGTGCACATTTTCTAAAAGGACTTCTGGCTAGACGATATATATATATATATATATATATATATATAAATTTACCCATGGTTAGAGAGTTTGTTCTTCGAGGACAATTTGTCGAGTAACTTCTTCAATTTTTACCTTTTTCCATGTTGAATATGCATTATTATACACCATTTCAGTACCTTAGGTGTTCATCAACATCGGCATCATTCTCGGCTAAATCTCCAAGTATGTCTTCTCCAAGCTCCACCTCAACCTTGGGTGGCATGTCATGCTCATAGTGTGAGCGATCCCTTCGGTTTTGTCATATCATTTGCCCAGATGGTATTAGGTCACTTTACCCTAAATTTCTTGATGTATTTGCTGTGATTCTTTTATATTTACTTTTTGTTGTGAATCATTTAGCCCGGATGAATGGCTAGGCAATGTACTTGCCATGCATGCACCGTGCACGTGCTATGCAAGCAACATGCACGCGCCATCGCATGCGCCATGCACATGCTATGCATATTCTGTGCACATTTTCTAGAAGCTCAAGGACAATTTCCAGGAGCAATTTCTTCAATTTTTGGCTTTTTCTTGTTGAGCACGCATTATTATTGGTCTGAACCTTTGTCACCAAATTTAGTGACAAGATCGGATCTTGATACACTGTGAAAGCTTTATTAGCCACTTCTAACTTTGTATTGGAGACATTCAATCAATGCAATGGCGGGCTACTTGACGATGCTTGTGATCGTTGAGAGCTTTGTCGCCAATGGATATCCCCCACCATCACGACCAACAATGGTCACCAATTCTAAATAGACGCAAACTACCTCTAGACCTACATTGGTGACATGAAGGTCAAGTTCACGAGAATTGTCCACCATCGGAGCACTTGCATATGGCAATGGACAGGCAAGAATACAGCCCCCATCAGCCTTATCACAAGCATCGCTAACTACACCTAGTTGAAGGCAGAGTGGCCATCAAAGTACTAGCCGATGAGAGAGTCCGGTTCTAGATTGGACTATGGGTACAAGTGACTACATATTTCCTAGAGTTTTGCAGCAGGATGAGGCATGGGTTTGTGTTGGACCTCCATGCAATGATGGAGAATCCATACTCTAACGCATTCTTTTTTATCCTACTTGGTCGGTCTATGGACGAATTGTGGGAGGAGTATACTATGTCACAATATGAGAGCGTTGTCCAAAAGCCAACATTAGCATCAGAGCATAGTGTATTGAATTAATCAATTAGGTGACTATAATAGTGTCTAGGGGGTGGTTTTCCTTTTTCCTCATCTATAAATATACAATTCAATAAAATGTTGAGAAAGTACTAAAGCAAGAAAGATTATTAAGAGTTTTTTTTTTGTTAGTCATATTCTACTTCTAGTATAATTCTCACTCTTAGACTTTTGCCTTATCTCCTTGTAAAATATGGGAGTCAAAATCCACACTTGAAACTAAATCGTCTTCACACACCCCAACCTCTCTTGGGGAGATAGGGATTCGAACCCTCTACCTCTTCCTTTCCATGTGAGAAGGGTAGCCACTAGGACAAACCTAATGATTAATAAATGTTCAATTTGCATACAAATAGCTGCTTGTAAAAGCATAACTTCAATGCTTCCAAGGGGTCAAAGAAAAAAGAGAGTCGCGTTCTATGATTTTCCTCAATTAACATTTCTACCGGAAGTCACACAATTTTTTTCGTTATTTATTTATTTTTAGACTAGCATGTCATTAAAAGAAATGAATAATGCGGCTTTTACATAAAAAGAGAGAGTTAAGAAATATTTTTTTCACCACATTAATTAGATAGTGAAAAAAAAATCACTCTTTTGTCGATTCATAATGGACAAGGTGATTTTGACCAACTAATAATCTCTCGACACGTGTCACCACTTTGTCATCAGGTATATATTACATAAATAGATAGATCTGAAGTGTGAAACCCAGGACTCAATTATTCAACAAGCCAATTTTTACAAAACATCACTTTCCTCTCATATCATTGGGTAAAAATAAAGTTACCACTATCCAAAAGGTTGAACATGCATTGATTCATACGGCAAGTATGTCATTTGTCATCTATAGTCACAACTTCTCTCAAACCATTTGGCGACCTCATGATAGTCACGTATAGAAATATGAGACTTGGGTTTGGAGGCAAAAACGTTTTCTCCCCCGAAGGATTCATCTTTTTCAGCTATAAGCTTAACTTCTCTCTCCAGAAATTTTCTCATCTTATGGTGCTAATTTAAGCATTGGAAGGCCTATCCGAATACAAATATTAGAGTCCTCGACCCCATTGTTGGAGTGCAAATTGATTTCTCAGTGAAATTGTAGACCAAGCTCATGGTTTCCAGCTCTAGCATCAACATTGGTGTAGAGGCCAGGCTTCTGACTCACTCTCCAAAGCACGCATGTGCCACATCCTTAAGCGATGCAAGCTCCTCCATTGAACTGCCTACGCACCACATGCCTTGTTAATAGGGTTAATATCACAAAAGACCCAAACTAATACACTTATAATAAATTTATCTCAAATTAGTTAGCTGATCACCAAAAACCTCAAAATGATTTACTTGTGACAAAAATTTACTTTAAATTAATATTTTGACCATGAAAAACTCTAAACTGATATGCTTGTGATGAATTTATTCCAAACTAATTTTTTGATCATAAAAAATGTCAAACTAATAGATCTATGACAAATATACCCTAAACTCATTTTTTGACCACTAAAAACCCCCCAAAATAGTAAATTTGTCTCAATTTACTCTATATTAGTTTTTGTTAAATTGGATTAATACCACATAAAATCACAAACTAATACACTAACAAATGGGAGGTAAAAGCTCAAACCAGTTTATCCATCAACTGCTACGTGTCGTCCAACTTAGCAATTCAATGGTAAAATTTAATAGAAAATAATTTATGGTAAATTTATCATACATGTACTAGTTTATGATTTTTGATACTTAAAAAATTAATTTGGCTAAATTTATCATAAGTGTACCAATTTGAGGTTTTTGATGATCAAAAAATTAGTTTATAATAAATTTCTCACTAATATACCAATTTGAGATTTTTCGTGATCAAAAAATTAATTTAAGATAAATTTGTCATAATTGTATCAGTTTGACATTTTTCATAATATTAACCTTTACTAATCCCTTCATAAGTTCCCTACTTCTCCTCCAAAGGATGGTCATTTTGCCTAAGATCATGCGCTAGCTTATGCAAAACACACGTGTCACAGGAGATTACTTTGAAATTAGATGTTGGTTTCAATACGACTGACCAATTTTCTACTTCGGAAAATAAGGTCGACATGACATGCTATTAGAGGCGGGGTCCACTCTTTTAAGTTGCTAATGGTGTTGCTAGGGAGACGAGCCTACAGTTCAACCAATGAGTGAGTACCAAACATCTAGAATGCCAAAACTTAACATGAGAAGACATTTAAGTGCCAAAAGTTCATAAATGTATACTCAAATACCAAAATTGGAGCAAAATAGATCAGTTAAGTGTTAATGGTGAGAAATTCCAGCCAAAATGCTGACATAGCATTTTTCTAGTGGTAATGAGCTTAAAATGACGTTGTTTTGACCAAAATTTGATTTTTAATATATAATAATTGAATAAATAAATAAAAGAATAATCACACACGAGAGGGGCTCCCCTACCTGTGGCTACTGCCTATCACCGATGGGGTGGCAGTAATGGCCATGAGGGTCGCCGGCCCTCGCCGGCACCTAGGTAGGGGAGCCCTCTCCTGTGTGTGCTTGCTTTTTTTTAATATTATTTAATTATTATTATTTATGCTAAAAATCGAATCCGGGCCAGAATGACATTATTTTGACTAAGTCTAGCCATGTAAACATCCAAAACGACGTCGTTTTGGCTAAGTCTTAGCTAACTTAACTTTCAGACAAGCCACGTTAGCAATTTTTAATATTAAAATATGCCACGTTGGATTTCCAGTACCTTTAGCCAGACTTGAGATTTAAATGTCCTAATTTTCAAAAAAAAGTAACATCTTAAATGTAAATTTCATAATTTTTGGTACTTAAGTATCATCAGTGCCAAATTTTGACACTTGGGCTGTCTTTTGCCGCCAATGAGCTTAGGAAGTGGGTATGGTGGGGGGTGAGAAACTCCCAGCTCCACGAATTTAGTGGATCAACAGTTTATGAAAATGGAGTGCGAAAAGGGAGATGTTGTCTAGTCCATCCTAAGTGGTCGGCAACAAGCTCTTACCATCGTGTTCCTAAGTTCACTAAGGAGATAATGGTTGATCCTCTTTCAAAAGTGTTCAAATTACTCAATTTACACCAGTACAATTTTTTAGGAGATCCTCCGGATCACGTTGAACTATTTCGGGCTGCCACGATGCCACATGCAGCACCAGTTGCAATCACGTGTCGAGCCTTAGCAACCTGATGAAGGCGGCTCGAATATAGTTTAGTGGATTGAAATCGCTATCTGGCATCTGATTTCGTCGATTTCTAGATACATTTATTGGCCACTTTTCTGATAGCCGACACTTCCAAAGAATGGAAAATTCACTCCTAGAAATTAAGCAGCAGTTGAAAGGGTACTTGAAAGATTTCTCCGAAGATTTAATGAAGTGGCCATTGAGACTTTTAACCTTCCTTCTAGTGATTCTTTACTAGGTGCAGTCGTGGCTCTTCAAACTTCTCCATTCTTGTATTTTGTTAGCAAATAGCGGCCAACTACTCTACAAGAATTCCTAACCCACGCGACTATGCATGTCAATGCATAGGAGACACGTTCAGCTACGCCTGTCATGACCGTACAAACAACAATGGTCCGACCGGCCGGAAGAGAGCGAAGGAGAAAGCAAGTTTGGCCTTCATGCCTCAAAGGAGGGCTGAAATCCCAAACGCCATTGATTAAGCCCCAAGGTTTGGTACTGATGGAGGTCAAGGATCAAGAAATCTTATGTTGACCAGGTTGTTTGGAGACTCCTCCTAGCTGGCGACAGGATATGTCTCAATACTGCCATTTTCATAGAAACCATGGCCACCATAGATTATGTTAGGATATACGTGTGAGTTGTGTTAGAGAAGTAATCTCACATCGGAGAATTGATGTGGTGTGGAACAATTAATATATCCTAGTTGGCCTATAACTCACTAGTTTAAGCTTTTGAGTTGAAGTGGGTCCAACTAGATATATTGACAAACTCGGACTTGAACTTCCCTCTTGGAGATCTCCCTAAGTTAAAGGCATCGGATTTCTGCTGCGTGCTCCCAACAATTGGTATCAGAGCTTGGGTTCAGATTTCTTGATTGTGATTTGGGGCTTTCGCTTGTTTGATTATTATCTGGAAATTCTGTTATTGCAATTATGTCTAAGGCAAAAGGTGAAATTAAGAAGTTTAACGGGAGGAATAACTTTTGGTTGTGGAGCATCAAGATGCATGCGTTGTTGACAACCCAAGGTTTGGCTAGAGCTTTAGATGGCGAAGATAAGTTGCCGATTATAATGAAAGCTTCTGAAAGGATAGAGCTAATAGAGAAAGCAAAGACCACAATTCTGTTAATAGAGGTAGTTGAGGAGAAGGATGCTGCAAATTTATGGGCAAGACTCCATGCACTCTATATAACAAAGGGTTTGAATAATCGCTTATACATTCAGTTTAGATATACTGAAGGTATGTCTATTAGAACCCATCTAGATGAATTTAATAAACTCGTGATGGATTTGAAGAACATCGGTAAAATACTTGATGATGAAGAGCAGGGCATGATGCTGTTAGCTTCTTTACTAGAGTCGTGGGAGCACTTTACTGATTCACTGTTGCAGGGGCATACTACGATTACCTCGAAAGAGGTAAAGTCCGCTCTGTTCTCTAAAGAGTGGTAGAGAAAGTTACGTGATGATAGTCTTGCACAGGGAGTAGCGCGGGCATTAATGATTCGGGGTAGAGATCAACATCGAGGACCTAGCAGCAAAAAAGGCAAAAGCAGATCGAAGTCACACAATCGTTTTATTTTCAACAGATTGGACGAGATATTGACCAATTGATCGGCGGAGGCCACCTTACCGAGTATACCTTACGCAGTATGTCAAGGAGGAGAATGTGGGGTTTAATCCTTGTCGGGGAAAGAAGTCGAGGTGGAGGAAGAGAAGTTGGAAGCTTGGCCTGTCCTGTCTACCAGCAAAACACGCCAACCATAGTAGGTCCCTACCAAGTAAAGGACTCCCTAGAAAATTCATCTGAAAAGTTGAATTTAATGGATATGGTAGGGACAACCACCACTACTGCCACCACTGTCCACCGCCGCTGCAATCACAACGAACACTACATCCCACAACCAACCATCACACTACCACCACCTTCGCCACAGACAACCTTTAATAGCCATAAGCCAGAGTGACCACCACCACCAACCACCCAAGCGACCAGCACCACCATCTTCGACCTCAACGTTTGTCCTCTCTCTTTGTGGCTAGCTGAGGCGTAAATCTCGAAATTGAGGTCTCGTAACCTTGAATCAGGAGTTCTGACTTCAGATTCGAGGTTGCGAGACCTTGGACTCGAGGCAGCAACGTCAAGCGGAGGTCATGGAGGTTGGGGATAGTGAGGGAGGTAGTTGCAAGCTCCAGTGGGGTGGATGACAACAACAGCATGGTGATGGCCTCATGGCATTGAAAAGCGGCAGCAACGGCATTGTCCAGTGTGGACATGAAAGAAGATGAAAGGAAAAAAATAAATTATTAAAACCATTTTAAGATTAAAAGATTAATCCATTTTAAATTGAGTTGGCACTCCTTTGTAGCATTGTGCATCATCCTTTGCTCAGTAAGCAAGTCACCATATTAAGCTACCTTTTGAAACTTCAGGTACTCAACTGGAAAAACAAAAAAATTGAGGCACTAGCATATAAAACGGACAAAAGTTCATTGTAGTGTAATTACCCCTAAAAAAAAATCCGTAATAGTGAAATTTTTATATTCTTCCAAATTGTACTCTCCGATTTTAACTAGCTCCCATTAATTTATCTGCGATTGTAATGCATATTCCACCAAACCAAAGGCAAGTTGAAGACAATGAAGAGTGAGAAGACTACTGTTCTTGTGCTCCCTATGTAACGAAGATCCCGTGTTCTCTCTGCCAAGCCAGTTCCTCGCAATGCTGCAAGCAACTACAAAAACATCAACCTCTCACGTGCATGGTGAGTCATTATTTCATCTGCAGCTTTCCCAACTGGAAGTGGTTGTTCGCATCGGCTAAGAGAACTCTCATGGGAGATATTTGGCGAAACTCTCGAATAGCACTTGCCCATGCCTTTGTTAATGAAGGGCGACTGCATTGTGATTCGGGCCTACAGGTAATTACATAAAATGGATACGCAAAAGTTCAGTCAAGAGAGATTTACCTTCATGAACTAGTGGAACAATAATAAAAGAAAATTAATGGTATAAAACATATATCAAAGAATATCAACCACAGACATCCCAGGTTGTTGCGTCTCCTAATGACAATTTTCTATTCAAAAAGCTGCTTATATGCTTCACTTTCTATGTCTTGCGGAGTAAAGGCCACGAGTCCAAAAAGCCAAATCACTCTCCAGTGATACCTCTTTTATTATTTCCACATTGCGAACGACACGATATGTCTATATGACTATCTTGCGAAGCCTTCATTGAAAAATTAACCATTGTAATTTATGAATAATGTGAGAGGGAAGAAAGACATCACATAGCCATATATGTATGCTATGTTATCAACATCTAATACGAGCTAGCAAGTGATGTATATGAAGAAAGCTTTATCACAAATCATATCACAACATGACATGACTCTATTGTTTGTATTAATTCTTTTATTGATTTATTCCTTTTTTTTAATTTGAATTTTTTATAAGTTCCAATTTTTTTTTCAACAAAAAAAATGAAATTCTTATTCTATTTAACAGTGGGAATAATTAATAAATATCTTTCTTATTTTTTTCAAACCATAATAAAAATGGATCTTCTTTAAATATTTCTAACTTCGAATTTTCTTTATTTTTATTCCTATCCATATAAGAAGTTTTATAAAGAATGACAAATATAGACCTCTTGGATATCAATCATATTCACATGTAAACAAATGACTGACCTCTGTTTTACCCTACATGTGACAATAGTACTTTCTAATAGTCAAAGAATCACAACATTCCTGACCAGATGTCCAAAGAGTCAGCTCTTCAAGTTCTATACGTCTAACAAAACTATCTTTTCTCTTAATGCACACCAGCTTCAATTGAAATGCCAAGCGTCATTTCCATTTGTGGAAAGTGTTAAACTTGGTAAGCATAACTTGAAACCTACAATAAGCGAAACTAACTTCAAGTGTGCATCATCAGGAATATGAATTAAAATGCACTCTAAGATCCAGCTTTCATCATTAGAAAAGAGGAATCCGACAAGGTAATGCTACAATATTATTGGCAGAGATATTGTGAAATTTATCTTCAACACGAATCCATTGTGGTCAGGAAGACTCGAGCAATTGGGAACCCAGGCCATATATTAGCAAGACATAAGAAAATAGATGGCACGAGAGTTTGGACAACAACCCCATACACACACAAGATAATCCACAGGAAAAGCAAAAGAACTCTTAGGGAGAGAGACCTCATGGGATAGTGAAAACTGCAAAATGAAGAGTTGACTAACCACTATTAAAAGAAATTGTTTCCACTTCTCGTGCAATAAATAAGCATGCATTGATAACTGATCAATTGTGCTAGAGCACTAAGATTTTATTGTGTTCTTATGACTACCAATTTCTATCACTATCATCTGCTCAACTTGGACAACACAAACAACATGAGAGTACTAATTTTGGCACCACAAATAAAGTTACCTCACTTGGTATTGTCGATTTGTTGTAGAGATCTAGCAAAATTGTGAGAGAACATTAGGTGAAGTTGAATTTCATCTAGAGATGAAGAAGCTTTTGTTACATCTCATAGACCTCATGAAGAGATAGAGAGGCTCCAAGAATGTAATAGAGGGGTTGAGGAGAAGAGTTAATGGAACTTTTCAGAAGGGGACCAACTTTCAATTCCAAATCAAAAAAGAGGAGGCAGGGCAGGTACCTTTCTTTTGTTTGGGTGGGTTTCTTTTCTTTTACCAAGCAGTACTTCCTTCTCTCTAAATGACCCAATTTCTCTCCCTCTCTCCCTCCCTCCCTCCCTCCCTCTACTAGAGAGATGATAAGTAGCTATTTCCAAGGCTCTAGATTTTCTCACTTAATTTAACTCTATGGAAGAGGTGTCTTACATGTGAGTAGTTCCTTTTTTTACCTGATTGGGTTAAAACCATAAGCAAAGTGATAAATACTCACTTCTCAACAGAAATCCCTGCATGGAGCCAATTGATGGCAATGACATTCGAGTCAAGATTTCCTCCCAAGTCTCCAACTTTCCACATGCGCAACTCATATAGCTGAGAAATACTTGAACTCCCTTAACCTCCTAGACTAAACCAAAGCTGATAAAAAAAAGCCATGGATTCCACATGAATTCATTGTCTATTACATCAACAATAAAAGTAAGCCCATATTGAATAGTGCTCATGTAGCGGCTCCACTCTCATCAATGCTTAACACTATGACCAAACTCAAGATGCTTATAGGTTCATGCAGGAGAAATAACCTCATGCCCTTCCTACCAATAATCCCCACAAGAGCAAATGTCACTCCTGAAGTGATGAAAGCAGCCAGAATCTCTCGCAACGATCTCATGATCAACAATCTTTGCAATAAGTTTAATTGTAGAATGATAATCCCCACAAATGTGAAGATTCTTCATTACAGTTATCGGATTACCTTCAACAGGAGTAATCAATGCAAATGCAACAGCAAGCCTTTCACTATGGAAAAATAATGACTCTTCCTTTTGTTTGTTTTCCATGTCATGGAGAGTGAATTTCTTATCTAGAATATAACTCGATTCCTTCAACTTCATTTTCAACCAATCCAGCTTTCAATATGTATTCTCACTCAAAGGGATTGATTTACCCTGAGAAAGAAATAAATGCTTTTGCCCCTTTATAGTAACCCAACTGCAACGTGGCTGCTTCACAATCCCTTTGTCCCTCATAGTCACTCTTATTCTTGAGACATCAACCCACCTTTTAGCAAAAGCATAGAAGTTGGCAGTAAAACATAAGCAGCACTACAATGCGGTTCTAGGTTAAGAATATGGTTTGCAGCTCTTTCTGCCAAATCTTGGTTAGAATACTTTTTGCAAGAACTAAGCATAACAAGCCACACTATGGAGTTAGTTTAAGTGGCATGTTTCTTACAAAATCCTCTGTTTCCTCTAGCTTCCCACATCATCCTAGCACATCCACCATGCATGCATAATGCTCATGCTTCAATTCAATGAAAGTATCCTTGCTAATATATCTGAACAAGCATCTCCCCTATTGTAACATCCTAGAACAACTACAGGGAGAAAGCAGTCTCATGAATGTGATCTCATCTAGTTGTACTAGTCCGCGTATCATTTGGCTAAACTCCATAGCCCACACCCCTCAGCCATGTTGTGCAAACTCGCAAACAACGGCATTTCAAGTGACAATGTTCTTCTCCCTGAGTCTTTTGAACACTACAATGGCATTGTCAATGGCTCCGCACTTCTTGTACATGACTACAAGAGAATTGCCAACAAAAACATCGCTTCCCAATTTCAGCTTTACAGCTGACGCATGGAGCTTCTTACCTCGAACTAGAGAGTCTAACCACAGCAAGAATTTAAAGAGCTCACAAAAGAAGATTGATTAGGTAGAACACTTGTTCTCATTATGTCATTGAACACCTTCAGGCTGTCTTCATGCCTACAATTCGAGCCACAACGAGCAGAAGAGCTACATATGACCATATTCATGTGCACTGCTTCATTGAGAACTTGGGTTCAATTCGCTTGCAAGTAGCATAGAATGGGATGAAAGAAGCACACACAAATCCACCAAGGCAGAATCCTGACCTGAAATCATGACCATGAATCTGCAAACTAAGAGGAAAAGACAACGCATTTGCACAGGCACTCACTGCACATGTCAAAGTACTTGGATTAGGTGCAACACCAGACTACATTCTTACAAAAACAATTTAAGCTTCTTCACTCTCACCGTTTTGGTCAAGCCCACCAATCATCGAAGTCCATGAAATCATATTTCAAGAAGGCAATTGCTCAAACAATTTCACAGCATCGTTCACCGTCGCATTTTCACAATATCCATGAAGCATCACATTCCATGCAGCGAGATCTCTTATGGGCATCTGTTTGAAAAATATTGATGCCCACTCAACCTATCCAAATCGAAAGAACCCATCTATCATTGTCGTGTCCAGGAAACAACACTTCATTCAGGCATGTCATCGGAAAGCTCTTCCGCCAACAATTAGTCCCCGCAGTCTAAGCAGCCTTAGATAGCTGTGTTCCGACAAATTGCGTATCTCACAGGCATTTTCATCAAGGAAGCCATTTTGCACACAACCCCCATGATCATCTTTGTGAATGAACGAATATCTTTATGAACACTTTCATTTAGCTTTTCGTTCTTAAGTTGTGCAGAGACACGGGACCATCATGATTTGCATAACTCGCACGTTTAAAGAAGCGCTTGGAGAGTTCTGTGGAGGCTTTGTATGAACCAAGCCATGAAGAAGGTAATGAATGCGTGCAGGAGCATCTGAGATTTGGAAAGATGGCGCCAAATCTGATCATGACGACGGGCTTCTCTACTCTTATAGTCCCCATGACACACCAAGCTAGCAGTACGTTATAAAACACCAATATAAAATTCGATCATTGACTCATAGGTCCACAGCCTGACAAGTCCTCACACAAATTGAGTTCAAACCACGAAAAAAGCAGGACACCATGCAACATCAGTGCAGCCAGGCACCAAATCTGTAATTCTCTCTCTCTCTCTCTCTCTCTCTCTCTGTATGTCTGTGTGAGAGCACAGAGAAATTTTTGAGAATACTATGAACGAAGGTTTATAACAAAAGTAGTTGGAAAGGCAAATGGAGAGGAGACCGTAGGAGTGCAATTCGGCTGAAGCTGTCTGGTATGTGCGTGAGTGCGTGAATTTCAAAGCTCTTTCCCTCCTCCCCTCTCGAAAAGCATCCGACATTTCCACTTAAGGAAGGCGTCAGCTCGGTTTCCTTTATAAATTAATTTTAAAAAAATGTGAAAGTTACCTACAAAACAATCTAAACTGTGAGAGTGCTTTAGATGTCCCTTACATGACCGCTGTCATATAATCGACCAATTACATAAATGGCGTCATTCGGCACTTAAATTTTGGAATCACTGATTTTTTTATTGACTTGGTACACTGGATCATACTATCACTCGATAAAATCATCGCATGAAAAATCTTCTCACATAAACTTTGGAGTGGCACTCTCTTACGTTCAATGATTTTAAACTTTAATTTTGTTACAATTGTTATTCGTCTACATTTTTTTCCCATGGAGGTGTGTAATAAATGCAACTCTTAAAGGTAGAAATGTAATTTTTTGGGCCAAGCCATTTCAGACTAGACATTGAAACTTGAAGGTCCGGCCGAAAATCCAGAATGGAATAAAGCCCACAAACCCCGTCATTCGGGCGTTCGGATTTTGATTTCCACCCATGATCTGCTTGCTGCGGTCTCGAGGGAATGAACCTTGGAAAGATGTTCTTGATGCCCCTTCTTCATTTTCTTCTTTTTGATGGGAATTCTATGTAATACGGAGTGTCATTGGTGTGGCTTGATGACTTGAGCTGACACATTTCAGCTTATAACGGTTTTTTGGCCATGGACCGCTAAGTTTGAATGGAACTGCAGTGACGGGCATTTGCTTGTGTGTTTTAGTTTGTAAGTGATAGATAAGGGTGGCAATTGGGTGTATATTTTGGGTAATTTGGTGATTGAGCTTAGCAATTGTTTGATGGATTAGGTTTGCGGGACATTGGTAAGTCTTAAACATGAAGTTTTGTGATATGTTTTGTTAATCGACTCCCTAAGTAGTGTCGTTATTGAATTTAGTATGGAATGGAACTGCGATTTCTAGACTCATTTACTAGTCTCATACAGATATGCAAAGGTAAATAAGAACTTCGATGGGGAGAGGAATAGGTGAAGTGGGTGTTCGCATATATTTCGATCAATCAACGCGATTAAGGTAAAGTGAAAGAAAATTAATCCAATACTATATCCAATAAAGAATATACATGGTCTTGTTATTAAGCCTCAAGACAATAACCTCGTGAGGTACGCAAAAGAGATAAAAAAAAAAAGAAAGAAAGAAAGTGAACATGTATTAATCTAATTTACCAAATGTGAGACTCCTAAGTTAAATGATGGAGATTGGATATTAAATAAAATGAAATTGGACCAATTAAACACTACGCAAATCTGATAGCGTGGCGATTATTTAAATGCATTAGATGATGAATTTTCGCAAGAAAAATGATTGATGATTTTTTCCAAATTACCTATTACCATAAAACCACATTTCACAAATCTAGACAAAGCAAATGAGCTTTAAAGAGATCGCCAGTCCATTATCTAGAAGCAAAAATTTAAACAACCAATTGACCAGCAGAAGCTACCGGTTCTACCACCCATATTTCCATCATGTTTACGGTAATAACAGAGTAGACCACAAATTCAAATGAACCACTAGAGTCAACCATAGCAAAGAACTTGTTCCTCCCACGCATGGAAAGAAAGATACAACCCCATATCAATTTGCAAAAACGTGATTTGATCCTTGCTCTTTTATTTATGGGTAAACTGAGCTTTTACTTCACAAAAGAAAAGGTAGGAACACCAAAATCACAAGTTCATGGCACAAGGACTTGCTAATATCACGAAATCTACGGCTCCAATGCATGATGTTACGAGTAAAATCAGAACACTTCCAAACTTGGGAACTAGGAAGTAAAACTAGTGCGTCAATTGAAGTAGATCTAAGACAAATTCCACGGATGGGATCATTTTCTTGAAACAAAAAATGATAAGGCAGCCCACAGAAGCATCTTAGCAAGGCAGACTATTTCTAATTAGGTTCCAAACGAAAATGGGCAGGGAATGAACGAACTGTTTCAGCAAAAAAGAAAATCCATTGCAGCTTTTACCCATATCAACAAATCCCTAGATCCTCATCTGGAATGACGAACCATGCTGGAGTTTGACTTCATGGGAAACAATTGGCGTCGATGATCCTCAATTGTTGTGCCTGAAATGTCCCTGGGCGAGAAGTCCCTGGCCTCGAAACAGAGCAGCAACGGAGAGGCGTTAATGACGGACAGAAGAGAAGAAGCGCACATAACCAAGACGAGGAATGCAGATAGAGGGAGCGATAGAGATAGTCCATGGACACGATCATGGTGTTGTCGAGTGCATTCAGCGAGCTTCTCTGGATTTCAATCTTCTAGAGACTTGCTCTGGCTCGATCACCCAGTCCAAAGCTTGAGGTCACCACCGCGGAATCCTGGATTATCTCTATTGTGAAAAGTTACTCCTGTAATATTTCTTAATATGAACAATCATTAAATTAAGAACGAATTCAATTCATACATGATTGTAAAACACCAATAATCCAAATATGTACAGCGGAATTAATTACATATCTGTTTGAGCCATGGCCTCACTTGACTGAAAACGGAAACTTGACTGAAAACGAATCAACCTGATATGATCAGTGATCTGTCGGTATGCTGGTTCTTCCTCTCTATGACTTATTTCGGTTTAGCAGCTTTAATGAGATTCAGCGACTAATAGGTATAACCTACCCTTTTATAGGCTAGAGAGGGGACCTAGCAAACCCTAATCAACAGCGTGTCAACTAGGCCCCTCCCATTACGGGCTTCAGTTAAACACAATTGCCTACACTTTGCTGCTCAACTAGGCCCGTAATTAATAGATGCCAAAACCCAACTTAATAAGATCACTTTAGGGTTTAAAATATATTGGAATATCCATTAACCCGATTATATAAAATAGAAAATTAATTAATTAATGTAAGCCCATTATCGGAAAATTTCAAACATTCTCCCACTTGGGCTACATTAATTAATTTGTTTTATTTTTTAAAATGATTTTAATTTTGAAAACGACACACTCGGGTTAATAACTGAAAATTTGTTTTATGTGGCCACAATTTTGAAAAAATAATATTCCAATAATGGCATCTCAAAACCAATCCAATCCTATATAACCTCATTATAGGACTATGGCGATCAACGTGTTAAGAAAATACCATAACACATGACCTTCCATAATCACATATAATAAACATTATATTTTCATGGATCATGGGCCTAATAGTGTAGTAAGAAATAGTGCAAATATGTGATCAAAATATACACTATTTCTTATCGGTCCTCAATGTAATTTCTCAACGACATAAAACTGCATTAGCGCAATTTCTAAACAACATGAAATTGCCTCAGTGCGATTTCTAAACAACATGAAATTGCACAACTATGTCACAATCCAACATAAGATCTCATAATCACTAATATCCAGTCGTCTCTAAATTTGTTTAAAGATACTGTTTCATATTTCCATTTCTCAGTCGACAGGAGAAAAGATAACAGTAAAATCAATAATAATGATCATAAAAAAATAAATGCTTTAATAGACATTATAAAAGTATTATTAGTTTGTATATAACTATAATATCTAGAAATACAAACTATATAGCTCCCACTAACAAAAAAGATCAAAAGACTCTAAAACACCCATATTCTTTATATGTTCTTTAAACAAAATGGGTCGTAAGCCTTTTGTTAGGGGATCAGCCAACATGGACTCAGTTCTAATATTCTTTATCACAATGTCTCCATTTTTGACTAAGTCCTTCACAGTATAATATTTGATATCCATGTGTTTGGACGCATTGCTGATCTTGTCATTCTTGGAATAAAACACAGTTGCAGTGTTGTCACAATAGATCACCATAGGTTTAGCAATAGAGTCCACAACCCGCAATTCAGAGATCAAATTTCTAAGCCAAACAGCTTGAGTTGAAGCTCCGTAACACTCTACAAACTCAGCATACATTGTAGAGTTTGTAACCAAGGTTTGCTTTGTGCTCTTCCAAGAAATAGCACCTCCAGCCATCATAAAAATATATCCAGAAGTTGATTTTCTGTCATCCGAACAACCAGCAAAATCAGCATCTGAATATCCAATCACCTTTAGATCCTCTACTCTTCTATACACAAGCATGAAGTCTTTTGTTCGTTGCAGATATCTCATTACTTTCTTAGCTATAACCCAATGTTCATGACCTGGATTCGACAAATATCTCCCAAGAGTATTCACAGCAAAAGCAATATCAGGTCCGGTGCAGACTTGTGCATACATAAGACTGCCAACTGCACTAGCATATGGAACATTCTTCATTGCTTCTTTTTCAACATCATTCTTGGGGCATTGTTCTATGCTCAATTTATCTCCTTTCACAATAGGAGCTTCACCAACCTTGCAAGTTTGCATATTAAACCTCTTCAGAACACGATCTATATAACTTTTCTGAGATAATCCCAGAACCTTCTTAGATCTGTCACGATGAATTTCAATGCCTAAAACAAAAGAGGCTTCCCCAAGATCTTTCATATCAAACTTAGCAGACAAAAAACTTTTTGTATCATTCAATAGATCAACATCTCTACTGGCAAGCAAAATGTCATCTACATAAAGTACTAAGAAAATATATTTACTCCCTCTTACTTTCATGTAGATGCATTGATCAAACGTGTTTTCTTTAAAGCTAAATGATCTCACAACTTTGTCAAATTTCAAGTACCACTGAAGTGATGCTTGTTTGAGAGCATAAATAGACCTTCGAAGCTTGCACACCATATTCTCCTTTCCAGCTTCTTTAAACTTTTCAGGTTGTTACATATATACTTCTTCATCTAGGTCTCCATTTAGAAAAGTTGTCTTGACATCCATTTGGTGAAGCTCTAAGTCAAAATGAGCCACCAATGCCATAATTATACGAAATGAGTCTTTAGTGGACACCGGAGAAAAAGTTTCAGTATAATCAATACCCTCTCTCTGTGTGAACCCCTTTGCAACTAACCTCGCATTGAATCTCTCTATGTTGCCTTTATTATCTTTCTTGGTTTTGAATACCCATTTGTAGCTAATCGGTTTATGCACATCAGGTAAATCGACAAGTTCCCATACTTGATTATTTGACATGGAAATCATCTCGTCCTTCATCGCTCTTAACCATTTATCTGCCTGATCACTATCAAAAGCTTCTTTGAAGGTCATCAGATCAACTAATGTCAAAATCAGCTTCTCCAAGATAGACATGATAATCATCTTGAAGTGCCGGTCTTCTTTGTCGTTGTGATCTCCGCACAGGCATTTCTGGAGCCGGATCATTCGTCTGGGGAATTTCATTCACAGTCATATCTCCAGTATTTGCTTCTTGTTGCGTTCCCACTCTACAAGGCTCTCGCATTGAATCATCATTCAAGATGGGCAATGGAATGGAAACCGTTTTGTTTTGTTCTTCTCTTTCAACTTTAAGCTTTAACTCTCTCAGACTTGGATTACTTAGATTTGTTAGACCCTTGGTGACTTTCTTTTCTTCCTTTTAGTCAAGCTTTGAACTTCTAGCAATTGGCTCTCCTGTGACCTTGCTTCTTGCAGTGAAAACACTTGAAATCCTTATCTCCATTTCTCCCATTGTTTCCATTTTTCTTGAAGTCTTAGCTTTTCTTTGGACCATGAGCATTTGATCTTTTAGGCTTTCATTTTCCCCTAGAGGAACTCGATTTGGCATTAGCAATTACATGGGCCGACTCATTCTTCTCCTTCTACAACTTCTCCTCCTCAGTCACACATTTTGAAATTAGGACATTAACGCTCCAAGTCTCATTCTGAGCGTTATAAACAGTCTTAATCTGGCTGAATTCAGCTGGCAAAACATTTAAGACGTGATGCACAATATAATCTTCAAAAAGAACAATTTTATGGGTTTTGAGTTTGGACTGAATGTGGATCATCTTCAGTATAAACTCTCTAACACCCACAGCAGCATCATATCTCATATTTGTTAACTCATGCAGCAAGTTTCCAGCTTCAGCCTTGTCCGAGACTCTATATCGTTCTCCCACTACTTCAAGGAACTGTCTTGCATTCGTATTTTCTAGTAAACCACTAATGAGATGCTCAGCAATGGACCTTTTTATAGCAATGAGACTCAGTCGGTTGGATTTTTCCCATCTAGCATAATGGGCCTTTTGATTTGCACTACTTTGATCATTGGGCTTGGGAGGTTCATTCTCACATAGTGCCAAGTCCATATCTACAATTCCTAAAGCAAACTCTATATCTTGCTTCCACCTCTTGAAGTTTGATCCAGTTAACATCTCAACCGTGGCATTATTGTTGTTCACAGCAAAAGTAACTGTTTGTCACACATAATGCAATATGATTAATTATGGGCAATAAACAATTCCACAAAATAATTAGTATATTATAAACTCCCCATTGGGCAGAGCGTATAATACACCATTATTTTCTACAGCATGAAGTTGTAAAACAACAACAAGGAAAATTACATATAATTGTCAAGAATCCATCCCCTTTGGGCAGACAAATCCTTTAAATTATACATCTCCATAATATCAATATATAGAGACGATAAGGAGAATTACATATAATTATCAAGGGCTTATTCACTTTATGCAAACAAGACCTTTTAAATTATATATCTCTATTATCTCGACATAGAGGAGAATTACACATAACTCCAAAATTTATCCCCTTTAGGAAGATAAAACTTTTGAGTTATACATCCCCATCAATTATCTCTATTATATTAATCTAGAGGGGAAGTACATATAATTTTCAAAAAATTTATCCCCTTTGGGCGGATAAATATTTTTCCAATTATACATTCCCATCTTTTATTGGGAATTTATCTTCATGCAATTTTTAAATTAATATACACAATAACCCCCTTTGGGCGGGTAATTGTATATACTAATTTACATTAATAGGAATTCCAAAAAATTTTATAATGTTCCATTTAATTAATGCCCAAAATTTATCAATATGAAGCACTTAACAATATGTGCTTCCCAAAATCATATTGCATTAAACAACAATTTTTGCCACAATTTTTTTTTTTGCTGTTATTAATAAAAATAAATGATTAAATAAATAAAAAATGGCCCGGTCCGCCAGGGCTTCTGGAAGAACCCTGGTCCACCTGGGCTTCTGAAAGAAGCCCGGCCCGGCTGGGCTTGCGTCCAGAAAGTCTGGACGCTCGGCCCACCTGGACTCCCAGAAACTCGGCGCCCAGAAGCCAGGATTCTGGGCTTCTGCCTAGAATCCAGAAGAAGCCCAGCTTCTTCCAGAAAGTCTGAAAGTGGGCTTCACTCCCAGAATAAAAGAAAGGCCCAATCGCTGGGCTCATATCCAAAAAATCAGAACCAGCTCGGAAGATCCTAAGGCCCAGATTCTGGGCATGCGCCCAGAATCTCTAGAGGCCTAGAATCTGGGCCAAACCAGCCCAGTACGCTAGGCTTATGCCCAGATTCTCTGAAGACCATAAAATAGGCCTGAAAGACCGCCTGGCCCGGCTAGAGGTCTTCTTCAACCTCTAGCCGGGTCCCGAAATCTGCAAACCGGGTCACACGACCCGATTTCGACCCGAACCCCCAAAAAATCATATTTTATGCATGATTTGTGTTAGGTTTTTCATGGGTTTTCATTATAACACCATTATAAAGGGATTAGAGTGAATTAAAGGAAGAACTAACCAACAAATCATCAATATTGAAGCTTCAAAATTTTCGGATCTTATACCCATGGCCGAAATTCAATTTTCTCTAATTTAAGGCCAAAAAACTCACTTTAGTGCAACTAAAAAATTCTAAAGCATATATATAACAATACCCATGCATCAATTTATAAGATAAATCATTCAATTGCAAGTAATTTAAAAAAAAAATTCGGAACTTTTCAAGGTACAAACCCTAGAATTTCAAATTCGAAATTCTCTCTCAATTCTCAACGAAAATCCATGAATTATATATGTTTGGAAAGATCTCGACATGTAGAATAAAAACCCTAAGGTTTCAGAATCAATCGATGAAAGAGTCCGCATGAGAAAATAACGACAACATTAGGTTAAAGGAAGAAAATTTCGAATTTGTTCATAAAAAAAAAATTTGGGTTCTATAATCATATATGACAGGCTCTGATACCATATGTAATATTTCTTAATATGAACAATCATTAAATTAAGAACGAATTCGATTCATACATGATTGTAAAACACCAATAATTCAAATATGTACAGCGGAATTAATTACATACCTGTTACGGATCAACTGTTGGTATGCTGGTTCTTCTTCTCTATGGCCCATTTCGGTATAGCAGCTTTAATGGGATTCAGCGATCCTTTTATAGGCTAGAGAGGAACATAGCAAACCCTAATCAACAGCATGTCAACTGGGCCCCTCCTATTACAGGTTTCAGTTAAACACAATTGCCTACACTTTGCTGCTCAACTAGGCCCGTAATTAATAGATGCCAAAACCCAACTTAATAAGATCACTTTAGGGTTTAAAATAAATTGGAATATCCATTAACCCGATTATATAAAATAGAAAATTAATTAATTAATGTAAGCCCATTATCGAAAAATTTCCAACAACTCCTCCAAACAGAGTCCAGCTTTTTCATTTCATCAACACCTTCTTTGCTGACTCGATTCCTCCTCCACAGCGTAATTAGTGGCAACGGAACTCGGAACACAGCGAGGGCAAAAGCAGGAATGAACTGAAATCATATCTAAGAATGTAATCGGATACAAAACGACCTGATTCAGCTGGGGGCGTCATCAATGAGTCGGCAAAGGCCACAAACGGCTTCAAACCATCGCCCTCAGAAATCTCAACGCGCAATCCCCAAACCGAAGCCCAAAGCAACGCTGAGGAGGGACAGATGACGGAAGAGGAGGGAGGCTGGAGCTCGGTGCTTGAAGGATTGCGAGGCGAGCGTAGTCAGACCGATATCGAGATCATCAGGCAGTGGTAGTGATGGTCACTGGAGAGGGAAAAATGAAACAGAGGAGCCATTGATGGTAGCAGAGACATGCCGGCGGTGGGAGAGGAGCTGCGCCGGAGGTGGAGATGGAGGCGGAGGCGGAGCGATGGCGAGTCAAATGTTCCATCCAATTATGGGCTAATGCAATTGTCTGGGCTGCGCTTGTGGTCAGACCGGGCTGCATGGGGCTGAACCCAAGGGATGGGCTGGAGCTCTATTATCTTCTTTTCTCTCTCTCTTCTTTTGCTTTTTATTTAAAATTATATATTTTTCTTAAAAAATGCATTTTTGACTTGTCAAGCACTAAGCATCTCCCAAAGGAATATTATATATATATCACTATGTTGATGCACTTTGTAACAAGATGTTGTAAAGTGCTTTAAGACAATATAAATGTCACACTCATTACTTCACATTATAATTCAAGGACCTCAATACCCACCCCCTTGACACTAGTGGATCTGTCGCATCAGACGATTCATGAAAGGCATTATTTCTCGAATTTACCAGAGAAATCAATCAAACAATTCATCTTTTGATTGTGAAAACAGCATCCCCTTCCCTCTCATCTTCATTCATTGTGGATATTCGACAATCCATCATGATAACATTTGAGTCGATATTCACCTTGTCAAATAGAGATTTTGGAGGAATCTTGAACTCTTCATATTCTTCAAACTTCAGCTCATTTTCTAATATGAAATGGAAGAGCGTAGAAAGCGTGATACAAAACGGCTTTAAATTTGGCTTCCCTCGGCAATTTTTGACATCACAATCTTTATTGAAAAAGATCCGATTCATTTCACCAAATCACTCTCCATCTTAAAACTTAACTATGTTTGATCTTTTCGCATCATCCTCAATTTGTTTCCCTTTACAACACTTCAACTACCTATTCGAGAGTGCCAACTTTGGGAACTACTTTTGTGGACTTCGATCCTCTAGTGAGTCCCCGATTCAATAGCACACCTATAATTACCTCAAAGTTCGAAAAACACAAATCAAATTGCATCACAAAATATGCAGATGACAAAAATTAACCTTAGAATACTGATGCCTCCATGAGTGTATGTTGTAAAATTATATAAACAATCTAATAATCAAGTTAAAGCATGAAATCACTCGTGTTCACATCCGCAACTCTCTGCAAACATATGAAAATTCATGCAGAAAATGGTATGGACATGCATCATGCTTCCTTCCTCAGATCCCTCGATGAAATAATGTGATTAGAAAAGCAGTAAATGGCGCATGCATTATCAATCAAAGTGTATTGAATCATTTAAAGACACTTTGTGTGATGCTAATAACATTTACACATATCCCTACACATAAAGGACTGTTTCTAAAATGTTTTAACATCTTCAGACAAAATAATTAACACTAATTGTTCCTGCCATATTACAAACTAGAGAGAATCTTAATATGCTAAAACTAGCACCAATAATGTCTCATCCAGATTTGTGCTTTATCACAAAACTATGGTTCAAAAGTTATTTTGAAAATAGTTCAACTAAAGAATGGAAACTACCTTGAAGTGAAAGTTTGAATTAGCTTATAGTTAAATGAACATATTGATTAACAGGAATAAGAACAATGAAAAAACCAGCTGTTCGATTTGGTTCCCGGTCCTAAGACCAAATAGCCCATTTCCTAGTTCTCAAAATTGGGAATTGAGGAACTGGTCCTCTTGATCCAATCCTCAATTCCATCTTGAGATAGGACCGGACCGGAACCAATCACCCCTATTATTTTATAAATAGTTGGAATATTATATTATTATTTATTTGATGAAGAAATTCGAATTGGTCGCTGCAGTCCTTTTGTGCCCCCCTTGATTTGGCTTTTATTTTCCCATCTTTCAAATATACATTTCACATCCTAACCCCATCCCCCTCTCTCTCGGTAATTTGGGTAATTTAGATAATATAACTACATCATCTAAACAACAATTGACTAAACTTCAGTCAAGGACTCAAGTGTTCATATGGGAGACGAAACATCAAAGTGCTTGATAGGTTTGGATCTTTTTCAACTCTAAATTTATGTCCTATCCAAATAAAATTCTTTTGGTTTACGACAAGTTTGAAACGACACATACATTTGATTTACAGTTCGTTTGAATTTCTTCATGAATTATGCAATTATCTGTTTCGAAAGTATCTGAAAATTGGACATAACGATGGGTGCAAATTAATTCAAACCCGTGGTTTTTTTCGTCCAATAATTGCGTACGTCGTCCTCCCAAGCTCACAATTTTTTTAATTGCTTTTAGCAAAATGAGCATCGGAAATAACAAAATTGGAAAAAAATAAAAGAAAAAGAAATTTCGACGACACGTTTATAACGAACCTGGAATTTGGGCAGCAAAGCGTCTCAGTGCGAGCTGGACGCCACACGTGTCGGGATCTGGTTGGCGAAGGAAACGTGCCACTGCCTTTTTTTTTTCCTCGATTTAATGAAAATATCATCTCCTCCCACCACCACGGACCCGATAACGGCGTCAAGTCAATGGGCCCCACGTCAACTGACTTGACTATGCTGCCCCGCCTCCCGCTCAGCGAGAAAATATTTTTCTCACCACCTATGAAAACTCGTAAAGTTGACATGGCAATGAGACAATAGTCAAGCCGAGCCAAGCCGATCCAATCCGATATGGAGTAAAGCTTGAGCTCAATTCAATTCGCATTTGATATTTGAAATTCAACTCGTCCCAAATCGAGGATTATGTTCATCGGTCAAGCTCGAGCTCGAGCTCGAATAGAAAGAGTTCATGATGCCTTACCTCAACTCAAGTCAGCTCAATCGCACCATGGTGACAAACAAACTTGATCTTAGCAAGCACGGTATATCTACCCATCCCATTATATATGTGTGCATTTGTTTATGTTTCCCTGGCTATCGAATATTTTTGGTAAAATAACGGAAGTTCAATTAGCTTTTATCGAGCTTAGCACTGGCAAGCTCGAACTCTATGCGAAATCAAGCTAGTTGGTTCCTGAGTAATCATCAAATCGTGTTCAAACTTCTAAAGAATAGCTCAAGTCAATTTCACTCCTGAGTCGTGTTTAGAGAAGAAAATAACCGACTTTTTTTATTATTGATAAGTAATGAGGCTTGATCGGCTAATTGGGGATTGGCGTGGATCGATGAACTTTAGGGAAGTAGGAAAAGGCGATAATCGTGCTAAAGGGTCATCGATGAATAGCCGGGACTTGCTCATTGCAGAGGAGCACGACACTTCCACGAGGGGACACCGCCGCATGGCTGCAGCTAGACCATTGGGCGAGGGCATGCATGGCATACTTGGACACAAATCTGGGAGGAAGAAATCGCACACGCATCTCATATATAAGCTCGAATTACCCCCAGAAGATAAGAAGCAAGAGCCCCAGGAGTCACTCAACAGAGAAGGATCCTTCCTCATCAAGATCAAGAACCCCAACCAGCACGGGGCCGGCCCTTCCCAGTTCAGGCAGCTGAGGTACAGCTCGGCCGACCCACCCGACTACGTGAATTACGAAGGGTGTGAGTTGTTGCTGATATCGACATCAAACGGCATAGAGGAGGAGCTAGGGCTAGAGCTGAAAGTGGAAGGAGAGGCCGATCCCTCCTGCTCTGATCTGCTGAAGGCATTCGGGGAAATTGCACTTGTGGATGCCCTTCTTCGAGGCACTTGGGTTTGAAAATTCAATGTTTTTGACACTTTTTGGTCTATGTTTAAGTAGGGGATGTGTTTCATGTTTCGACTGCAGTTAGGCGTGGGTAATATATTTGGTATCCTAATGCTAATCTTGCAATATGATCTATTTCATCAGCCCAAATGGCTCTAACCTACTTAGGAATGATAATGATGATTGCATGGCCTAAATAGTGCAATTGCTACCCCTAGAAGTTGGTGGAATCACCATTCCACCATTCACATATAAATCCAAGCATCCGAGAAGGGATTGGCCATTGGAATTGTGGTCACATTTCTACTCATTCACGCAAACCAAACATTCACATGGATAGGTAAATTTGAACCTAAAGCATGTGAACGATGAAAGAGAGGGAGAGAGGGTGAGAATATAGCGGTTTTCAAGCAAGAAGAGCCTGTGAGATTGTCAAATATGGAGACGGGTGACTGTCATACACAGCAATAGGCTCTTTTGAAATTTTCAAATAATCTAGTGTCCTTTTAAAAAAAAAATTTGATATCTAATTTTAATATCTTCAATTTCCTTATTATTAGAGAAAAAAGAGAGAATAATAAAGAGAAAGCTCATTTTCTTTTGGTGAAAAATGTCACGCTTATGTTACCAAAAGAAGCAACTGTGGTGCTGATGAAATCTAATCGGCAGCGGCTAAATTCGACTCCCTGCCCCAAAAAAAATAAAAAATTAACTACTATTTGTTTGAAAAGTTCCTGCGCCCTACGCTGATTTTTGACCAAATATAAAAGAAAAAGAGAAAATGAGAAATATATCAGAACTACTTGCGTCGATCCGTTTGGGCCAGGGCCTAGTATGACCCCTTCTCACTCAGCCACTCCCCTGGCTATCACTGGGCTCGGACCCAATTCTTTTTAATTTTTTATGCAGTGACTAATGACCACCGTTAGCAATGGGTACAAGGCCATGCTTGGGCCGGCATTACTTGGCCCCTATGATCCAAGGGAAGCACTTCCAACCTTCAACACAGCCGATGATCCAAGGAAAGGATTCAATGTGGGGGCATCATTGATGGAATCATGAATCAGAGATTTTCAAGGTACATCAGGTAGAGGAGGTAGCTAAGATGACCATGCCTACCTTGAAAGTAGAGGCGTCAATATGGGTCATAAACCCATATTATGACCCACTTTTAGTTAAATGGGTCAAATATAGGTCAAGTGAAAGTTAAATATGGGTCAAATATGAGTTAAGTGAAAGTTAAATATGAGTCAAATATGAGTCAAGTGAAAGTCAAATATGGGTCAAATATGGGTTGAATGAGTTATTAGGTAAACCCATCATCTCTCCTTGCATCCCCCTCCTTTATGCGTTCTCGTTATTCGTTGCTGATCCGATGAGGTTCACTCAACAATAATTAAAAAATCGATTTTTTTTAAATTATTTTCCTCCAACTATTTCAATTTAGAAGTATTCACATATTTTTATTTACTAATTTTTTATTATTTAATTTACTTTATAAATTTGATGTGAAATTTTTATTCAAATAATTTATATGTGAAAATTTTAAAGTGGACTAAATAAGTGGGAGTAGATTTTCTTAAATTAAGTTAAATATTAATATGTGTTGGTAATATGAGTCGGGTATGGGTTGGGTATGGGTCGGGTCGGGTATAGGTCATTAAATTTACATTGCATGAAAATGGGTTAAAACAGGTTAAATGAGTTGATGTGGGTCAGACCATTTTTGACCCGACCCAAACCCGACTCGACCCACCCATTTGATACTCCTACTTGAAGGTTCCAAGAGTATGAGGTTTTCTTAAGTGATCTAGAACATTCCTGAGGATGTTAGTGAGATTGTGTACTTGTATTCTATAAAACTCTTGTAGTTAAATGGGGTTAGGGGGAAGATGGGACATAAGACATCCATCATTAGCTAATGAAGGCGAGACCTATAGTTGTAATTTGAGGAGCTCGTGTATATATAGAGGTCTCCTCTATCATCTTGTAAATCCACACACAGCAAAAATTACCAAATTAATCCTAAACATATTGTATAGATATCAATTCAATTTTAAATATTTCAATTTTACCAATTTAGTCCTAAATATTTATACAAAATTTCAATATAATCAATTCCCTTTATCTAGTACTGGGAATGGCTGACTTAGTGTTCAATTATCACTAGCCGTTTTACGTGGCACAATTGGCAATCTGATGTAATGACTCTACTCAAAACGACATCGATTTGTTTGTTTTTCTCATTTTTCTTGCTTTCTCTTTTCGTTTCGTGTTGTTACTCTTTTTTCTTTTTCTTTTTAAATTTTCCTAAGTTTCTGTTCATCTTCTCCATTGGAAGGGATCTGCGTTATGTTGCCACCACCGGTCATTGCTGCTGCAGGCCGACACAGCCATTCACAATAACTTCCTCTATTTGTACAGCAGATGCACCACTCAAATGTTAAGCCCTTTTCAATTTTCAGTCTTCAATCTTTGAGAGGGAGTCGGACGTCCAAGCCGTTGACTTCCATTATTGGAGGCACTCGACCGACTATAATAGAATCGCAGGATGACGTTATCATGATGTAAACTAGAAAGAACTTACATATGCTTCAATTATAAGATTTTACAGAAAAATCATATTTACTAAGTGACTTTGTTACTAATATTTGTGCTATTCAATGAAAAGTCACAAGAATTTTATATTAGACTATGCGAGTATAAAATAAAATAATCATATTTTGGGTATAAATGACTTTTAACATGTCAAGTTATTAACTGACTTAGGAAAATATATTAAACAAATTGACTGTTGAAGTATTTTTACCTGAATGCAAAATGACATGGAATTTATGTGTATAATTCGTTTCACTCCAAAAGTGTGAGTATTTTTTTCCGTGAGTCCTAATGCGCTGGAGACAAAAAAAAAAATTTGTTAAAAATCACATATGCATGTGTAATTTACATAAAGTGAGTATTTTATTAATAGAGTTCTTCCCCAACTAATGACTACAATGTCATCAAATATCGACATCAGCCATTGTTATACTTTGGTAAGTTATTACAATTGTAATTTGTTCCTATGTAAAATAATATGGATATCAAATTCTTCCATAAATTAAGCGGAAAAAAGATTCTCTTTTCTAATCGGCAAATGATTAGATTATATACCCCAACATCTATGTACTTGGATTGTATTCAACTGGGAGTGATGCCTAAAATCGTGCTCTCAATTGGGAGTAGCGTAAAATCTTGATATGCATGTTCACAAAGCTGTAAGTAGTCCTTTGGTTGGTTGTGATCTTTGCATTCTATATTGATTCTATTGATTTGAGCTAGAGAGTGCCTATATGTTGGCTGCATTTTAGTTATATACAACATTGGAATATATGTTGACGATTCGATTATGAATTTGTGCCCTTCAAATTCTCTAGTATATAGAAAACTATTACCATTTGCAATGGCATCGAAATGCATTTCACACCATTACTAGAAAATTTGAGGTTCACACATTCAAAATCAAACCATTTGACATTGATGTCCAACATTTGTTGGACTATACGATTGCTTTGTGAACAAATTCCCTATTTTTTTGCATCTCTCCTAGTTGAATACTATTACATAGAAATTTGAGTGTATTATATAATTTTATCTATCGCGGATTAAGAGAGAAAAAAAATCAGAGCCTTCAAAACTCAAACTCGTTTTGTCCGCACAGCGAAAGCAAGCTCACAAACATTGAAATATATTAAAAAAAAAAAAAAGGCATAGACGGGGAGCGGAGGGGACTTAACAGAGCTGATGCTTGCCTCTCATGAAGGTAAGCGGCAAGCTGAGTTAGTGGCAGGTTGTCTATCCTTCCTCTGAAGAATCTGCCCGTCCCTATACGCCCAAACTCTTCACGATTCCATGCCATAATAATATTCTTTTACTTGCATCAAGTAAGATCACAAAACCCGTAACATTATTGTCAGTTCTGGACAAAATTCAAAAGAAGATAAATCCACCGCTTGGACTTATTTGACCAAAACTACTGTAATTCATTTTTACCTGATGCTTCAAGCTCACCAATCTTCCTCAGCCTTGATGTTTTCTTACTATATTTCCTCGATATGTGAGAAGCTAGTGAAGGAAGCTCCAGCGTTGAAAATCACGGACGGGAGAGAGCCTCGCAAATCGCAAGGGCTGATCAGGAGCGACGGAGATGTCGGCCTCGCTGGAGGCTTGATCAGTCACGGTGACAGCATGCTGGGCTGCAGGCACTCGAGAGAACTCGTTGGAAGGTTCACCAGCATTGCGGGCATGCGCGGCAGCCTCGTGGCGGGACTGATTCGCGGTGGGTCGGCGCTCCTTTGGGTTTGACTTGAGCTTGCAAAGATTGCGGGAATCTGCGTCAGTGCAAAGACCGGCTGGGTGTTACGTCGGGGCGGTTCGGATGGTGTAAGTGTTGCTGCATGGAGAAGGAGGCGAGACGCAGTGCAGCAGTGACTGGAGCCACCACGGCGTCGTCAGGACGGAGGACGTGCGGGGAAAGCCTCAGCGGCCTTGGCTTCAATGATACTCCATTGAAGAAGTGAAAGCGTGCATGAATTTTGACAGTGAGATCGGGCCTTTCACGCCTTCTTTCAAGCTCTGAATAATCCAACGAGGAACAAATTTTCACCGCTTGGATTCACGGTCTTCTACAAATCACACTTCACACTCAAATTCGAATTCTAAAATAATCCAACCAGAAGCATAATGGAGTTTATATAGGCTGACAATTAAGATTTCTTCCAAGAGTAAAAGACATCCTTGTTTCCTAATAATTCGAATCCTGAAAGATATATTCTATCTTAGCATTAGGATACTCTTCTCTTCACTTATTGTGATAACATCAAATCAATTTGCTCAATTATCCTCTAAGATTTGAATTTTGATAATAGCAAGATTAATTGCCCCCAAGTTTGCTTTTCATAAATTAATTTTCCACTTTGGCATTTCAATTATGCAATTTTCGACTCTCTAGCATCGATGATCCTGGCCAAAATTTCATGCTCTCGTAGGCTCAGTCCAATTAATCTAATCAATTTCAAAACCATTCGATTAAATTCATCCACCATCGGTCTAGTTTAAATGCAAATACATGTGGACTTATTTATTGCTAGATTTTTTATTTTTTTTGGGTCAGAAAGATAACTTCTTCATTGGTGATCCGTAAATAAAGGATTACAAGATAAACGAAGTTCAGAGCATAATATAAGCTTCAAAGAGTGCGGTGGTTGAACAATCCAATTGGACGGGAGGTGTTTCGCATTGTGGGCCCTTGCAACCCAATCAGTGGCGCAATTTTGGTCCCTGGGAATAAACTTCAGCCCAACATGTGGCAGCTCTGATAGTAGCCCACGACAGTCCTCCGTGATTTGTTTCACGGCCCACGGAGCTCCAGCCTGGCCCAAAGTTAACTGAACAGCTTCTAAACTGTCTAAGAGAACCAGTTCGCTTCGAGCGTTTGCTGTTTGCTGTCTTCTACGATTTGTACTTTCCTTCTTTAACTTGAGACAGAGGAGAGTGCTGCGGATTGCTAGGGTTTCACCCATTAGAGCAGACGGGGCAAAGATCTGGTCAGCGAATCCGTCGAGCAGCACCCCTGCACCGTCGCGCCACACTCCCGCCACCGATCCCTCCTTGGTTGAGCTGTTCCATGAGCAATCGACATTGAACAGGCTCTGAGGTATTGCAGATGAGGGCTCGCCTGTCGGTGGGGTGAAGGTAAGGTTCTGGTTCTCTGTCTTCTTGCAATTCCATTTTTGGTAGAGCTGGGAGCTATGAATCGTGTCCTCTATGAGCCGTTCTTTTTCTGTTGTTCGAGCTTGGAAGATGAGGGTATTGCGGGCCTTCCACACTGACCAAAGGACTTCGGCAATCAGCGCCTTTGCTTGCGGTTCGGCTTTGTTGGTAAGGCTTTCCCAAATCCATTTGTCGGCTCGAGTTATGTTCCGCGTCAAGTAGTTTCCTCCCAAGCGGTGGTCTGACCAAATTTGTTGTGTCCATGGGCAGAGTATAAAAATGTGTTCGGTGGTTTCGGGAGCTTCGCCGCAGAAAGGACAAGCCGTTTCAAGTATGATTCTCCACTTGAACAGGTTCTCCTTCGTTGGTAGGGCGTTTGTGCATACACTCCATGTTAAGAATCTGACTTTGGGGGATGATTGGAGGTTCCATATTTCTGACCATAATTTTTTGGGCACTTGATATGAGGAGGATGGTTGGTCAGGGGTGCAGGGTAGGCGGGTCTTGCGAGTTCTGTTATACCCGCTCTTTACTGTATATAGCCTCGATGCGTTAGCTGTCCACACAAGGTTGTCTGGGGTGGGTAGAATGCTTAGGGGTATCGTTAAGATTTCCCGTATCCGGTCCTCGTCGAAAAGGGTTTCTAGTAGGTGAATGTTCTATTGTCTGGTGTTTTCTAGGATCAATTCAGCTACCATGACCGGGTCTCCTTGATTTGCCGGGCCTCCAATTCTCCCTGATTCTAGCCATAAGTCCTCCCTGATTTTGATATTCTGTCCATTTCCAACAGCCCATCTTACTTCTGGTAATATCATGTCCCTGCCCTCTAGTAGGCTCTGCCACCCCCAAGAAGGCCTGTTTCCTTTTTTCGCAGACCAGAATTCCCCTCTAGGGAAGTAAATTCCTTTACAAATTTTACCCCACAAAGTGTCAGGGTTCTGTAGTAGTCTCCAAGCCTGTTTTCCCAACATTGCTCTGTTAAAATCCGCAATATCTCTAAAGCCTAAGCCCCCTTGGTCTTTTCTTTCTTTTAATTTGTCCCATTGTTTCCAGTGCATACCTTTTTTCAAGGTATTTTGCTTCCACCAAAAAGAGGAAATTCGTTGCTCAATTGCCCGACATAACGACAGTGGGATTTTAAAAATTGACATTGCAAACTGAGGGATAGCTTGAACTACCGTTTTAATTAAGATCTCCTTACCTGCCTTAGAGATTAGCCTTTCCTTCCACCCTGCCAATTTCTTATCCACTCGTGCTAGGATCCAGGAGAAGAATTTTTTTTTGTTTGGCCCCAGTCGGAAGGTATTCCCAAGTACTTTCCTGTTTTTTCTATCAGTGGGACTCTCAGAGCAGCCGCTATGTTCTGCTTTAAGGTTTGGGGGCAGCTTCTTTCAATGAAAATCCCTAATTTGTTGAGGTTTACCAGCTGACCAGATGCATAGCAATATTGATTTAGGGTATTTGACAGGTGTTCTGCCTCTTGAATGGTTGCATTCAAGAAGAAAATTGCGTCGTCTGCAAACAACAAGTGAGAGAGTGCTGGGCAGTGGGTATTCAGTTGGATGCCCTTCAAGCTTCCTTCAGACATAGCATTAGAAATTAGGGAGGATAAAGTGTTTGCCATAATGATAAAGAGGTAGGGGGAGAGTGGATCCCCTTGTCTGATTCCCCTAGTTGGTGCGAAATAGTCACTACTTTCTCCATTAATTCGTATGCTGAAGGAGACCGATGAGATGCAATAGCTGACCAACTGTATCCATTTCTCATTGAACGCCATTTTTGCCATACAATCACCTAGAAAGTCCCATTCCACCCTGTCATAGGCTTTTTGCATGTCGAGTTTAAGCACAGCTTGAAATTTTCGTTTCCTTTTCCTAATGCGCATATGGTGTAGAACCTCCTGTACAATGGAAATGTTGTCTTGTATTTGTCTCCCTCCCATGAATGCGCTTTGTTCTTGTGCGATTATGTCTGGTAGCCAAGGTTTCATTCTGTTTGCCATTACCTTAGCAATGACCTTGTAAGCATAATTGCAAAGACTGATTGGCCAATACTGCATAATTTCCTCAGGATTTGCTGTTTTTGGTATGAGAACAAGCTGTGTTTGGTTTATTGCAGAATCAAAAGTGCCTTGGCTGAAGAAATCATCCACCAGTCTATAGAGGTCCTCTTGGACTGCGGGCCAGTTACTTTGATAGAAGAGACCATTTAGTCCGTCTGGACCAAGAGCTTTAGTGGCACCCAATTGGAAGGCAACCTGATACACTTCTTCCCTGGAGACTTTTTCCAAAAGGGCGTTGTTCATAGTTGTGGTGACCACTTGCGGGCAATGCTCCAGTACTGGCCAGTAATTCCTGCTCCCTACTGATGTGTACAATGCACGGTAGAAATCATTGATATGTTGTTCTATGAGGGCCGGGTTTCTGCACCATGTATCTTCTCTTATGCGTAGCATTGAGATTCGGTTTCGTTGTCTTCTTTGGATGGTCGTAGCATGGAAGTATTTGGTGTTTTTGTCTCCCTGTTTCAGCCACTCTATTCTGGAACGCATGCTCCAATACAACTCCTCCTGTCTCCATAATTCTGCAATCTTTTCAACTATTTGTCTGTGTGCTTCAACATTGGAAATACCTCCCCTTGCATTGCTGATCTCGATCAGTTTCTTTTTGTAGTGCTCTATTTTGCTAGCTGCATTTTGGAAGGTTTTTTTGCTCCATTCCCCCAAAGCAGTCACTACCTTCTTTGTTTTACCCACAATCCCCTGTTGATGGCCTGTCTCATCCCTCCAAGCTGATTTAACAACTTCTTTACAATCTGGATGCTCATTCCAGAATGCTTCGAATCTGAATATTTTCCTTTTTTTCTTCCCTAAGTTGTCTAGGTATAGAAGAATAGGGCTATGATCAAATCCAATGGCGGGCAACACGTAGGCTTCGGCATTCGGAAATAACACTTGCCATTGTATGTTGCAGAGTGCCCTATCTAGTCTTTTTTGGACTAATTCAGCCCCTGCCCGGTTGTTAGACCACGTAAACGAGAATCCCTTACTTGCTATGTCCATTAGGGAGCATGAGTTGACAAAGTCGCGAAAGGACTCCATTCTATACCGATCCGCTTCATGTTTTCCTGCCTTTTCCCATTCATATAACACCTCATTAAAATCCCCTATGCAGAGCCAAGGTTCTCTGGTCTGACCCGAGTTCACATGGATGGAATGCCATAGATGTAGCCGCTCTTGATAATTAGTCGAGGCATGAATAAAAGTTATTCTCATTTTTGAGCCATCACTTTCAAATGCACATTTAATCTCAAACATTTCCTGCGTGCTCAACAACACCTCTATCTGAATCTCCTCCTCCCATAGAAGTGCTAGTCCACCCCCAATACCTGATGGATTGAATGTAGTTGAATTCTTGTACTTGAGGCGTTTTTTCAGGCGTTCAACCACCGTTTCTTTATTCTTAGTTTCCATGAGGAAAACTAAGTTGGGCCTGTCTCGAGCCACTATGGCTCGAAGATGTTGGACTGTCAAGGGATTGCCCAGCCCCTGACAGTTCCAGCTTAGTATTCTCATGTATCCTCGGGTGGCTGATTTGGGCTAGCCACCGGAGCCCTTTCCTTGACTTCATCCCACAGACTTATGGGAGTTTCCAGTAGAGTTGCTTCATCCAACAAGTTGTCTGAACAGCCTTTCTTCCCATACGGTGCAAACCTTTTCAGTTTTTTGATGGGAGGAGTTTTGTGCCCCATTTTCTTCCCTCTTCGCTGCAGTTCTTGTCCCCTTTTGCTAGTTATTTCTGGCTGATCATGTTCCTGGTATAGCTGTACCCTTTTCCCTTTTTCTGTGACTCGGGGGTCAATGGGGACAGCCTTTTGTGAGCTTTCTTGGCCCATTGAGTTGTATAAAACTAATGCCCGATCGTTGTTTACCTCAGGTGGTTGGATGGCCATGTCCACTGGGAGTTCGTGCAACTCCAACACGATTCTCTCTTATCTTTCTCGAACCGAAATCTGTTAAGCTCTCGGTTTAAGTAAAGTGACGTGCTCCTCCCATATGCCGTTACAGAGAATCTCGGATCTCCAGCTACTTTATATCTTCTAGAACCTTCTTTCGAGGTGGTTTTGCTTCTGTCACGTCACCTACCTATTCGTGACACGAAAATCGCTCTCTCATCTGCCAATCTGTAATCCGTATTATCTTTTTTTAATAAAATTCCTCATCTCATCCTTTATTATCGTGACTGACAAAAAAAAAATACTTTATTATCATACAAACAAATATACATTTGATCTAATATGACTTTTCGAGTTTTCTAGATTCTTTGCCAATTGTTGTGTACGCCAGGCTTTTAAGTCCAACCAAAGCCCCTCTTCATCTCCCCTCGAAACATTGAAGGTAAATTATTTGCCATTCACTTAAAATCATAACACTTATGTCCGTACTTGTCAATTGGGAGGATGCACTAACATAATAAAAATATAAAATAAAAAACCACACGGACTATTTCCTTGCTAAAGCATGATTATTATGGCAAAGTCAAGACTATGGGTCTTAATGCTTTGGTCCGTTTGACACATGCTCTAGCCATGTAAATCAAGTAACTGCTTTCCTATCAAATAAATGTTGTAATGGTATGACCAACGGACAATGAAGTGACTTCCTAACTAGTTTTGAAAGAAAGGCCTTGAGCAACTTATGCGTGATAGAAGCCTATGGGATGAAAAATATGTCCGGATACATGAGAACACTATCGACACAGCTTTCAATGATGAAGTTCCAACTGTTACGAAAGAATTTCGATGACAAATGAACAGAGACCAATTGTATGGGTATCACATTTCTATATAGTAGTAAAGTCGAAAATTTCTAATTAGCCTATTGAAATGTGGCCGTTTTTATCAACGTGCCCGCCATTTTCTCAAAGTGTGTCATGAACTTGAGTTTGTCTTAAACGACCCATGTTCATGGTAAGTGTGCACCAAATAGTCCTGGCCCGAACTGTGTATGAAAAAATTGTTCGGCCACGGAACTTGCATCTTAAAGCCTAGTCATATTAAATTGAAATTGAAAAAATATGAGGCCATCTAAGAAATATTGGTGAAGATTTACTATATATAATCAAGCTCAAACTTATAATTCACCAAAAACAACATTATGAATTTGCGGACGATGGGGGAGGATTACAACATAACATCCTTAACCTCAAACTTCCCAGCAGTTTCACAATTTAATATAATTGATTCAAGCTTTTTTATAATTTAATTAAATTAAGTTTCGCATCACTCAAACATAGGATTTCAAGTAGGCACCATGTACTTGCTAATGTAGTTCCCTTTAATTACCTTACAATTTAAGTTCTCGATTTGGATTTACTAATCGAATTAAACCTTTTGACATGCTTAATTAAGTCATAATAATAATTTGTCGACTCAAAAACTTCTCTCCGAACAGTCGAGACACGTTAATTATAACGGATTTTGGAAGAGAAAAATAAGAAACATGTTAATTACCTTAATGCAATCTTCCAGAAGAGGAAATTGATTCAGCAAAGACCGAGTGTAAGGGCTAGACTAATGCTGTAATGATTTGGGTCTTTAACTAGCTATCGTGAGTGAGGGAGATACCTTGATTTAAAAGGTAATGGAGGTTTCTTTCTCTCTCTCTTTTCAGAATTTGGCTAATTCGACCTAAACTCTTTTCTTTCTTTCTTTATTTCTTTTTTAATTTAAAAGGTAATGATTGATAGAAATATAGGAGGTGATGCTAGTAGCACAAAGCAAAAAAAACACATGGAAAATGGATACCAAAAACACTTGATAGTCTAAAGACTGTTATGCTAGCAAAACTCCACTAGAATTGGGTCAAGGCCAGGAAATCAAGACTCGAAATAATTCCCAAGTCGAAATTCAGGCATCTCATATACAAGCTCGAATTCCCTTCGGAAGATGAAGGGTGCGTTTGGTTTAGCTTTGCAAATGGACTTTGAGTTGAATGTGTATTTGGTAAAAAAAAACTTTTGTAATGGGCTATGAGAGTATAGTATATGTATATATATCTTCTTCTTTTTTTGAAAGTTGAACTAAACCCTTTGTTTGGTGAAAGGCTACCTTCTTTTTCAATTAAAAAATAATAATCAAGGGCAAAATCGAAAATATGAAGAATTAGTGAGGATAATTTTGGAAGGGAAAAATTAATTTTAGCATTTCGCCAAATGCTAAAAACCTAAAGTTAGTAGGAACTAGCTTTGAGCTTTTGACAATTTGAAAGTCGACTTTCAACTAAAAGCTAGCTCCAAAGCTGAACCAAATGTAGCCGAAAAGCAGGAGCCCTAGCAATCGCTCAATGCTGACAAAGAAGGATTCTTCTTCATTCAGATCAAGAACCTTGATTGGCACGACACCTGTCACGCCCCGAACCCCGAGCACGTGACAACCCCTTACCATGGTCGATTGAAAGCGATGTCCCAAGACTTGTTGATGACCATTCATTTTAATCTTTCGTTATGCACAAGCGGAAGACGAACCATCCCTAGTCCAACAAACAATCAATCAATTAATCAGGGATAGAGGGATGAACAATAGAAACCTCGACTACTCATTTATACAATTTATTGGATTAATCAACGGAGGATCGTCTTTTGAATTACAAGCCCGACAAAAGGGGCCGATCCATCCTCTAAGTCAGGCCAAAAAGAAACTAGGCTAATCCAGCTATACAGAATAAACCCTCGGGTTCAACACTACGGTCACTCGGACCCATCGGACTCGACTCCATCAGGTCGATCACTGGAGAAATGGGGACAGGATTCTCCACTGTGGGTGCACCATTCTAAAGACCTGAAAAAGGCTAACCACGACGGGTTGAGATAAAATCTCAGCGAGTTCTTCCCCTAAGCCCCGGTTAATACACCAACTTAACCTCGGGTATCTCTCTAGAACCACCTCTCACTCAACCCAACAACAAACAGCCAGCAATCAACAATCAAACCACAGACAGGGTCAACCAACAATCAAAAGTCAGTTCACATGCAACCTTACCCGGTATGCCATACCCTGCACGTTAAACCTCACTTAATGCAAGCAATGCAACCAACAATCACATAGTCGGTTCGCATGCAACCTTACCCGGTATGCCATACCCTGCACATTATAAGTCAGTACAATACACGCAATGCACATGGCCGTTAGATGATGTAGTTCATCAATCACATGCGAGTCGCACCACAAGCGATCACACCTGGCCATTGCCACATCCTGCACGTTATCAATTCATGCATGCGTGCCATAAATAATGTGATCATCTCATGCATAATCGGAACCAATGATGCCATGTTTTCTCATGCACTCTTGCATCCACACGCGTTCTGATTATTACTGCCTCATAGGGCCACAACTGAGGTGCAACGGCGCTACGGCGCCCTTCCTCTGCAGAGGCGTAACCATGCCCTTCTGTGCCTAAAAGATGTCAAGGGATATTCTCCCAATATCGCATGCCCACAGAACGTCAAGGGATACTCTCCCGAGACCGCATGCCCAATGAACGTCAAGGGATACTCTCCCGAGACCGCATGCCCACAGAACGTCAAGGGATACTCTCCCGAGACCGCATGCCCAACAAACGTCAAGGGATACTCTCCCGAGACGGTGGTTTCAACTTAGTGATCACGCAAGCACATCATCACAACCCACTTATTATCTTTGAGTATTAGCCAATGCATACATGCTTGCATATGAAACCTCAAATCATCTCTCACAAAAGCGGTTCGTATCCGGTGTCCCTCGGACAAACCATTTCTCCCACCTTTCTCATAAAAGCGGTCCATTTTCGGTGTCCCTCGGACAAACCATTTTTCCCTTTTTGTGAAATTCACACGATTCATGCGAATGTTCATGCCACGACACATCAATTTCACTTCATATGATCAAGACACATGAAATTATGCACAATTTCACTTCCGGATGAACAGTGTCGTGAACAGTAATCACGAACAGTAATCCGTGAATAGTAATTTCCGAAATTCAATTAATAATAAATTAAATTCAGAAATTAAATAAAACATTGATTAAACATAAATTAATCGATCAATTAAGCTAAACAAGCTTAATTATCACATAATCCACAAATAAGCACAATTAAGCATAATCAAACATAATTAAGCAAGATTAAGCTAAGCTAATCTTAATCACCTATCTAACCACCTATATTAGGGCTAATACAACTTAATTAACCCTCCTAAATCAGCATTAACACTAATTAACCCAACCCTAAGCAAGTTTAGGCACTAAATAAGGATTAGGGGCTAAACTCACCCGTTAAGCGGGCCGGAGACATGGACGTGGTGGCGGCGACGAACCCAACACCCTGGGACATCTCTCTCGACACTCCAAGGTGGTCCCAAGGCGGAAATCAGAGCAAAAGCTTCTGCTCACACCCCCAACTTCAGAAAACAGCACTGCCGGAGGAGGACGAAGCTGATTGGAGTTGAACGGGCTGCCCGGAGCTCCGGCGAGCGGCAGGCCAGCGATCAATGGCACCTGGGGGTCGAGGGGGAACCACTTGTGGCTGGGATGGGTGGTGGTGTGGTTGGAAATGGAGGAAAACAGCAGCAAAGGCGAAACTGTGCAGTACTGCGTGAACAGTAGGCGGTCGGCGAGCAGCCGGCTTCCGGCAGCCGTACGGATTGTCGGCGGCTCATTCCGGCGATCGGCCAACGCTATCTGAACGGAAATTCTCTTCTGAACACAACGGCAGGTGGCACGGGCCGAGATTCCAGTGGGAAGGCAATGAACAACTCGGATTTCGGAGGAAGGTCAGAAGCTGAAAATTGCAGGAAGAAGGGAAACAAGGGGAGAGAGGGCTGCGATTTGTGAGGGCTGAAGGAGGAGGAGAGAGAGAGCATTGAGGGCTTCAATTCAACTTCACTAAGGGCATTAAATGCCTTCTCCAATTCCCCAAGCAAGTGACATCATCTTCTCTCTCTTCCTTTTGACTTTTCTTCAAAATATCTTAGGGCATTTTGGTCATTTCCACCTTGCACATTTCCCAATCTGCCCTTGGGCTGGAAATGAAGGGTGGGCCTAAGAAACGGGCTGGAAAATGAATAGGAACAGGCTTGGGAATTTCTTGGGCTCGAATCGGCTCAAGGTTAGACAATAGGCTCGGGAGGGTTAATGATCGGTTTGGCCCAGCGGGCTCACTTGCTTGTCTCGGTCTTCCACAATGGCTGTCCCACCTTGGGCGTGAGGCCCACACTGTTCTTACTCGGCCCATATCCTCGTAGGCTCGTTTCCTCGGTCCGAAAGTCCCTTTTCCAAAAACTCGACTCATCTGACACTGTCGACTATCTAAGAACCATCGTCCAAAAGTCCGTCTCGGACATTCCCGAAAATTCAAAGTCCAATCTTGGATTCTCATGCCTTGTCAATTTCGCCCAAATGCCATTTTGGTATTGCTCGGACTGACAGGCGGCTTTGACGATTCACGCGTAACCGACTTGTGCCAATTCACGTTCAAGACTTCTCGACATATGGACGTCCTTGACTACATGAAATGGCGAATGATTGATTATTATTTCAAAGTACATGATTATCAGGGATCGACATAGGGCCATTCATGGGTTCGATAACAGTAGACGGAATCACCCGTTATTCCATTATTTCTGTCCGTGAATCGACTTATAGTCGTCCTTAAAATCGGTCTGCATGACTACAGGATCATCCTTACGCAAGTCTCACGGTCGAGTCGTTTTCCCAGGTCGAGTTCTTTAGTTGCACGAGTTCTATCCTCTCTGCCTTTCCCCTCAAGGTCAGTATCTCAAGAGTGATCAATTCCGAGTGAGATCAACCAATAATGCATTGACGAAATTAACATTCATTCCTCCCTCAAAGGACTTGAATTTCAGGATGTCACAACACCGGCCCTTCCCAGTTCAAGGGACTCCAGAGCAAGCGCAAGGCTGTGTTCCCTACCTACTTGCCGGGATAGTTTAGGCTATAGATTATAGATTATAGATATATTTTATTTATGTAAAGATATTTATCTATATGCAACCTATGGACATATTTAATGTATAAAATGATCGCATTTGTATCTATACTTATTTATTATAGATTTGATTGGAAAAAAAAAAGTCAACATTTTGTCTTGTATATTTACACCTTTCCTTATCAAGTTTCTAGACTTTTAATTTGTTCTACGTTCACAAAATTTTTAAGCAAATTTATCCAGCACTAAATTCAACTAAATTAAGCTTATATTGACATTTGGCGGCACCAAGAATGATGTGGAGAATATATACGAATGCTCATGTGGATATGTGTATGGAATGGATAAAAATTAGCCAATATGTGCAATCACAGGGATGTCCACATAAGAACAATTCTATCTAGGTTACATTACGATGTCATTCGACAGTCTCATTTTGTGTGGATTTGGTCTTGGATGGATGGACCCAATTAGAAAATTTGTAAAAGTAGAAGAACATGATTATACAAATAAAATACATAAATTTAATAGGAAAGAATAGGCGAAGGATTGAGGATGAAATGTCTGTGTTCCTAGTTACCGTTGCCTACAATTTTTAGAGGAGCAACCATCAAATCCATTTGTAATGCTGACACGCATTATATTCGCAGGATGCAATCTACACTTCTCGGGAGGATTCAAGATGTAATGGAGCAAATGGAATATGTCTCGCTGGCTTGGTTAGCCATTTGAATAACGCGGTGCCCCAAACATCCTCTTTGAGCTCATTAGGAATGCTGCCGACCTTGCAGCACGAGCAGTTTGATGCGCATTGTATCATTCTTCAAGCGTAAGCCGGACCATTTTGACAGTCCCATGGGCTTTGTGACAATTGTCAGAGACTATTTCCTTCCTTGACCCCATTCTTTTGAATAATCATTCATTTTCTCTAACCATGCCCTTAATATAGGCAGCATATGATCTTTTAGCGAAGGTGCTCCCGTTAGGATATCAAAAACCAAATCAAACAAAAAATTTCATGTCTTTTCGGTTTGGATCTCATTCAGTTTGGATAATAGGTTATTTGGTTTGTTCAATTTGGGTTTTGGTTATTTTATTTTATTTTACGTTTTGTGAAAAACGCAGATCAAAACCAAACCCCTTGCAATTCGTTCGAAAACTTGAAAAAACCTTTAGTTTCCGATTATCCCTCTCTCTCCCCCTCATTTCTCCCAAGACAATCACCTTCATTGCGGATTCCAACTACATGGCCGGCAAGACCTCATCGGTTTAGAGCACCGGCAGCGCGCGTCTGATGGTGGAGACTAGGACTGCCGCACGAAGGTCGATCATCTACAAATATCGTTTCTCGTACATATTTTCTCATTATTTGCAGAATAAAATTCCCAAAAATGAAAAAAATTGCAAAGAAAATGTGTTTTGTGGCATCGGTATTTGTAGGGATGTCATAATTGAACTAACAACCCGAACGGAATCGAAAATTTCGTGCATTTAAGTTTGGTTTGGGTAATGAAAAATAACCTCTATTTTTTTCATCGAGTTAAGTTATTTTTGTTCGCTTCCTTTCATAACCCAACCCGTACCACCGAAGCATAATATAATTATCCTACAGACTATCTTATGGCTTAACTTCTGAAACCCTGAACTCTTGGACACGGGCTACTGGCTATTGTGCCCACCCCAAATACTCTCTTGACTCGACTCGCTCTCCGTCCAACCGACTCGCTCTCATGCTGCCGCACACCCATCCTCTCTCATCGTCTCTCAGCAATATCGGTGCCTCTTCTCGTCAGATATGGTTCTCTCCAGGTACTGTTCACGTCTGCATGCATGTTGTCGTTTATGTTTCTCAAATTCCTAGTCTTAGTCCTCTCTTTGCATGGTCAACAAGTGAAGACCAAGAATCGGCATCATTGCCTAGTGCTCGGCCTGCTTTATTGGGTAAAAAGCAGCAAACATTCGCGCACAGGCGAACCATGTGAAGATCTCATCGAATCTGAAAAGCACCATGTAGAATCTAGCATTGCTGAGCCTTGTGTCGGTAGATTACTAGATCGCAAGTTCTAATCGCAAAAATANTAGTCTTAGTCCTCTCTTTGCATGGTCAACAAGTGAAGACCAAGAATCGGCATCATTGCCTAGTGCTCGGCCTGCTTTATTGGGTAAAAAGCAGCAAACATTCGCGCACAGGCGAACCATGTGAAGATCTCATCGAATCTGAAAAGCACCATGTAGAATCTAGCATTGCTTAGCCTTGTGTCGGTAGATTACTAGATCGCAAGTTCTAATCGCAAAAATAACAACCACAATGGTCTTGTCTGTCCTTATTAATCACTGTGTCGTCGTCACTGGAACAGTTTCACATTTGTATGATGAACCCAAGATTGCTTTACTAAACTTTACCTTGTGAGAAGGACCAACATATAGAAAAGGGGAAAACCAAATGCTTGAACTAAATCAAGTTGCAATTAGGTTTGGTTCGGGACAGAACCGAAGTGAATCAAGAATTCTCTTTCCTTATCATCAATCGGATTACTGTTGACACCCCTATTGAAAACTTGCAATCTTTTGAGACCATTTTGCCTCACAAGTTGAGCTGAAAACTTTAAGTTAAATATTTGAAATCATTCAATATAGGACTAATCGATCTGCTTCTGCTTTAGAAATCATAAGTAACTATTACTTTTGAATTTGTTGTCGGAGAGAGGAGCACCCACTTATCCATCTTTAACTATTGCAGTTTCTGCTACAGGGAAAATATTAGAGTTTCTTTAGCTGAAATCAAGAGTCGATAATGTGCAAGTGTTCTGCATGAGTTTGTCATGTGGAATCTAGGCAAACCAAACAACCTCAGCGTAAGCTTTAATGTTTCCTACTTCAGTATGCACATGTGTTTTGATTGTTAACATTTGAGGAATTTTATTGTTGTTGTTTGGGCCGAAAATCAACAGCCGCTCAAGAATGAGTCTATCTCGATTGTCACCAATGATAGATCAAGGACAGCTGGTTTTGCAATCTAACAAAGCTTATTTGGTGTCAGCGTCGATTGTCAACATCAATGTTGGCTTGATTAGAGCTCATTGAGGAAGAAATCCCAGAGTCGAGTCTTGGTGAGGAACTCAAGGAAGAAGATGACTTAGAAAATAATGGGTCTAAGATTGGACTTTAGTAGTTAGAAGACATACGAGGGCATGACAATCCACTTTGTTCAACCTCAAGATAATGATAGGCACACCCAAGTACTGAACTAGAAGAGAGGATCTAAAGCCAATAGCTTGTAGAATTTGATCTCTAATGGCCAATGTGCCACTCGAGATAAAGACTTCACTCTTGTCGGCATTCGGAATCAAGCCACTCCAAGAAGAAAACTTATCAAGCCCATCCTTAATGCAAGTGATTGAGGCAAGACTCGCTTCACTGAACAGAAATACATCATCCGCAAAAAAAAGATGTGAAAGGCGAGGAGCCTTGCATCGCTAGTAATACCGATACTCCGAACGCGGGGTATGGGAGTTGATGATCCCTGTAAATATCTCCATAGCCAAAGTGAAAAGGTATGGGATATAAGGTCTCCTTGCCTCAAACCACGACCACTAGCAAAAAAACCATGAAGTTCACCATTAATAGAGATGGAGAATTTCGAAGTGCGAACACATACCATTATTAGTCTTATGAAATGGTTTGGAAACCCGAAAGCTTTACGAGTTGATTCCAAGAAATCCCAATTAAGAGTATCATAAGCTTTCCTAGAGTCAACTTTAATAGCACACTTTGGGATGTACGGATCAGTATGAAACCTACAAAATAGTTCTTGAGCAAGGAGGATGTTGTCACTAATTCTCCTCCCTTTAACAAAAGCAATTTGAACCAGACTAATGATGTCTGGAAGAACCACTGCAATACACTTCAAGAGAATCTCGATGTTGTGCTTGTAGATAGTATTGCAATATGCAATAGACTGATAATCTGAAACTGACGTAGCATTAGGGATTTTAAGCACCAGAGCAATGATAATATTATTAATTTCCCAAAGCATGCATCCATACTCAAGAAAATCCAAAACTACTTCAGCAACTGAGGGGCCCACCATGTCCCAGTTCTTTTTGAAGAAATCTGAATTATAGCCATCAAGGCCCGAGGCTCTATTCCGAGCAAGTGAGAACATGGCATCATAGATCTTCGACAGTAAGAAGGGTTGAGATAAGAATGTTACTTGGTCTTCATTGAGTGGAGAAGGAATGACCTTTATGAGCTCCTGTATGGATGGGTCTCAAAGGCACCTCAACCGGAGCTAGGATATCCTGGAAGTAAGAAACAAATTGCCCTTGGACTTCCCCCGAATCAGTAACCAAATGACCAGAACTGTCCAAGACTGATATGATCCTGTTATGTAAACGCCGATGATTAACCAATTGGTGAAAGAACTTGGTGTTTTGATCCCCTTCCTTGAGCCATCAAATTCTGGATTTTTGCCTGTAAAAGGATTCCTCCAAAGTTCTGAGCACATAATAGTTCTTGATGTGTGTCGCGACCTATTTTTTCCATCCCAGATGGGGGAAAGGAATATCTGAATAAATAGGTCTAGGGGTATTGTCCATAGGGCGGGTCCAGGACCCTTATTGGAATAGGCTCTCCCAAGCCCATACCCCGCGTGACATTGGGAGTTCATGAAAATTATCAAATAAGGAGTCGCCACTAGCCTATTGGGGTCGGCTAGAAACCAAGCAAGGCATGGGAGAGTGCCTCACTTTCTACGCAACCAAAAAATCTAGGGTCGGGGACTTGATTACACTAATTAGCCAATTAGTGCCCTTTCGGTACCTAATCTTGTTCATTTCAAAAGGACTTTTGTCAAGCAGTTTGGATTGATCTTAGACTTAACCACTAACATGTGAGGTGATCATGCGGGTACACAGTTATCAAAACAACAATAAGCAATTAAAGAAAACATTCAATAAATTGCAAGAGGAAATAAACACCTAGCATCAAGAGATAAATAAATAGCAATCCTAATTAAACTAAGGGAAAACCATAATCATCGCATCATAAGCATGCAATCAAGGGCAATTGTATTTGAGGATACTTAAAACCCTAAGGTAAAGCCGTAAGGGCTTACTCAGTTTTGAGCACAACTTTAGACCGATGATTCTCCGACAATTTTTTAAGAGAAAATGGTCCAAGAATTATTTTAGAACCTTTTGGAAAACTCTAAAACAAACTTGGAGTTTTTGGGATTTTTGAAATTTTTTTGGAATTTTCAATATTTTAATATTTTCTGATTTTTTTAATAAAAATAATATTTTTTTTTCGAAAATCTTCATAAATTTTCAAGATTCTGAATTTCCCTTGAATTTTCTGAAATTTCGAAATTTTTTATAATTTTTTATAATTTTTTTAATGTTTTTATATTTTCTGATTTTTTTTTTTAAAAATTTTAATAGATTTTGTTTTTTAATAAATAATTCGGACCGGGTCAAAGGACCCGGCCCTACTAGACTGACCCGGGCCCTGTCGGTCTGGGTTGGGCCAAAGTAACCGGGCCGCACTCTCCCTCCAAAGCCCGCTCGAAAAATAACAAAATTAAAAGCCCACAAAATTAAATAAAGACAGCCCATTCCCAAGTTTTGCTCTCGGCCCAGCCATTCCCCCTAGGTCTGGCGCGGGTCCAGGCCCGCTCGACAAAGCCTCGGCCCAGCCCCTTCCTTATTTTAATTTCTAGCCCTTTTGTTTTTTTTTGTCCTTTTCTTTTTGTTCTTTGTTCTTTTTTTTTTTTTTATGGCCTGGTCTTCTTCTTCATGCATGCCCAACGTCCTCCCCCTCCGAGCGTGCCTGCAGCTGCTTCGCCGGGCCAACGCCGGCGCCGCTACGAGGCCTGCCCATCCCTCGGAGGTCGTCATGTCATCGTCCGGCGTCGGTTGTTCGGTCTGACCGACGCCATCACCGCCGGCCCCTAGCCGGCCGGTGTTTTCGAAGGTCGCCGGAGGAGACAATAAACCGAGACACTAAGGACACCCTCAGTCAAACTAAGCCGAAATTTCACTGACCGGACAAACAAACCCCCCTAGGACACCCTCACGAAGTCAGACTGGCAATGGTGACTCGGTGTCTACCAAACAAATCGAAATCGGCGCCGGACCTCACTTGGGCATTTCGTCAAACAGTTAACGGGTACTATCAAATTCGAAGGTTTCCGGCTCAACCGAGCCTCGAACATGCTTTAGGGGTCTTCGAACATGGCATACTAGGAACGTGGGAACAAAATGCAAGGGCTACAAGGGCCGGGGCTTGCGCGAGCCGGACGGCCGTGAGCTCCGGCCTGGTGCGCCTAAAACGGAGCAAGGGCAGAGCTAAACTTACCTGGTCAGCCCGAGGACGTCGCCGAGGAGGTCGTCAAGTGCGCCGCTAAGGGTCCCTCTCTTCGTCGCTCGTATTTCCTCTCTCGAGCTCTCCCTCCTTCTCGGAACCTTCCTCTTGGCTCTAAGAGCTTCGGCGAAGTGGAAGAAGCTGCGTCGGCGGCTCGTCGGTCGCGTTTGAGACGCGGCGGGCACTCTCCTTTTCCCTCGAGCCTCACCTCTGTCCCGGTTTTTTTTTTTAGAACAGCCCTTGGCTCTCTCCTCCTCCGTCCTCTTAGATCTGCGTTTTTCTCCTTGTCTCCAGTTTTTTTTCTCTCGAGCACCCTCCCAGCTCTCGCTCGGTCCTCCGTTTTTCTTCCCCCGTTTCTTTTCTCTCTTTTTTTTCTCCTCCTGCTGACTGGCTCCTGCTGCTTTGCTTCTGCTGCCCTCTTGCTATTGCTTTCTACTGCTGCCTCTCTGCTCTGACTTGTCAACCTCCACTGCTGCCACCTGCTGCTTTGACCGACTTGCTGCTCTCTTTTCTTTCCCTGCAGGTGCAGCGCGTGGAGAAGAAAGAAGCAAGAAGAAAGCGAACGACTGGGTCGGGAAAGGAAAAAAAAAGGAAAGAAGAAAAATGGGCCAAGCCCATGCGGGGGGAAAAAGAAGAAGGGAAAAAGGGCCGGGTAGGCCCAAAATTAGCCCGGACCCACTTTTTTTTTTTTAATTTTAAAACTAGTGATGCAAATGCTCCTAATGTCTATATGCAATGTAATTTTAATGAAAGAATGTTTTGTTAAGAGATTAGAAACTAATCTCTAATTTTCCAATGTAGTTAATAAATGCTGAAATAAATCGCCAAAATTTAAGTGTCAACAATGTGGAGATGCTCAAGATCCACTAGTTCACTATTTTGAGGGTCTTACAGTAGCACATCCTGAGTAGTGAGAAGGGCCCACTTTGCATCGACTGCTCTCATAGTGATATCCGAATATGCCTCCCTATTGAGGAGCTTCAGCCGGCCTTTAAAGAGCTTGAGGCGGCTATAAAGTTTAAACATTGATGAGCCTTGTCTTTGTGCTTCCCAAGCTTGGGAAACTATCATGGAGAAATCTAGGTGGTTCATCCACATATTGAAGAACTTGAAAGGCCTACGTCGAAAATTAGGTGCAAGGATCCTCACTACCATTGGTGTATGGTCCGATATGCCCGAGACAAGAAATGACGCTTCAAAGAAGGAGAACAACGTGCACTAGGTATTAGTTTTCTGTTTACACCGGAGAAGGATGACCAAATGAACCTGAATCCCATGTACCTTAGATCAAAGAGCTCAGCTTGTTACAAGTATTCCTTGAACTCATCAAAGGCAGGAATCCAAATATCCGAGCTACCCATACGATCCGACGAGTCCAGGATTGCATTGAAATCATCAACCACTATCTATGGGCTATCCTTAAGAAATGAACCTAATCGAATCAGATTATTCCAAAGAGGTCTCCTAGAAACAAAAGTGTGCTCCCCAAAAGCGCCATGAATAATCTGATTAGACATATATTGAACATTGAAGTCCACCAAAAGTGGGTTCTAACCAACCCAAATGCAACCATGGACAGAATATTCATAATTTGCAGTCCAAACCCAACCAGAAAACAAGCCAGAAGAAATAATACCAAACCGGAGAGCTAGAACTTTGGTCTCAATCAAGCCAACACAGCATAAATAATTGGACTTCACAAAATTCTTGACTTCAGATTGTTTGACCGGGTCTACAAGACCTCAGACATACCAAAAACCAAAAATCATATAAATAAGCTAAAAATCAAGATAGGGAGGTTTACCTCCTTTTTCATATGCCCCCAGCGGGCAGCCGATATAGGCTTAGAAGATGGAGATACTAGCTTGGGGACTAAGCTACCAATAAGCTCAATCTGCAGCATAGGGGGTTGAGCAGATGGTGTGTCCATCCCTTGAGAGGGCAATGAAGGTTTCACAAGTAATTACGCCTCACTTGGATTAACAGCTAGGCTTAACTCATCATCTAAATCATCCTCCAAGGAGAAAGAAGTTAGGGTGCATGGGTCCACCAATCCTTTAGCAGTTTATAATGGTGGAGGGGGCTGAACCCGAGTAGTGGCCTTTTTCAACATGTTTTTAACCAAATTTGAAGCTGTAGGCCTTATCGGTATTGGTCGCAAAGGCTAAGCATCTTTCTTCTTCTAGCCTCTTACTTGCTGCTAATCTTCTACCATAGCAACCTCCACATTAGCAGATCGAGGCAAAGGAGAGGAGCCATGACTAGCCAGTGCAGCATCCTCCATAACAGCATTTCAGACTAGGGAAGGGGGGCTTTACCAGCCACATCAATAGGAGCCACAACAGCAAATTGCACCAATAGAAGGAGGTCTATCCTAGCCATGATAGTAGCGTCCAAAGTAGCATAATGAACCGGGGGGGTTCTGATCAGGCTCAATAGCAGCAACTACTACAAAGGTTTGAGACATAGGAGGGGGAGACGCCAACATAGTGCTTCGGACCAAAGGAAAGGTGGCTTGATCAGCCTCTGTTGCAGCAGCGAGTCTAGTAGTACAAGACAAAACAGAGAGGCCTTGAACAGCCACATCAGTAGAAGGAGGGGGTCCTCGAATTGCCACCATAGACTCCACAGCAGCCCCACCAATAGCAACCTTTATAGCAGCAGCAAGGGATCGACTTCCATCAACCATAGCAGCAATAACCATGGGAGGGGGTCCTTGGACATCTTTCACTGGACACTTGTGCCCAAATGTACCACAAGTTTTGCAGGAGATCGACTTCCACTTGTATTCAACATCCACCATTCTTTCTTCCCCATTCAGGACAACTTTCAGAGAATCACAGCATTCCTTAGTTGTTGTAAGTTCGACACAAACCCCCGCAAACAATATCAACTTTAGTTGCTCCGTTCGTTGATCTACATACAAAGGTTTACCAACAAGACTAGCAACAACCCTTAGACCCGGGGCAGACCAGAGTACATAGGGGAGATTTTTAAGCCTTATCCACACTGGGACCAAGGTATGAGTACCTTTACGTAGCTCTAGCATGGGATGCCATTGACTGGAAGATTAGAGGCACCTTTGCCATAGTTAATGGTTCACCTTCAACCACCTTTCTCTGAAATTCATTATCCGGGATATGAAAGAAATAGAAGCCTTGATCATTCACCTTTACCTCCCTTAAATGGTTACCCCAGAGATGCTTCAAAGCAGTCTCCACCATCTTAAAAGGGAGTTTCTTCCCAACAAAATATCCGACTAAGCACTTAGTCCATAAAGGATCAGTAGCTTCCATTACCTCTTCCGTGAAATGCACAACATTTTCCTCATTAGTAGCAAGGGGTATAAATGAAAGAGAGTACCCTTTGGTGGTAGATTTTGCCGCATTTGCCCAAGAACGAGCTGCTGAGGTCGAAACCCCAGTTTTTTGAAGCATGGAGGCCTGGTTTTGTTTAGTTTCTTGGCCATGCTTGACTCCAGCATCACCCAAACCAAGCGTGTTTGGTTCTGTTCTACCTTCTAAGGTGTGCCCCTCAGCTACAAAAACCAAAGCAGCTACATTACCTTTCGCCGCTCAATCCCAGTTTTGGAGTCGAGCAGCCAGAGGTCTACTTTGGCTACGGGATTGACCTCTCCCCATGCTAAGATGGGGGTTACAAACTACAAAAGCCCTCGCAATTGCATTCACAGAAATACCAGAAGTACCGGCAACACCCATGGAAATACTAATTTTGGAGCCCTAGCATCACACTTCCAAGATGAGGGGAAACGGGGGCTTACCAGGGCAAATGGTTGTGGAGGTTCTGTAGGATTGAACCAGCTCTACATTTCCTCCAAGAATCAGCCACAACCGGCGCTAGAAACTGCCCGGACGAAGGAGCTTTGTATTGGCACTACAGTAGCAGGGGAGGCAGAACCCGAGAGCAAAAGGGAGCGGTTGGTTGTTATATGTTTAATTTAGTCCTCATATTTCATGAAAATTCTCAATGTTGTCTTTGAATTTGAATTAATGGAAAGACTATATTGAAGATTTTTTTATAGTTCAGAGACTAAGTTGAATATTACAAAAATTTTATGGACTACATTAAACAAATTAAAAAACGTTCAGGAATCACATTGCATATTTGATTAAAATTCAAAGATCATTTGACTCATTACCTCATAAATTTAATTTGAATATTGTATTCTTCAATCTAGAAACTTGAGCAAAATCACATGCATATAAGCAATATTGAGTATATAACTCATGCACCATACTATGGAGAGTGACTAATGTATTTGCAGTCTTCAAATATTAAGGTAATTTTCCAGCACCTCGCTTAATTTTGTAGCTTCTTTGGAGTAGTAGGTTCTAGTGAGGATGCGCTTCACATTACCTAAGTAGCCATGTATGATGAGCCCCTAGGGGATTCTAGCATGTTGAGGACCCTAATGGTGAGCAAGGCCAAGGGGATTGCTCTCACACTAAGCATGACACGCCAACTAAGGTTGAGGGGAGCTTGAAGTAGCCATAGTTGAATAGGCCAGAATTGTGCCATTATTGAGGAACATCTAAACCACCTAAATGACATATAAAAAAGCAAGTAATTTTCTTTTTTTTTTAGCTTTTCACATAACAAGAAGAATGCTAGCTTAACACAAAAAGGAAAAAATTGATGACAAATAAAAAAAAGAAAAATGCTATAAAATAGGGAAAAAAAGAAAGAAGAAAAGGAGTGAGTACGTAAGGGAAGGAAGTTAGGGAGTTGTGAAAGAAGATGAGTAAAACCTCAGCGATGTAGACTAGGACAATTATAGGACATAGCCGACACCAATGTTTTCAAGAAAGTGGCCTATTAAAAAGAAGGCATAGCTAGGGAAGCCTGTGAGGAGAGGCTCCATGAATAAGATCATACTCACCAACACGATCATATAGCGATGGTCTTTCCAATAAGAAATCCACCTCGCCATTATTGATATGAGGAGTGGTAACACCTTAAGGAGCTCAGAGCCTCCGATTGAAAGTTAGCCATCTTCAAGTCCTTTTTATGTGTATTGTTGCCCCACTCATCACTTTCATGTTTGCAAAATTCTTTTTTAAAAAAATAAAATATTATGTATTATCACAATGTTCCCACATAAATTGTAATCAAAGTGTGATTACGATTTACGTGTGAACATTGTGATGATAAATAATATTTTCTTTTTAAATTTTTTGTATAGCCATGAAAGTGATGAGCAAGGCGACAGTACACATAAAAAAGGACTTGAAAATAACCAACATTCAGTCAAAGGCCCTAATGAGTGTCCCTGCTACTCGGGTCAATAATGGCAGGGTGGACCACCAACTAAAAAGACCATCGCTACGCGATCGTGTTGGCAAGGGCCATTCTATTCATCGGGCCCATCCTCACGAGCTTCCCAACTACACCTTCCTCCTGATACGCCACTTCCTTGGCAACATTGACATCGATGATGCTCTGATAATCATCCCATCTACATTGCTGAGGTCTCCTCAGCTTCTTCCACGGCTCCCTAACCTCATTTCTTGAAGTACTCATTACTTTTCTTTCTTTTTCCCCCATTTTTAAAGCATCTTTTTCTTTCTTTTTATTTTTTATTTTTCATCAATTTTTCCCATTTCATGTTGAACCTGCATTTTTCTTATTACAAGAAAAACTAAAGTAAGGAAGGTGCTTGCTTTTTTATACATTGTTTTGGTGGTTTAGATGTTCATCAATGTCGGCACCATTCATGGCTACATCTTCAACTATGACTTCATCTCAACCTCAGCCAATGTGTCATGCTTAGCGTGGGTGCAATCTCCTTGGCCCTACTCGTTATCAAGGTCCTCAACATGCCAGAATCCTTCGGTGGCTCATCATGCAAGGTTGCCTAGGCGATGCGAAGTGCGTCCTCAACTCATATACATAATGAATGTGCTAGTTTAGATTGATCCTAACCAAATGACTATGAATTACTTCTCTATTTAATAAAAGAATAGAATATTATTAAACCCAATAATAAGTAAGAAGAGAAAATCTCAAATTAGTGATTTGCTTAAACTTACTGTTATTTTTATTATTCAATCGCTATAATATCAACAATTCCATGAGTTTGGGCTTTTGTTTTAGACATAAAAACATCCTTTTCCATATCTTTGAATACAACCCATAAGGGTTTGTCTGATCTTTGTACATAAATTTTTGTGATGATTTTGCATAGTTTCAGTAGTTCTTTTGCTTCCAAGATAAATTCTCTCATTTGTGCCTAATAGAAAGAATTCTCAGATTGATGTATCATTACCCTCATAATATTGAGGGACTATATTGCATATTGAGGTAAAGTTCTGACCAACACTGAATAAATTGAATGATTAGAGATGACATTTCGGATTGATTAAAATTCAGGGACTTCCCTTAAATTTTTGATCCATCAATATCGTGACCTCCTCAAAGATGCCCCACCAAGAGATTGGATTGATGGATGATAAAGCATAAACTTAACTCAAACTTTCCCAAGCCCGTACCAATTCGCAACTTAAGGTTCGAGTTATTTAATATGCAAATCAATTTCAGTCAAAAGTAGCCATTAATCTACTTTTTGGTGGTCGATTTGTAACCAAAATATTGGGAGATTTACTTTAGTTCTACAAACTAAAGATTTTGAATTCGGGGACTTGATCACAATCAATTACTTTAACACCATTTCGGTACATTTTTTGTGTTATTTTTAAAAAAATATTTTTCTGGCAACTTAAATTAATTTTAACCTAATCACTAACATGTGAAGTGATCATGTAAGCACAACCATTAATGTAAAACTCAAATAATCAAAGCAATGAATAAATTGCAGATATAGAGAGGAATTTACTCATCTTGAAGCAATGTAAGTGTTTGCAACAAGTATTAATGAGAAACACATTCAATCTAGATATGATTTCTAATTACCATGGAACTCCACTCGTATATCTTCTTTTTTGGGTTTTCTTATATTTAAATAAAAAATAATTTATATGTAATGTGTGATACTAATCTAACATGACATGTGACATACAATTTATCTAAATGTCTTATTTAAATGGATATTTTAAGATGACAGGCAAATACTCAACTACATGACTTAAATCTAATGATAGGCAAAGATCGACCTAAATCTATCTAATATAACATGGATTGAATGAATTTAAGTACACAATCACTAAATGACATGCAATCAATGACATGACATAGATGAAGATGATGCGACACTAGTAACGTAGCAAAGTGACATTGCATGTATGAATTGCGGCATGCTAACATGGCATGTATGAATTGCGGCATGATGACATGGGACATATAAATGACATTGCATATGATGTGTAATTCATGATATCTAATCCTATGCACGTGATATTATTTTTGTGATTTTTTTTATAAAAATTCGTGATTAATAAATAATGGAAAAATAATTATCTTAAGTGCGATATTATTCAATTGTAGTTAGGAAATAATTTGAATTAAATCTTATTTTTATCAAGTAATTACCCTAACTAGATAGATATTATACCGACATGTGATCTAATCTAGATAATGAAATTTATTTATGAAGAAATGTTATCTGAAAAAATATATTATAATCTAACGGGCAACTTTTTTTGTATCTTTAAGATGAGAAAAGCAACCCAAAGCAAGATAAGCATTTGAACACTCGAGATATGCTCAAAAACCAAAGTATATCATCCAAAATTTGAAAAGGGAAACAATATCATACAACTTGAAATTTCATCCCAAATAAAATTGATATTCTAATCTTAGGCCTTAATGATCAAGATATCATTTCAAACTTGCACCATCAATAATTTTATCTAAAGCCTTATAGATTCAAATTAAAGATCATAAATAGTTATAGATTGCAAAAGTTATTCTAATTGGGATTGTATCTCACTTGATGGATTTGAATTAGATGTCAATCACTGAATAGGAATTAGACTGCAATATCAACAAATTATGCAATGAAATAATTGAATTGACTTATGGATTAGATTTTTACCTGATTCAGAGTTATCATTTCCAAATTTGAACTGGTGAGGGGGTGACTCGTGGACATGCACGTTGGTTGGCAATAGATTTCTCGGCCAAGGTGGGGCTCATGGCTGATTGTAGGTTCTCGTAGTGGTGTGAGACTAGAACGCGATGAGGAGTTTGTAAGGTGATGGCTCTCGACTTCCATCAGCATCGATATTTTATTCTACTTTTATTCACCTAATCAATAGTATATGATACTAATTGCAATTCCCCTTTGGATGATTAAGAGAAACGCTCACTTTATATGTAAGATGCCCCTAGTGAACACGCAAATCTATTGAGCAATTCGGTAAACTTAAGTAATTCGATGTTCCGCTACTTAAATTAATCATAAATTGCCATCAATGAATAAATCGAGCTACTAAAGAAAATAAGAAAGTGGCATCGTATTTACTTTGCCTTGACATTTATTTGTTGAGCTTACTTGTCTTAATTTGTATATTTTGTCTGCTATTCTATTGTAGTGAAACGATATTTCCATGACTAAAAAGTATTCCTTCCCCATCATTTACAAATTTTATGTTTTGATTAAATTACTTTACCCTCAAAGCTCATCCACAATTTCCATGAAGTATTTTAAAGTTGTCTCCGTCAAAATAATTAACCAAATGTATTAAGAAAAGTCAGCGAATGAATAGAATTTATGGCATTTGATTTTAACTCCCTATCAATTAATTGTAGCGTTGAGTTATGTGAATTCTTAACCTATATAACCTAATCAAATTCTAACTAAAGGAATTCGGAGCTGTGGATTGTATTGTTATGTGTACACCGTAGAGGACAAAAAAGTATTCTGGTGATACAATAGACTACGGTTTCATTCATTTCAAGACAACATATTAATCAATGTATTGAAGTTCTTTGTCAATTTTAAAATTTGGTATTCTAGAGACTTATATTAATCAATGTACCGAAGTTCTTTGTCAATTTTAAAATTAGGTATTCCAGAGATTTTATGTTGTGGCATCATACTTCTTGTTTGAATGCCTATTGTTGATTATCAGTTTAGTGTCAATTTTCTCTCTTGTAAACAAGATATTCGATGTAAATTGGAAAGGTTAGGAAGGGAATTATGTGTAAAAAATTCAGCTATGTTTTGAACCCGTACCAAGATGAGCTTAAGCTATTGTAAAAAATAAATGATTGGTTTTTCATTGGAAAAATCAACGGCGTGGTCTTTTTTATTTCCTTGTTTTGATTTCACACCGAAGCTGTGTAATAGTTTCACATTTTTTATTGAGATTATAGAAAAGAGATGGGATTGACTGTTTCTAGTAGTATATATCCATATATCGTTAATTTTTTATATTAAGATGATTTTGGATTAAAGTTTTCAAATATTAAGTAAAGGACTAACTAAAAATTTGCATTGTAAAATCTTTCCTTCTTTTTTCTAGTTATCATGACCTATCCTTGAGAGGCTGGTCTCAGGGAATAGATTTATAGGTATACACTTGAAAGATGAAAGATAGGTCAAATTGGTGTCCATAAAAGACGACTCAAACACATCATTTAACGATTATCCGAAACAATCCATTGATTTTGAGTGTAAGCTCTCCTAGATTCATAACTTGCGTGATGTTGGGATATTCGATTTTGAGTTCTTAACAACTTAATATTTTTAGGAGTCACCACTAGTCATTTGGGATTGACTAGCTATCAATTGAGACATGGGAGAGTTGTCTCAATTCCTACAGAATCAGAGATTTGAGAATTGAGACTTGATTACACTAATATCTAATTAGTGCCATTTCTACACTTAAATTCGACTATTTGCTAACCAAAGGGTCATGGTAGCCTTTTATCAATGAAAGATCCTAAAATTCATCCAAACCATTCTAAAAAAAAGAAAAAAAAGAAAACAATTAATGTATTGAAAGAATGTAATCAAGTGAAATTAAAATGAAAGTGCATAAATAACAACCTAATATTGCCTCTAAAAAACGAAAGCATTCAAATGAAATAAAGAAAAGAAAAGAAAAAACAACCTATGGTAAAGCTTAAAGGCTTATTCAATTTTGGGTTTAATTTTTCAAAAGATTTCACACATTATATAAGGCTAAACTAGAACTAACACTAAAAATCTAATGAAACTAGTCAAAAATGAATTTTTT
>CM026417.1:28160083-28184172 GCA_014858505.1 Corymbia citriodora subsp. variegata
GCCTCTCCATTCTCTACCGGATTGCTTAAACGCAGAGCATAGGAACAGAAACATACTTGAATAAACAAGCGCCGCGATCAATCCAGTGCCTCTAGGCTTGAGAGACGCGATGCTCGGACCATCAGTTTGAATGCCGATTACTCTCATCAGCGGCCATCGTCATCGAACGCAGCAAAGAAACATGCCAAACACAAAGAAGAGACGAACAGAACAGAACAAGTTCAGAATCAATCTTGATGATGATGAAACGTAATCCGAACTGAATCAATGAGCTAAGAAAACGATGGGGTCTTTGTCTTCGCATCTTCAGTTCGAGCAAAATCGCAATCAATTCAACATCTGCGTCTAAGAGGCATATTATCAAACATCTGGTGGTCAACGAATTGCCATGTAAAATTTTTCTATCTCAGGCTCAAATTCAAGGCCTAGTTCGAAGCAGATCAACCAGCAATGTTCAGAACAAGGCAGCGATCCAATCACGTTCCGACGCATGCTTTGATCCTAAAAGAAAGGATGTTGATCTCGATTGAAATCTAACGAAAGCAAAGCAAAGACAACAGATATGAACCTGGTCCGTGACGCTTGTATTGCGACGAACGCTCGGATTGGCAACAGGACCTTTGATGATCCAACCGGCAAACGGAATCTTGGCTTCGCAGAGGATTTCCAAACGAGATCTGTTTCCCTTCAAACCAGCTCAGCCAAGAACAGAGACAAACCGTAGATAACTTTATCTACCAATGAAAAATAATACTTTGACTAAGCATGCGTGCATTCACGACCGAAATTCCGGCATGGTTATTCTGGATGAGAAGAGAACCCTTACCAATGTGTCAGTAGCAAAAGAATCATTCTCAGCATGCTGTTCTGTATGCCTGCCCATAATGAAGCAGACACATGGAATTTTAGCAACCAAACCAAAATTTTCGACCTCAACCAGCAACTCTTGTGAAATTAGTTGATTCAAAATACAGTTATCGACATTATTATGTGTTACATAATCGTAGATTAGTAAAAAGTACCTTATTTCTTTGCAACTGTCAAAGAGAATGCCGAGGCAAAGAAGTATGAACCAGCAATATATTCCTGAGAAGTTTTGCACAGAAGTAAGCCAATGACTTCATTAGGCAAAATCAACCATGATATAAATTGCTTCTGTCCAAGAAGGGGTCACATCATTACTGGTTTAAACCACAATCTCACAAAAACAAGGTAGAATGTCCAGAATACACTCTTGTTTTAGCCCAGCTTCCGCAGATTCCTCCTAGACTTTATCTGGACAATCATACTTTACCCAGGTTGACATAGCAAGCATTAGGGGTGTCAGTAACCGAACCGTAAACCGAAAACCGAACCGAACCGAACCGAACCGAACTGAAATTTCATGTATTTTCGGTTCGGTTCGGTTAACCGAAAAAATCAAATTATTTATCCCGATTCGGAATTTATCCAATTCGGTTAACCGAATTGAACCGGCCTTTCATGGGACAAAACAAAAATTACCTAGATTGTCTCCGTCTCTCTTTGGTGCTTGTCCGTCTCTGGCACACTCCGCCTCCATCTCCAGCGCAATCAGCCTCCGCTTCCGATCTAGCGCGATCAGCCTCCACCTCCATCTGCGGTGCGAGCCGCCTCCGCCTCCGACTCGGTCGCCTCCGTCTCCGCCTCTGCCTCCGCCTCGATCCATCTCCCTCTCTCTCTCGCTCGGTTGCCTTCATCGGAATTTCTCTTGCTTTCGCATGCCCCGGCGGAGGCGGAGGAGGGGAACCTCTTGAGGAGCTTCTTGAGGGGCTTGTAGTAGAGGAACTTGTCCCTCCACTCCGGCAGGGTTTCCTCCAGATGGGTCGTGAACTCCTTCCCAAATTTCATAGGAGAAAGGAAGGGAAGGGGAAGCGAGTTGGGAAGAGATCCCAGTGGTTGAAAACATGCCGTGATCACACAAAGTGACTGCCAGTAATGTACAAGGAACAACTTGGGTCATCGATTGGAAGGTATTGGCCCTGTCTTAGACCCAATTCATGCTTCGATTTCTTAGGTCGGATGTTTTTCTTCTCTTCATACGGGGAACAACTTAGGTGGTTTTCTGTAGAAAAGTTTGTGTTAATACATCCTGAACTTTACCTATTTCTAATTGATAAGAGGAGTGCCCATAACAATTATCGCCATTCTATGGGTATAACGATGCCTTTTAAGAGTTAACACTTGTTTTTTTGCAGCCTGATGAACTTTTGTCTGCCAAGATTCAAAGCTTATGTCCAACTATAAGTGGAAATATTTGCTGTATGGAGGCTCAGTTTGAGACATTACGTGCTCAAGTTCAACAAGTAAGCTTTTAGGCTTCTGTTTTGATACTCAGACTTAATTGTTCACAGTCGAGGTGCTTGTGCACCTTGAGGGTTTTTCTTCTGTTAAAACCTATGTATCCTAATGCCATTGTCAAAAAATCGGCATTAAACTTACTTATCACAATGTTGCAGTATAACCCTTTTGGTCCACAGCTTAGAATAGCTTCATTTGAAACTACATTGGAGTACTACAAGAAGAAGCTGGATGAGCTGATGGAGAAATTGAAGATTGCAATGCTGAAACTTCATCTCAGGAACAGCAAAATAGCTTACCTGATAGTTGTTTCCCACATATGGATGATGCGGTCACTAATAAAGATAGTTATGTGCCAAATGTCGGCAACTTGGAACAGACCAGAGCCTTGGTTGCATCTCTTGAAGCTAGATTGGGATTTTCTAAGTGTGTATCAGCCACGATGCCGAATCTCGTACAATTGATGGCTTCATCCTCTGCCACTGATGTTGAGAACACTATACTGTTGTTGATGAGGTGTAGACAGTTCCAGATTGATGGCTCGGAAGCTTGCTTGCGTAAGATGTTGCCATTGGTAAATTTCTATCCTCATCATTGTTTTGAAATTATGGAAAAGCTGGTGGCTTTGTAATAATAATGTGGAAGCTTTTTAATGAACTTGACATTTATAATCTTATACTTACTATATTGTAGGTGTTTTCTCCAGACAAATCCATCTATGAAGCTATGGAGAATGCCTTTATTACAATTTACATAAGGAAAAACCCAGTAGAGACAGCTAAAAATTTAGTCAGTCTAGCTGTTGACTCTAACATAGGTGATCTAGCTGCTCTGGAATCCATTGTTGGCGCCCTGGTATTAAACTCAGTGTTAACCATCTGTGGAAGCATGGGCTTTTAAAGTTTTTTCCTGAACTTCTGCATTCTTACTGTGACATATGTAGATTATTCCATTATTTTGATGTTATGTAGAATTTTAACATATATTATGAATTTACCATTGAATTTACCATTACAGTTAGCAATTCTCTGAAATCGAAACATTAAATTTACCATCTTTTGAAATTTTAGGACAAGCAAATGGAAGCTCTTGTCAAGAAACTATGCCACAGGTTTGGTGGAGTGACAGGTGGGTGCCAAAAAACTTGCTTTTTGTTTGTAAATTTATGGAATGAAGAGCATCACTAAATCAACATCACCTCAGCCATAAGATGGTGGCTGGTTATATGACAATGTGGCATATTGTAATCTAAATCAGCCTTTGGGTAAACTGTTAAACTATAATTGTACGTTCTTTTGTATTTCACCTTTGGAGTTCCTCGTGGCATGATTTAACCAGTGGAATCCCTGATTTGGGCAAGAGAGACCTGAAGGTTGTGGAGACTCATTTGTCTTTTTGAGAAACTTATCCCTGCTCTTAGTTCTGCTCTTGGAGTAGATCACTTTGAACTTGATTTTCTTTGCACTTAAATAGGTGATGGGAGGCGTTTTAAATTTCTTCTTCCATGGTAACCTTTTATTATTCTCTGTGGTTCTGATGTAGATATTAGGCAATGGGAATGCATCTCTTATTGTCTTTCTCAGCTTGCTTTTACTGAAAAGGGACTCAAAAAGCTCATTGAAAAAAAAAATAGTAAGGAAAAACCAAAAAACCGAACCGAACCGAAATTTCGGTTCGGTTTGGTTCGGTTCGGTTCGGATTTCGGTACGGTTCATTGCATTTCCTTATCGGTTCGGTTTGGTTCGGTTTTCTGAAAAAACCGAACCGAACCGAACCATTTACACCCCTAGCAAGCATGTACAAGAGGTCCACAACCATGAAAGCATCACTACAATATTATGCCACACTGACTGTATTTCAGTAGTGCTCCTCAGTTTGCATGAAATGAAGTTAGTCTTCTTGATTTCTAGAATTAGAAAGATATCAATGACCTTTGTAAACAACCCAAGTAGTCCACTAAATTTCAAGATATTTGGGCGCAAATTAACTTTATAAACATGACATGGAATGGATGGACACTTAGACATACCCTGGAGTCACTTATAGCCTTCTTGTAACATCAAATGGTGGTAACTACGACCACGGAAAACTCGCTGCCACAGGTACTTGAGTGAGCTCTGGAAGCTCAACTGCATTCGCTCCTGCACAAGCCTGTGACTCAAAATAAGCTCGCAGTACTCACAACAGTTCATCTTCTCTGGTAGTCCTATGTAAGAAAATACATTGCATACCATCTCACAAGACACCTCTGAATACCTCGTGACACAGGGCGAATGAAAGAAGAATCCCTTTGTGTATAGAGCAAGCCAACCTACACAAAGATCAAAAAAGAGTGAAAAAGAAAAGGCCTTTTACCTTCCATAATACATGATAGGATGTTACAAAGAAGATATAAACCAAAGAAAGTATTTGGAGATATCTTTGATACTAAAGCAAGTGAAGGGACAAGAAAATATTCCAAAAGAAGCATCGATTACTCGCTATCCAGAGTGGTGTGAAATTTGGGGAAGTAAAAAATCATATATTTTGTCAATCATTTAAAGAAAATGGTTGTGCGCTTGAAGATGGATATCTTTGGTAAAGAAAGCATAATACAAGTACCTCAATTAATACAACAGCAGATGGATCGTCAAAGATCTCAAGGCTACAATCAGCAAAGTATTAACCTGTACAACCAATATGATGCGATTGTCATTTGCAAAAATGAAAAAATTGCCAGGCAAACAGGAAAAGCTGGCAATAGATGTGGTTCAATTTGCTTATAGAGCAATGCCATAAAACCTTAATAATGATGCATTTATTCGAAAATAATGGAGAGAAAATGCATGAAAACGAGAAAAAGAGATACTGTTTTAGGTGCAGAACAAAAGAATACCCCAAATTCCGCATTAATAAGGGATTGAACAAAGTCCAAAAGCTGAAGCTCCGCCCATTCCAAGTTCGTTTAGGGTTGTCATCAGCGTCCTCAGCTGATTCTCGATCAGTGACGGCGGCGGACGGCGGCGACGGAGCAGTATCTCGATCGTCTTCAGCGTCCTCAGCCGATTCTCTCTATCTTTCTCGGACCGAAATCTGTTAAGCTCTCGGTTTAAGTAAAGTGACGTGCTCCTCCCATATGCCGTTACAGACAATCTCGGATCTCCAGCTACGCAACATCTTCCACAACCTTCTTTCAAGGTGGTTTTGCTTCCGTCACGTCGCCCTTCTATTCATCCGTGTTATCCGTTTTGATCCTTTATTATCGCACAAACAAAATATACATTTGATCTCATATGACTTTTGAGTTTCCTAGATTTTTGCCAATTTGTTGTGCATGCCTGGCTTTTAATTGTTGTCCAACCAGAGCCCCTCTTGATTTCCCCCTCAAAACGTTGAAGACAAATTATTTGCGTTTCACTACCGGACTATTTCTTTAGCGGAGCATGATTGTTATGGCAAAATCAGTACTTTGGTGCTTAATTGTTTTGATCCCTTTGATAGTAAATGCTTTAATGTCAAATAAATGATGTTATGTTATGATCGAGGGACAGTGCGGGGACTTCCTAACTAGTTTTGAAAGCAAGGCCTGGAGCTATTTATGCATGATAGAAGCCTACGGGATGGAAGATATGCCCTCATACATGAGAACACCATCAACGCAGCTTCCAATGACACGAAATTCCAAACATTAGAAAAGCATTTCAATGGCAAATGAATAGAGACCAACCGTATGGGTATCACATTCCTATATAGAAGTAAAAGTCGGAAAATTCTAATTAGCCTACTGAAATGCAGCCGTTTTATTAAAGTGCCCACCGTTTTCTCAAAGTGTGTCATGAACTTTGAGTTTGTCTCAAATGATCATTGTGCATGGTAAGTGTGCACCAAATAGCCTTGACCTTGAACATCCATGAAAAAACTAATCGGCCAATGAACTTGCATCTTTTGAATAAAGCCTAGTCATATTAAATTGAAATTGAAAAATTATGAGGCCATTTAAGTATTATTAGTGAAGATTTACTATATATAATCAATTCAAGGTCAAACTTATAATTGAACAAAAAACACATTTTGAATTCCCGGACAATGGGGAGAGATACAACATAACATCCTTAACCTCAAACTTCATAGCAGTATCACAATTCAATATAATCAATTCAAGCTCTTTATATAATTTTATTATATAAATGTTTGGTGTCACTCGAACATAGGATTTCAAGCGGGCATTATGTATGTGTTGATGTAGCTCCCTTTAATTACCTTATGATTTAAGTTCTTGATTGGATTTATTAATCAAATTAAACCTTTTGACATGCTTAATTGAGACATAATCATAGTTTGTCGACTCAAAAACTTCAAACCACATTAATTACCTTAATGCAATCTTCTAGAATAGGAAATTGATTCAGCAAAGACCGATTGTAAGGGCTAGACTAATGTTGTAATGATTTGGGTCGTTAACTAGCTAGTGTGAGTAGGGACAATACCTTGATTTAAAAGGTGATGGAGGTTTCTTTCTCTCTCTTTTGGAATTTGGCTAATTCGACCAGGACTCTTTTCCTTCGTGTTTTTCATTTCCTATGTAAAAGGTAACGTTGATAGAAATGTGACACCAGGAGCACAAAGTAAAAACCTGAAAAACGGAGCCCAAAAGATTATTCATGCACCAAAACCGCTTCTTCCGCGCTTGGGTTTGCCTTGCACACATGTGGAGTTTTTTAAAATTTCTGGTCGGGTCGCTTGACCCGGTTTGGACACGTTCATGACCCAGCGTTAAAAACGCAGCAAACTCAATCTTTTGAAAGCGCAACTAAAAGCTCAATTTTGATTTTATTATACATTAATAACCAAAAAATCCATATTAAACAATATAATTCGAAATGAAGGCTTTGATTTATCCAGAGAGAGACTAATAACCAAAAAGCTGGTGAGTAACTCCATAGCCAGCCAAATGCATTCTCGAATAAATGCACAGTAACTTTGAAATTACACTTAAACTACCTTTCATGATAGGGAATAGTGTCAAGAAGCTTACTCATGTATCTAATAGCCTAAAGATAGTCCCATTATTAGCACTCGATATCATCTAACCCTACAAAACCCAAAATACCCAAAACTCGATTTAGGTGCCCTGGATGGATTACATTTGAAATTAAAGCTGCAAAATGACCAAAATTGCTGTTGGGTAATGAAGTTGATTTGGACATATAATGAGAAATCGACACCCAATTTGAAGCTTGTTTACTTGGTCATAAAGTAATTATTCCGAAAATTTATGAAACTTCTAGATCAAATTCTCATAGACTTAGTTCATACAATGACATGAAAGTTACAGAGTAGAATTCATATACGTCGTAGAATAGGACTCTTGAACTGACATGAAATTCATGTCAAATTGAAAAGTTTAATTTCCGATTCACATGCCCTTCAATGTTTGAAATTGTCACAGCATAGATTGACTTATAGCACGAAATTTGCCAAGAAGATCCGCCATAGAATGGGTAAATAAAATCCCATATTGATATATAAAATAAGCAATCAAAAGAGTTGAATTCTCGAACTCACCCATAGACCGCATAATATGCACTATTGTGTAGTTACAAAAAGATTTTGCATCAAATGAATTATGAACCCATATCCGACTGCTCTTTTACCATATGTCAGAAATTCAATGATCTAAAACTCATGTATAGAATTTACAATACCTAGCCTTGAATTTAAAAACACATACCTGGTTTAGCCGATTATTGTTTTTGAATTGAGTAATATGGATAAAGCCATGCAAATTCGAGACTAGGCTACTGTCTCCTCCTACCTTAGACGGTCTTGATGGATAAACCGTAGGCGTACGGAATTAGGAGGGAAAAGGAGACCATTACTTATTTATGTAGTATAATTTAATAGACTCATCCATTACAAGTCATTGTTGGTCTTCATTGACCGGCCAATCACATTATTATCGTAGAGTATTTTTCATGGACCAAAATATTATGCAATTAACGTTATCTCGCAGTAAGAACTTCTAACACATTATGGTCCAAAATTACCATATTACTGTTCATTTTAGACTATGGGTCTTTGAGACAAATGTTTTGGTACATTCAAATGTTTTAATAAATAGGGTTATAATATAATCAGTATTAGCTAGAAATAACTCAAAACTCAAAATTTTGTAGCCGGAAGAAAAAAGGTCTCATTCAAGATTGAACTATACTGAATGTTCACTCAGGGAAGAAGCAATTGCCGATTGCCTCTTGACCGAGCAAAACATTGAGAATTTCATACTCATGGAGCCACCACGTGACCAATCAAGTCATCGAGATTTTCCCACTATTATATGCTAGGCAAAGTCAACGATCATCACAACATTATCTGACTCTAGAGTATTATAAATTCAACTATTTAGGAATAATTGGTACAATCAGGAAGGCAGGAAGCTACAAATCCAGTCGATGTATATTTCACCAAGAAATCCATGCGAACCACCTGCAAATCATTTACCTATCATCATTACGGATCACGCGTGATATGGTATAGAACTTTGGTGTTCATACACAGCAAAAGCATGCTTAGAAATGAACGCAAAGCTCAAAAAACTCAAAAAAGAAAGAAAACAAGTAGATTAAAATAATGTTGATGACAAATATTAGCATCAGAAAAGCGAGGCCTACGAAGGGTTTTGCCATAGATTATTTTAACGATCTAGTAATCAAGTTAAAGCACCAAAAGAACTTGTGATTCTAGCTGCAAACCTCAATGAACACATGATCATCTGGGCAAAAAACTGATCTGTACAAGAATCGAGCTTCTTCTATCAGGCCCCTCACGGAAATTTTGTTATTGGAAAAGTAGTAAATGGCACATGCATTGTCAATGAGAATGCACAGAACCTTTGAAGCCACTTCATGGAATGCTAGATATTAAACTACATCCTCTTACCACAAAATAGAATGCTAATCATCGTCAGTAACATTCACACAGATCTATACTAAAACGGCTATTTGAACAGACTCTGATTACGAAATGTTTTAACATCTTGTGACAAAATAATTAACTATTTTTGACATAACACACAAATGGGAGAGAATCTTATTGTGCTAGAACCAGTACCAATGATGTCACATCTAGAATTGTGCTTTACATGTAGAATACAAAGAGTCGCAACACTATAGTTCAAGAATTATTTTGTGATGAGATTAACTCAAGAGTGGGAACCACCTTGAACTGCAAGTTTGACTTAGGTTATAGTCAAATGAAGAGATTAACCGACAAGAATAAGAACAATAAAATCAGAATAAAACAAGAATCAGAAATGAAGAGCAAGGATATTGTCTAACTTCATCTTGAACACCTTTACATTGTCCATGTTGTTATTGACTCCCATCATACAAAAGGAAATCTAAAGCCCTAAGTCTAAAGCCCTAAGGATACTCAATCTTAGTATGAGAATCATATCATACTGCGAAAGCAAGAAACATTGCCACCGTGCGCTAATCAATGCCATTTGATTGTTAACAGGTTATAATATGGAAAGGTCACACAATGCAGCCCAATTGTTATATGCACAATGAACTGATAATCCTTCGATACACAGTGCTGATGGTGCATCATATAACTATACATGATGTTAAAGAAAAGCAAGGAATCATAAGTTCATAGGTTTTACCTTGTTGTGCAAAAGTATGATGTCCTGGATTTTCCGACCCGTAATGAATTTTATGAGTGCATAATCATCGATGTATTGCTAATCGGTCTCGCTTTGAACTGATCACTCACGAGCTACTAATCGAAGATGAAAAGTTATTAAAGATTTCATGAACGCGTGATTTTTGAAAAAACCACCCGTTAGTTTGAGACACACTGGAGTTGCGATTGATTGACTTAGTTATGATTTCTATCCAAATTCGAATATCGGATTTTTCGGACGTCGGAATTAATTATTGAATTTTAGCCTCGTTATTTTTCAATTTTTCGGATTTTCGAAAACGTAGGATGTAGGACTGCCGCGCCAAATTTCGGATCCGAGACCCCGCTGTTTTTCCTTTTTGTCTTAACCCTCTCTCTCTCTGCCACGTGCGTACCTCTCTCTCTCTCTCTCACCCTTTTTCCTCTCTTCCCGTTGCTGCCGCTGCTTCCTTTCTTCCTCACGTCCCATCCCCCTACTTTCTTATCTCTACCGCCTGACTCCCTTTCTCTCTCACGTCCCCTCCCTCTGCTCTTTCTTCTTTCTGCCGCTGCCCCCCTGTCCTTTTTTCCCCACTTTTCTGCCCGTTTGAAAAGTCAAACGGCTCTCTCTCTCTCTCTCTCTCTCTCTCTCTCTCACCTGCTGCTGCGTCGACGTTGCTGCTCTCTCCTTTCTCTTCTGCTGCTTCTTCTTCTTCGGCTTGCTGCTTGGCCGGAAACCAAGCTGCCGCCGCTGTCGAGTAGCCACGCTGCCGCCTCACCGGCCGCCACCGCAGCTACGCCACCACCCCTGCTCACCGTCGGACCACCCGCGGGGCGCTCATCCGTCGTGAGCCGGCTGGAACCGCCCGAAACCAAGCCTCCCAGCCACTGCCGTTGCTTCCTCCTCCTCCGTTCGCTGCTGCGTTGGCTGTGTCGTCTCCGTTCAGCCACCGCCATGCCTCCACCTGCCTGGTCGCCGCCGAGCCGCCGTGAGCTGCGGTCGGGCCGCCCCGACGCCAGCTCCTCCTCCCCTGTACGGTTTCCTTCTCTCCCAGGTTCCGAGTCGGGCTTCGTCGCCACCGCTCGCCTGTCCTCGTCTTCGCCGTGGCAGTCGCGTCGGCTTGCACCAGAGGCTGTCGCTCGACGGCCCGTCCTCCTCTCCCCCTTGCTCGGTGCTGGTCAGCCGAACCAACTGTTATTGCTGCTGTCCCGGCCTCCGGCCGCCGCCCTGACCGCCGTCTGCCGCCCCTAGCCAACCGGGGGGCCACCCCTAGCTGGACCCGAGCTGCTGGTCGCCCCCTTCTTCCCTCAGTTCCTCCTTTGGCCGCTTGGACAGCGGGCCTCCGGCCAAGATCCGGCCACCTCGTCATCCATCCCGACACCCCGGAGGCACCCGTGCGACCGCCTCATCGTCCCCGTCGCAACTGCGCCTTCACTGTCGTTAAACGGTAAGTTTCGGCTCTAAACCCTTGTTTAACGTGTTAATGTCGTTTAAGATTAGTTTAGTTAGGACTAATCGGAATTAGGTGGTTAGTTATGGTTATTTTGGCTAATCGGGGCTAATGGGGGTTAATTAGTGACTAATGGTAATTTTAGTTAATTATGTGTTTATTTTATTATTTATATTGATTTATTCCGAAATTAATATAATATTATTTTTTTATTATTTTGATAATAATAAATTACATTGTTGGTAATTGTTTTGCTTAATGATAGTTGATTGGGATAATTCCCCGGGTTTGGATTAATTACTTTTTGATAAGTAATTGTGATAATTAGTGATTTATGGGAATTATTGATCGTCGCATTATTGTGAGACAAATATTGTCTGAGGCAATAATTGATTGATTTGCTAATTGCTTATTTGTGCCTTATTGATTGAAGCACGTTTATTCTGGAAATTACGTGGTATTTCCTTATGAAACTGATTGATTATTGGATTATCGCAATGTGGCGATTCATGGATAAATGTGGGATACTTAGGCCCTGTTTGGTTCAGCTTTGCCAATTCGAAAGCCCCTTGACCGAATGCGAACCCGTTTGGTTCATTTTTTGGAGGATTTTGGTCATATATAATTGCATCTCCAAATGACTCTAAAGGCCTTTAACTCAATGGAGGTCCGGAGTCACTTTGGGAAGTTGCATCCTCCAAATGCAAATGGGAAATTACTGTTCATCTTCTCCGAGGAGCCGATGAGACCGAAGACTACCGGCCAAGGCGTCCCCGACACCGGCGACCGCCGGCCAAGGCCGCACGACCCAAGCAGTGGTCGCCTACGCAACCCCAGGCGGTGACCTAGGCACCGTCGCCTAGGTTCGCGCGGCCTTGGCGGTGAGTGCCCAGGTGACGTCACCTGGGTCGCGTGACGGAGGCGTCGTCGCTGGGTCGCACGGGATCGTCGCCTGGGTCACGAGCGACCGACGCTTGGGTCGCGAACCCAGGCGACCGTCGCTATCGCTGGGTCGCGCGCGACCGTTGCTTGGGTCGCGAACCCAGGCAATCGTCGCCATCGCTGGGTCGCGTGCGACCATTGCCTGGGTCGCGAACCCAGGTGACCATCGCCGTCGTCGTCGCTTGGGTCGCGCGCCCAGGTGACAGCTGACCATGCCTGAGGTCGGGCAACCTCAGGCGTGGTTGTCCTGGCCACTGGAGATTGACTAGTGGCCAGTTAAAAAAAACTACAATTTTTTTATTAAAAAAGAAATTTAGTCAAAGTGTTTTACAAAATGTAGTATTTACCAAACGGCATTTAGGCCAAAGTTGTTTTGTACCGTAATAAAAAATTTCATTTTACCAAACGGTATTTGCATTTCGAAAAACCTCTTTAGCCTAAAGATACTTGCATTTTCCTAAAGGCATTTGCCCAAAGCTGAACCAAATGGGCCCTTACTGCTTTGTATGTGGACTTCATATGTGTCTTGTGTGATTTATGACGTGTGTTTATAAGTCCACTTGAGCCCTGAGGTGTGTTTACACGGGGAAAAGGTAGAGCCCTGAGATGTGTTTGTTTGCACAGGGATGTAGAGGAGACTGTGCCCTGAGGTGTGTTTATTTGCACAGGGAGGCAGAGGAGATTGTGCCCTAAGGTGTGTTTACACGGGAAGGCAGAGGTGATTGTGCCTTGATGCGTGTTTACGCGGGTATGTGTATAATTGGAACACTTCTGACTGTTGCGTGCATGAAATGCATGTGTCGTGTTCTGATTATGTGGTAGCCTATTCATGTGTGTTTTGTATCGTGCATACAGTTGCTCTCATGAGGAATGTGCCTGATAGGTACACAATGCCTAGTTAAATCCGGTAGATCACCAACCTTCGAGTTGTGCCGGGGCCCAAGGAGTCGTAATAATTAAAGCATGTTCAATTGTTGTATCCATGGAATGCATCTGTTGTGTTATGATTATACGATTGATTATGGGATTACATGTTTGCCCTATATTTGGCACGTGTGGTTATTATCGTGCAGGGTAGGTACAGATGCGAGATAAGGCTGTTTATGATTGGATGGTTAATTATTGTATGTCTTTGTGAGAGCCATGCCTATTAGGTACCCATGAGGTGGATTGGTGCCTTAACCGAGGTTTAGCGCTCGAACTTATTGAGATTTTATCTCACTAGTTATTGTATAACTATTTTCAGGTCCGTTGGATGAAGAATCGGCACATGTTGCGATTCGTAGTCTTGGTTGGAAGAAATAGATTAACCCTGACCTTGTTGGTGTCATTGGCTCGATAGAGAGATGCCCATGGTAAGAGCCTGTACTTGTAAACTTTATAGGGTTAATCATTAGATAAATAAAACTGTACTGTTGATGGTGTTTTCTGATTGATTTTCTTAACTATCCCAATTGTTATGTGGTATGGGGATTATTACTTCCGCGTGTGTTTAATTGTAAATATAAAAATAATGGTCGGCGACGCATCCTGGGACGTCGCATTCGAATGACCGTAAGTGGAAAAAGGGGATCGTCGCGTGCTCGAAGGTCGGGGCATGACAAAAGGCACAAGAGAATTCACCAGGAAGAATCAATGCACAAAGATCAAACGAGAAGCCCAAGTAACCTGTGGCCTGCGAAGCTTTCGAGCTGAAATCATAATATTAGCATTCAGCATATATCTACAATACTCAAACAAAAAATAGATTTCACAATGTCATAAATAGCAAATGAATGGAAAAGGAGGGGGAAAATAGCAAACAAGAATGATATTCATGTTATAGGGTTCTATAGAACAAAGAAGAAAACTAAATTCATATTATCATTGCATAGACAAATTATTTCAATGCCATCTTTTCTGTATGTAATGAGTTTCCAAGTCTGGCTAATCAATCTCTTCAAATATATGCAACTGAAGAGCTCAAATTGGAGAATTGCTCCACCAAGATATTCATGATAAAGATCAAGGAAGAAGATATTTCTCTCAACGAGTCTAACCAATGGATTATCAACTATTAAGATACTGCACTTCGTCCTTTTTCCTTATGTCCCATTTCTCAAATGGCAATCTGGCTAAGAATACCCAGTTTAGAGGAAAGCTAAATTTGATAAACAAGGCAACTGAAAATTGGCCCAAAAAAAAAAAAAGACTGGCCATTTGAAACTCTTAACTTTTGTCTACTAGGCATATTACACCCATTCATAGCAACCATTACATGGCTGAAAACCGCTCCACTCAAGCAAGTATACTTACAGTCTGGAAAAGTGTACCCACCATCTCAAAATGAGCGCCTTATATTTGATGGAAAAAACTTGTGAATGAGCTCTTATCCAACCAATGACATGTTAGTTTATACTGGCAATTTCATTTATCCATTATCAACACAAAACATTCCACCAGACCGCCATTATTTACCTGGGATGTGCAGATAATTCTCTAGACCAAGGATACAACATGATATCATTACTGCCGTAAATGATTCACATAAGGACAAGTGCGAGAGAGAGAGAGAGAGAGAGAGAGTAGAATTAGAAAGAGGCTTCCTCAATTCTTCATAATCAATATGGAAGTAGTGTCAGATTTTAAAAAAGAAATTAGGAGAGGTTGCTTCAACTTCATTGATTGATAAAGTAAACTTTAGTTCAAAAAGTAGAATTGCGCTATTATGCGTTAAAAGCCTCTTAAAAATATGTATTTAACTATCGGTCCATTGAAAAAGAAGAATAATTTCCCTTAGGATATCTAATGTAAGTAGGTGCCAACTCCAGTATCATAACTTTCTTTCGAATAGACAATTCAACCGGTTAAAATGGTTGACCGCCGTTCTTACCATTATAGTTTCCTTGTTCATAAAAATATTGCAGAAGAGAAACCGCTTCTGATGCCATTGTCCCCCCAACATTTGAAACCCTTTGATCCAGAATTCCCATTACTGCAAGAGAAACAGTAAAAAGTTGGAAACATTCATCAATCAGGCAGACACTTGAAAGGGGAACATGGATGAAATTTCTGTAGAAAGCAGCCCATGTTCCTGATGATTTTGCATTTTTACCTAGCTCTTCAGCTTGAAACCCGGAACAGATTCCAATTGCAAAACGTCCAAATATCACAGCAGATAATTCAGCAGACTAACTAACAAAGCACTTTGCCAAAGAAAGTACTATCCAAGCAAAAACAAGTTTGCCAATAGGAGAATATGTTTGGATAAAAAGTTTACATTTCGGTCCTCAGATTATCAATTTTAGAAATGTCTGTACTCTAGAAAATAGGTTTTCCTGCAAGCAAATTATCTCTGAAGTGTGCCTCTTGATTCAATTGACAATTACTAGCCTATATTAGCGGCATTGACCTTGGTGAAATTCTTGAATCAAATCTAATTAAGATGTGTTTGGGGTAACTATTGCTCATATTTTTTTACTTTACTCTTCTACATAAAACCCAATGTCTATGGAGAACTAACATACTGCAAGCAGGGTGATACTTAAAGGCTTTTAATTCAGATGGGCAACTTCTCTTCAGAGAAATGTAGACACCAGGACCTCATTGAGGGAAGATTTGGGGATGATTTGCATACTAGTACTAGTTAGGATGGGTTTCAATCAGCTATGTCCAAACATTGCATAGGAACCATGCTCACCATTATAACAATGGTCTCTCTATCATGAAACTATGCAATAATTAGGGCTTGTCTTTGAGCTCCAGAGGGAGGAATTGAGCAAGGCAGTCCTTTACTTGCAAGATGAGTCCTCTTGCTTGATCACGTATTTAGAAAGGCAATGAGCTGATTCATGTGTCCACACTACTTTTGACTCATAATCAGATTATTAAAAGCAGCATAACTATAAATTTCAATCCCTAAAAGTCAAGAGTTTGCATGGTATATTTCCTTTTCCCTAAATTTTTTTGTTAAGATGCATCCATTGTACATCTCTTGCTTCTTCTCCCTGTACTTGAGCTGTTGTTCTTTAAATACTTGAATAGAAAAACAATGTCCTTAATCTAGATTAGCTACTACATGTATTGCGTAAATCACAATGAAACAGATTGTGTTTCACTTCATATTAACTTTTGTGTCAACAAAGTTTGAGTAAAACCTTGATGAGTTTTAAACAAGCTTAGAAAACATGAAATGTTAGATCAGAGAAGCACCAGACAGATGAAAAATTATCCTGGAAATACAAGCCATACACCGCAACTTAGTAGGCACCTGCTCTCACGTATACAAGAAGAGACAATTACAACAACTAAACACAAAAAGTGGTTTCTTTATTAAGTACATTGCCCATGGCATATCAAAAATCATAATTTGCTCTAATTAAAATATCATATTTCTTTGCAAATTTCCAGATTTAACCATGACAACACTAAAGACATCAAAAAAATCTCGCTGCAGTGAGAAAATGTGAGAAGCAAGAGGGAAAGGGAACAGGAAAGAAGAAACCAGTGTTAGCTTACATTGTAGCACTTCCCAGAACTGTGCATCCTTTAGGACATATGAAAAGAATACAAAAATGTCTAACAAATCACAAAAAAATTCAAGGAAAAGGAAACAAATCAGAGATATCTAGAATTAATATATACTTGACTTCTTAATGCTTCCAGAAACTCCACTTAAGGATAGAAAATAGAGTGTTCTTAGAAGGTTGATCTTCTAAAGAGAAAATAGACTCAATGTCAAAGTCACTGAGTGGAATGCCAGTGCTTTTGACAATTTTGTCAATCAAATGGCTTCCGCGCTTCCTCACCTTAGGACAATTTTTGGCAAAATATCCTTTTATGTTACAGACATAACATTTGTCTTTGTGATGTTTCTTGGAAGAGCGATGGCGGCTTTTACATAAGAATTTCCACTTACCTTTGCATTTTCCTTTGCGTGTTTTTTTGAAAGAGAACCATTTAAAGTGTCTATTTTTTTTTTGCAACCTATGCAGGAAGGGTCTGAGCAATCGTTGGGATGTTTGATCTTAATTTTGGGTTATAAACATGCTTTGTCAAGATACCTATTTTTTCTGAGATAGCTTCGAAATGCTTCCCATCAAAGACAAAGTTCCTATATGGCAATGTGGATGGCTTGTCGAATTTCACTAAGGGTGGCTTTAGTTAAGCCTTTTTGTCTTGCTTGGAGAGTTTTTTTCTATAACTTGGCTGACTTCCTTTGGGATGGACGCCAAGAAGATTGGTTTGAGATTCCAATTTGCTCCAAGCAAGTAGAAGAGTTTAGTCATTGCTCAGAAGTGTTTGTCAAGATCTTTGCATCTTAATGAGTAACATTTTCGTTCAAATAACTCCTTTCATTTAAGCTCCTTTAAATCTTCCGGCTTACCTATAAAGTATATGTGAATAATTTGGATAACATTATCCAGAGGCTAGGCTAATAGGTACAGTTGGTATTGTTCCGAGGTAGTATATCACCAATCTTTGAATCTCCTATGAAATGACTAGTGAATTCCAAAAAGATATCATAAGTGCTTAATTCAAAAATATGTCTAGTGGTAAGCTAGGTGTGGAATTTTCGAAGCCTTTCAGGCCACTTGTAGTATGGGAGATCAGCCAAGGTAAAGTAGACTTTGGACGATGATGCAATAAAGGACTGAGTTGCGTCTGGCTGGTCGGGATGTGGCACTTCTGGTTCGGAGAACATTTCTTCTTACGTAGCCACACTATTGGCCATAAACAAATTTTCTTCTAACGAAAAAGAGTCTATGAGAATATCAGAATTAGAGTCAGAGGAGGTTTCAACATGCCAAGTTTTTGATGGCTTAATAGTAGCAATAGAAGGGATCTGGTGTTAGAGGAATGTTTTAAGGGGATTAGAAATAGTTAAAGTACCAGGTGGTAGTTCGCTAGGAGGGTGTTCTGGTGTACTCGGAGGTGACACCGAAACCAAAGACTCTACGGGAGTCAGGGATTTATTTTGCTTCTATTTAAGCTTTTGGAGTTTCTCTCAAAGAATCAAGAAGTTATTTTGAGGAGGACGTGTGGCTAAGCTTAATACAGCAGCAAATGAAGAGGATGATCCTAGAGGGGAGGATTTGGGTTTTAGCGGTAAGGAATGAGAGGGGAAAAATGTTTGGTCGGTGAGAACGAATGGAGTCTAGCTTTTGAAGATCTGGATCTGTCTCTTAAGTTTTTCTATCTCAGGTTTTTGGTCTTCCAAGTAATGGCTAGGGGGTGTTTACTTGGTCTCCAGCAGATGAAGCCTCTTTTGAAAGTCCTTTAACATTTTGCAAGATAATTCAGTGGTCCGATTGATTCGTTCAAGATGCGTTGCAATAGTTCCGAGGATCTCATTTTGGGCTAAGGCATTTTCAATTTGCCAATTGAGAACAGTTCTGGCAGCAGAGGGTTATTTGTGCTGTCCTTGGGCATCTAAACTAGTAGAATTGGGTACTTTGGGGGAATGTTGGTACTGCTAATGTAGGTCAGAGAATTGTTCTAACGGAGAGAATTTCCGTGTACTGAATTCAGGCTCTTTGGCTTCAAGTGGAGGAAAATCATTGAGTGAAAACTCGTCGCTTGAACTTTCAAGTGAACTGAGGTTCGCTGGATTGAATATGCTTACAACTCTGGTGGAGTTTTTCGTAGTTGGTAACCCAACTATCAGGGAGGAGTTTGACGAGCTCAGATGTGGAATCTGGTGAGGGACATGGATGCAAGAGGTCTAGTCATAGTCAACTGAGATAACAAAGGCATCTTCTGAATTTGGGATATTGAGGTCGATGGTAGGATTTTGGACACAATAGATCATTTGGGATTGTAGAGCGACCCTATTGAGTCTAGGACTGAAACCGGACCAACCCAATGGGTTCGGTTCGGTTTGGTCTAGGGTTAACCTAGGACCAACTGATAATTTTTTTCATTTTTTTTGTAATTTTGAAAAATTAAACCAATTATTTCAAATTACATATCCATCAATACTATGGTTTTAATTAAACTATAAATACCAATACATATTCAATAATTTTAAAATAAGGTAACAATAAAAATTTCACACTTGTTAAAAGTAAAAAACCATAAAAACAATTAAGATTAATCATAGAGTCGTAAGACGAGCATTGCTCATGAGCAAAAAGGATTTCTAATTGGGCTTTATTTCCTTCTAATTTACTCAGCGATGAGCGATGTTAGCGAATAGAGGTGAGCGGTGCAAGTGTTGAGCGATGAGTGGGGTAAGCACAACAAGCGGGGTGAGCGTCGAGTGGTGAGCGACCAAAGGTGAGTGAGGTGAGTGTCAAGCGGCGAGCGGGGCAAGATTGCTTACGAGTGAAGTTGTTTATTTCAATTTTACTTGGCAAATTGAATACTAAGAGGATAAAGTAGAAAGAAGAGAACGAGAGTATTGAAGGAGGACGTTGTTTAAGTTATGGTTTACTTTTTAGAATAAAAAAAAATTATAAATAATATATTAGATATATAATTTATAATATATCTAAAATATATTATATATAATATATAAGGCCAGGGTTAGTCTGGGTTGGACCAACCTGAAACTCCTAAGACCAAGGACCAACCTGCATAATACTTGTCTAGGGTTCTCAGGACCAAGGATTGACCCAATCCCCTTGGGAACCGAACCAAGACCGATAGGGTTGGTATGGTCCAAAGTTGGTTCAGAGTTGACACTAGACCGATGCTCACCCCTAGTGATGATCTAATCTTGAGATAATGGGCTAATTGGGGTCGTTTTGGTGATTTCATTGAACTTGAGGGTAAATTTGCAAATTATGTAAAATTCAGGGCAAAATTTAAAATTTGAAAATTAAGGACATGGGGAGGTTGGCTGTGTGGCGGGCCACCTCACGGTGGTCACCGGCCAAAAGATGGCTAGTAAAAACTTGCCACTCAAAATCGATTGACTGGGTTGAATTATTGTCCAAATTTTGTTATAATTTTTTTGATTTTGTTTGATTCAAACGAAATTAATATTTTCATATAAATTGAATCAAATGGGATGCAATTGGACTATTTCAAGTCGACTAATTGTGCACGAAATTTTCAAATACATTGAATTCCCATGAAAAAGGTGTTGCAAGCTAAGCCCATGTTTTCAATTGAGCTTCAATTGGGTTTTGGTAAATTCACTTGGAAATATTCCAATTTAGTGAATTTAACTTACTTGAGCATTGAAAATCCAAGCTAATGTGCTTCAATTGATGCAATTTGACTGGACCCATTCTAGACTATAATCTAATTGAAGTAATTGAGCTTCAATTGGCCAGATTGAAGCTCAATTACTTCAATTAGATTATAGTCTAGAATGGGTCCAGTCAAATTGCATCAATTGAAGCACATTAGCTTGGATTTTCAATGCTCAAGTAAGTTAAATTCACTAAATTGGAATATTTCCAAGTGAATTTACCAAAACTGACCTTGGATTTGGACTTATCTCACAAAAATAAGTAGAATGGAAGTATTTGTTTGCAAATCTTGTTAAACCAATCCAGACACTTAATTAGGGGTAAAAACTGTCACGCCCCGAACCCCGAGCACGTGACAACCCCTTCTCTTGGTCGATTGAAAGCGACGTCCCAGGACTTGTCGACGACCATTCATTTTAATCTTTCGTTATGCGCAAGTGGAAGACGAACCATCCTCAGTCCAACAAATAATCAATCAATCAATCAGGGATAGAGGGATGAACAACCAGAACAACCATCACTACTCATTTATACAAATTACTAAATTAACCAATGGAGGATCGTTTTCCGATTTACAAGCCCGACAACAGGGGTTGATCCATCCTCTAAGCCAAACCAAAAAGGAACTAGGCTAGGCTAATCTAGCAGTATGAAATGAACATTTGGGTTCAGCACCACGGTCACTCGGACCCATCGGACTCGGCTCCGTCGGGTCGATCACTAGTGGAGTAAGGGTAGGATTCTCCACTGCGGTTGCGCCATTCTAGGGGCCTGAAAAATGTTAACCACGACGGGTTGAGATAAAATCTCAACGAGTTCTTCCCCCTAAGCCCCGGTTAGTACACCAACTCAACCTGGGGTATCTCTCCAGAACCACCCCTCACTCAACCCAACAACCAACAACCAGCAATCAACATTCAAACAGTAGACAGGGTCAACCAACGATCAAAAGTCGGTTCACATGTAACATTACCCGGTATGCCATACCCTGCACGTAAAACCTCATACAATGCAAGCAATGCAACCAACAATCATATAGTCGATTCACATGCAACCTTACCCGGTATGCCATACCCTGCACGTATAAATCAGCACAATACACGCAATGCACATGACCGTTAGATGATGCAGTTCATCATTCACATGCGAGTCGCACCACAAGCGATCTCACTTGGCCATTGCCACACCCTGCACGTTATCAATTCATGCGTGCGTACCATAAATGATGTGATCATCTCGTGCATAATCGGAACCAATGATGCCATGTTTTCTCATGCACTCTTGCATCCATACGTGTTTCGATTATTACTGCCCCACAGGGCCACAACCGAAGCGCAACGGCGCTACGGCGTCCTTCCTCCGCAGAGGCGCAACCGTGCCCTTCCGTGCCCAAAAGACGTCAAGGGATACTCTCCCAAGACCGCATGCCCAACGAACGTCAAGGGATATTCTCCCGAGACCGCATGCCCAACGAACGTCAAGGGATACTCTCCCGAGATCGCATGCTCATAGAACGTCAAGGGATACTCTCCCGAGACCGCATGCCTAATGAACGTCAAAGAATACTCTCCCAAGATGATGGTTTCAACTTAGTGATCATGCAAGCATACCATCACAAACCACTTATTATCTTTGAGCATTAGCCAATGCACATATGCTTGCATATGAAATCTCAAATCATTTCTCACAAAAGCGGTCCATTTCCGGTGTCCTTCGGACAAACCATTTTCCCCACCTTTCTCATAAAAGCGGTCCATTTCTAGTGTCCCTCGGACAAACCATTTTCTTTCTTTTGTGAAAATCACATAATTCAAACGGATGCTTATGCAATGTCACATTTAATTCACTTCATATGATCAAGGCACATGAAATTACACAATTTAATTTCCGGATGAACAGTAAATTTCCGAATTTAATAAATAAATAATTAAATTCAGAAATTAAAATAATTAAATAAATAAATTCCGTAAATTAAATAATTATTTAATTATTTAATTAAATGCAGAAATTAATTTAATCAATAAATTTAAAAATTAATCACATTAATCAAGCAATTAAGGAAAAACATGATTAATTAGCACAAAACACACAATTAAGCCTAATTAAGCACAATTAAGCATAAATAATCAAGATTAAGCTAAGCTAATCTTAATCCACTATCTAACCACCTATCTTAGGGATAATATACTTAATTAAACATCTTAATCAGCCCTTAGCACTAATTAACCCAACCCTAAGCAAGTTTAGGCACTAAATAGGGATTAGGGGCTAAACTCACCCGTTAAGCGGGCCGGCGACACGAGCGCGACGGCGGCGAAGAACCTGACACCCGCAGACCTCTACCACAGCAATCCAAGGCAGTCCCGGGCTCAACACAGCAGCAACAAATTCGGATTCCCCACTGAACTTCACAAAACAGCACTGCAGGAGGAGGAAGAAGCTGATCGGAGCAAAACGGCTTGGCCGGAGCTCCGACGAGTTGGTGGCCGGTGACCGGAGGCTCCAGAGGGTCGAGGGGGAGTTGTGGGTGTCTGGTGTGGTGGTGGTTTGGTCGAAAATGGAGAGAAACGGAGCAAAAAGCGGAGCTGCGCAGGGGTCGACGCTACAGTAGGCGATCCGGCAACAGCCGACTTCTGGGCGCCGTACGGATCGGAGGGCAGCTCCGATGGACAAACGGCCGATGCTATCCGTACGGATTCTCTCTCCCGAGCGCAACGGTGGGTGGCACGCCCAGAGATTCCACTGGGAAGGCAACGAACAACTCCAACTTCGGCAAGAGGTCAGAAACTGAAACTGCAGAAAGGCAAGGGAAGCAAGGGGAGAGAGGGCTGCGATTTTTGGAGAAGATGAAGAGGAGAGAGAGAGTGAAGTGAGGCTGAAGATAAGCCTCAATTAATGGCATTAATTGCTTGGCTCAAGTCCCAAACACATGACATCATCTTCTCTCTCTTCCTTTTTGACTTTTCTTCAAAATATCCAAGGGCATTTTGGTCATTTCCACCTTGCACATTTCCCAATGTGTCATTGAGCTGAAAGTGAAAGGCGGGCCTAGGAAACGGGCCTGAAAATGAATAGGAACGGGCTCGGGAATTTCTTGGGCTCGAATAGGCTCACGTTTAGACAACGGGCTCGGGAGGGTTAATGATCGGTTTGGCCCAACGGGCTCACTTGCTTGTCTCGGTCTTCCACAATGGCTGTCCCACCTTGGGCGTGAGGCCCTCACTGTCCTTGCCCGGTCCACATCCTCATGGGCTCATTTCCTCGGTCCGAAGATCCCTTTTTCCAATTACTCGGCTCATCCGACACTGTCGACTGACTACAAGCATCGTCCAAAAGTCCGTCCCGGACGTTCCCGAAAATTCGAAGTCCAATATTGGATTCTCATGCCTTATCAATTTCGCCCGAATGCCATTTTGGTACTACTCAGACTGACAGGCGGCTTCGAGGATTCACGCGTAACCAACTCGTGCCAATTCACGTTCAAGACTTCTCGACACATGGACGTCCTTGACTACATGAAATTGCGAAGGATCGATTCTTATTTTTAAGTACA
>CM026417.1:28184272-28194326 GCA_014858505.1 Corymbia citriodora subsp. variegata
CGAAATGAGAACATGTGGTGTCCTGGCTGGATCCTCAGCTAAAACACGACAAACTAAAGACACCCATGATTCTAGTCTTTCTGCATTTTTTTTTTCTGGGTCCCATGCGTGTCGATTTCGCATCATCGTCTCCCTCTGTCTCTCCCTCTCTCTTTAGCTTTTCTTGGCGATTCTGAATGCAATAATGGAGGTAGGTGATGATGTGGGGAGAGCGTGGGTGTGTGTTGGACTTGAATTTGTCATTTCATGAGCGCCAATCGAGGGCCAAAGTTCCATCTTTTTCTTTCTTTCCTTCAATCGCTGACTATTGATGTTCGTGGAAGAAAAAGAGAAAAAAAGGCGTCTTGTTTGTGTCTATACTGCTTTGTGGATGTCGGTGATCAATGCTTCTATCCGTTACGTGTAAATCGTCGCTCTTTGAGAATAGGAGAATAGGGCGATTCTTGGTCAAATGTAGAGAGAATGTTAGCTTTTGAATCAAGTGGATTCTCGAAAGAAGTGCTTAATTTGATGACATCTTTACTTGCAAACACCCTTGTTAGATACTTGTTGCTGGAATGTGAACTTTGCACTGTGTGGAAATGACTTAGAATGGATGGCAAGAGCGTAGATCACTCCTACTTGATTGGGATGTCTTAAAAAGTTTTGGCTTGATAGGCTCGAAGCAAAACTCATGAAGATGATGTGTCCTATTGCCTAACTCTCTTTAATAGGATTGGTGTTACATTATATCTTCATGACACGTGGCAACTTATTATTGACCTATGTCCAAATACATGTGACAAGTCATCATTGGTCCGTTTGCCCACACCATGCGGCAATATTATCCACCGCCAATTCCCTACATTAGGATTGCCACATGGCGGAATCCTGTTAGCCAATCAACATATTCATATCACTCGGGTATCCCATCTATTCGCTCATGTCGGGGGAGCAGTGGACTTTAAATGTCCGGGCATTAGGTTTTCTGTCAACTCTGACGTCTTCCGACGTTGGACTTTGGCAACGACATTGAGGAACTCTCCATTAAGCATCCGGCATTCCTCGTCTGCCATGTGGCATTCGAGTCTGGGAGAATCGTCTGCTTCTCCTGTCACACCCCCCTCTACTTCATCTGGCTTTCTAGTGTTAACTTCTAAGAGATGCTAACGCTTCCATAATGCTAAGGAACCTCGAGTTCTGACTTCCTCCACGATATCTATATGGCGCAAAGCGAGCACCGATTATGAGTGCACGAGCCTTCCATTCGAAATTTGAGGCGTTGCTTAATAAACAACTAACCACAAGATAATCATAATCCCAAACCACCTTCCCCTATCCAGAAAGACCCATGTGAAGTTTTGAAAAGAATTTTCTATAAATAAATAATCTCGACACCATTTATAACCTTTTTCTCATGCCTAAGTTAACGCCAAACCAATGGGTCAAGTTCAAACAAAGAATTAAGTATTCCATCAGCCCTATTTGATGCTAAGTCTCTCTCTCTCTCTCAATTCTAGGTGCGACACCCTAGCTGACAAAATGTTAGTTTCCACTGATTGAATTTAATATGAAAAAAGAAAAGGAGCCAAGATTTTTCAAAATCGATGACTTTTTAACACCCCCTCCCAAAAAAAAAAAGAATCATCTGAAGAAAACTTTACTTAGCAGTATACCTGAAGCCATTACGAGTCACCTACCCCGCTAGGATTGGAATGGGATGTTGAAGGGCCCTTCTCACCTGTTCATTTTCCCCCAACCAAAGACGATGTCGACGCTTCACGAATTGACAGGATACTGTATTCTTGGGCCAAAGGAGAAAAAGGAAAAAAAGAAAAGAAAAAATCAATAAGTAATCAGGCAATACTTCTATTATTCGGAAAGAAGAAAAAAGAATACAAACAAGAAAAAAATTGTCGTGAGGGTCCTTTTCGTGGGGACAAATTGAAGTATCCAATGCGTGCGAGTGTTGTTCGTGCCTTGGCATGATTTCTCGATCATTGATTTCATTGCAATGATACATCTTGTCAATCATTCGAGAAAAATTGACAAATCATTCCTAAATTTATTATATGGGTATTAACATTAGTTCTAAACTTTTTAGTTTTGTCAACTTAATTCTAAATTTTTATGCGAAACCCAAATGTGGTTATTCCTATCAATTTTCACTGGAAATTAGTAGGTTTAGGACTACATTGAATTTTATGTAAATGTTTAGGATTATATTAGCAAAATTAAAAAATTTGTGATTGAATTTGTATCGATACAACAAGTTTAGGACTAAACTAACATTCATATAATATGTCCAAAACTGATTGGACAATTTTCTCTAATGTTTGTGAACGACCATATGTTCCATTCTTTGAAACATGGGTTGATTATATTTTCAAATATGTCCAAACAGACTTTGGATTCAGAGGAGCTAGCTACATGTGATTAGTTGGAAATATACAAAAATAATCTTAAATCTATTATAATTATGCTAATTAAGTCATAAATATTTTTTTTTTGCCAATCATCTAACCAATTTTGACTGGTCGACACTGACATAAAATCAACTATCCCATATGAAGTGATCGGTACTGATGTAGATAAATTTTTTAATGACATTTTATTATTTTTTCAATTAACTTATTCTTTTCTTTTTCTTTCTCTTTTTTCCCCTTCTCTTCATCTTCATCCTCAAGTAGGTCGCTAAAACTTGGCAATTGGTTAGAGGCAAAAGCCGGCGAGGGCTTTTTCGGTATTTCCCCTTGCAATTACCCTTAAATTACCCTTGGAACTCTTGTGCACTGCACACAATTGAGTGTTGTAGTGATAAAGAAACACCCATGAATTGTCTCTCTAGGTAATGTTGATCTTCATGCCTTTTCATGAGTTCCAAGGTTATTGCAATTCCCGTTCGAGATAGTCTTTTTTTTTCCCTGACATAGATTGATTGGTTTCTTCAAATGTGAGCTCCAATTCTTTTTAATACAAGAAATATTGTTGTGGTATTTTATGAGAATAATTATATAATCGTATTCATTGTTTCATATTTTAGTGAAAGATCATGCATTTTCGTAGGACATGCTTGGTGACGGCTTAGACAAGAGTATTATTATTATTATTATTATTATTATTATTATTTTTGAAGAGATTGTTGTTGACTATTTTTCGTTTGCATTTCATTATCTTCTTCATTGTTTTATTCTATGATATCAAATAGATTCGATTCAAATTTTCTTTCTCTACAATTTCCTGATCTTCCCTATTTCTGTTCGACTCCCTTTGACAAAGATAACCTTAAATAGTCACATGCACTGGACCTAGGAAGTGTCTCACTAATCTTATGGAGTGAGAAAAAGACGGACCAAAACTCAAATGAGTGGCCCGAATATGGATTTACCTATGCTTATGTTATCAAAAACCAAACCCATGTCGTGTACCTAATCTGGCTTTTACAAGCAAGCTTGTTCCATAACCACTAAATTGATCGAATGAGATTGAAGACAATGATACTTTGATTTAGGGGTGTCAAGAACTGAACCGAATAAAGTAAATAGCAGAATTGTGGATAGGGAACTATACAAGCGACCTACCTAATTTTATTGTAGAAATTTTCGAGATCAATGATTGGACCATGCAAACTAAAAACACCTTTTCTTGGATAAAGAAAGAGATTATTCGATCTATTTCTGTATCGCTGATGATATATATCATAGCTCGGACATCAATTTCAAATGCATATCCCATTTTTGCACAGCAAGGTTATGAAAATCCATGAGAAGCGACCGGGCGTATTATATGTTCCAATTGCCATTTAGCTAATAAGCCTGTGGATATTGAGGTTTCGCAAGTGGTACTTCCTGATACTGTATTTGAAGTAGTTGTTCGAATTCCTTATGATATGCAAGTTAAACAAGTTCTTGCTAATGGTAAAATGGGAGGTTTGAATGTGGGGGCTGTTCTTATTTTACCTGAGGGGTTTGAATTAGCGCCTCCCAATCGTATTTCGCCCGAGATGAAAGAAAAGATAGGCAATTTGTCTTTTCAGAGCTATCGCCCCAATAAAAAAAATATTCTTGTGATAGGTCTTGTTTCTGGTCAGAAATATAGTGAAGTCACATTTTCTATTTCGAACCAAAATCAAAAATTGAATTGAGCCGAACTGAACCATTTACACCCCTGCTTTGATTGCCGCTAGTTAAAGCAATCAGAAAGCTATCGATAACAATTGGGGTAGTGATGCTGGGCTTACTCATATTCAAATCCTCTAATTTCTCCTCGGTCTCATAAGATAGCAGTTCATCTGCAGGTGCAGCATTGGTTTCGCCTGTAGCAGACTCGGATTAACCATCGCCCGACTTCCACTAGCACCGGAAGTGGGGGCAAAGGTGGGAAGTTTGCTCTAAGAAATGGAAATCATGGCTCGCCGTCTATGTAGTGTTGCGGCATAATACAATACCGTTTCTGTAAATAGTAAAATTAAACAGAAAATACTAACTCTGAGATAGCGATAATGCATACCAAATTTAGGTTTACTTAAATGCTATAAAATTGTTACGGAACTAAACAATAGGTAAGTTGTGGATTACCAAATCTTCATAAGATGATTAGTTCTTGATAACAGTGTTGTAGAATACGAATTATACCTCTCAAGATTCAATACCTCGAACTTGTTTGTATTAGCATTATACAAATATGATTCAATTGAACTTTTTCTTGATCTAGCACACTTAGAGATTCTACGCCGTGTATGCTTCTTTCAAATGAAGATTAGTCGGATTCAATCTATAGAGATTGAAATGACATGCTCTGAAGAGACATGTTCTTTCAGATATGTCTATTGAAGACAAAGAAAGCTGCTGCAGAAAATGGTATGAAGAGACATGTCTATTAAAGAAGGAAAACTGCAGCGGAAAATGATATGAAGAGACATGTTGAGCCATTAACCTATAATTAGGGGAGTTACCATTTACCAATGTCGATCGCCCTTCCTAAGCTTTCAGTACCTTCTTCCGGGGATATTGCCAAGAATGAATCCAAATTCAAACTTGTCAAATGAGTGATATAAGATATACTAATTCCTCTATAATATACCGATTCTTTGATGCGATATTTTTTTAACATAACTTCCTTACATGTGTACTCTAATAATAACATATATACTGTACTTCACTCTGAACAGGTTACATTCCTGTGGGCTGATGGATGTCCTATCTTCCCAACGTTATCTTGCTCCAACAGACAAGCACTGCCTCGTTGAATCCTCCTCCGAGCGAATCCAAGCGTCAAGACCATTTCACTCCATCATGTTCTGAGGCTCTGCATGCGTCCTCCTCCTCCTATCAACCCACGTGGTCGCAGGACCCACGATGCTGCCCTAAACGATCGGGGTCTGAATTCCTAGCGTCGAGTCATCACGTGCCCGATCATAACTCAAAATGTCCCCTCGCGGTCAGTACTGTACTGGTCACCGGCCACGACAGTACTGACCGCGACCCTGGTAAGTCGTGTGTTGCTGCAATTCATTCCCGAGCTGGGTGGTCGTCGAGGGATGTAAAAAGAGCGTCGGCGTTTTCCGTTTTTTGGTAATCTTCAATGTGGAAGTTTCCTGTGTAATTCAGTCGGATCCTGGAAAACAACTGGATAATTATCTAAAAAATTCTAAACCTATTATACAATAACCAATCCAGTTATAAATTTTTTAATGAGGTCAATTTAGTTTCAAATTTTTTGATAATTTGTCAATTTAGTTATGAACCGTTTGATCGTACTAATTTAGCCATAAGCCTTATGAAGATTTACTAAGAGGGACTATATTGGTAAATGGTCAAAAGGTTCATGACTAAATTTGTAAATAATAATAAAATTTAAAATTAAATTTGCACAATTGAAATGATTAAGATTAAATTGACAAATCATTCAAAGATTTAAGATTAAGTTAGTATAACTGAAAAGTTTAGAATTGAACTGGCCTTCGTATAATTGATTTATGGCTTTTTGGATAATTTATCTAGAAAACAATAGGATGAGGATGATTGTCGTGTCGACAAGTATCAACATATTCTACATAAGAGTATTTCACTTGTCGGTATATAATGGTGACGATAGTCATATTGCACACAAGAATGTCTTTCATGAACACGATAAACATATCAAGGGTGATTGTCGCTTCACGCGTCGAGCATCGTTTTCATGGTATTATTAGTCTGATCGTTTCAACTACTTGCACCAATAAGATGGGTCATAATTTTCGTTGAGACTTTCGACCATCACGTTTTCTTGTAAGCCTAGGGAGAGTGCAAAAGGAGCCCTCGTTCTCTTTCCTTTCACACTAACTCACCCGAGTTGTCCGATGGAGCGATCTCGCCTTAGCTTAGGTGGTTGAGTGTTGGATCATATGCCTAGTATTCCTAGGATTTCACCAGAGCACGTAACTCCATTCGCGTCGTCTTGACTTTTGAGGATGGCGACTTGACATTTCCATGCGGTGGATATCCACATTGCTCCGATCCAAGCGAGGACAGTAAAATTTTGTGATCGATGGATTTCGGTGGGAGAGAGAGTTTTGCTTGTCTTGCATGCGGGATGAATCATTGAATATTATGGTCGTTCCGGTTCGTCATCCCTTGCCTTAGCCCAGTGTGCTTTAGTTATGAATCCTCTCTAGTTTCTACATTGATTCATTCATTTCTGACCATATGAATATGGATATGTACTTATTTTATTTATTACATCCATCTATCCTAAACCGATCATCCATCTTTCTTAAGCTAGAGATTAAGACATCCCAAAAATAAACTCCATAGCATGCATGAATTATAGACTTTTAGGGAAAAGTGACAGAAAAGTTCTGAACCTATTATATTGGTGTCGATTAAGTCTTTAACCTTTTAATTATGCCAATTTAATCTTATATCTTTTGATTTAGAGCCAATTTAGTTATTCTGGCTAATCTTGGATAGATATTGTTGACGTGGACACCAACTTGCGTTGACGTAGACATTTTTAATAAAATTTTATAATTTTTGAAATTTTCTTTTTATATTTTTTTCCCTCCTCTTTCCTATGGTGGCGGTGATGGCCCCCCTCACTTGGGCAAGCGCGAGTGTCAATGAGGCCAAGTGTCGCTTGGGCGAGGGCTGGCCTTGTCAGGCATTGCTTGGGCAACGCTTGGCATCGCCAAATTTGGTGAGAGCGACCTTGCCAACGCTCGCCCTCGCCTCGATGAGGCTGACCCTCACTTGTGGCGGCGGCAACCACCCTCGCTTAGGTGATGTCAACCCTTGACGGCCATTGGAGGAAAGAGGAAGGAAAAGAAAGAAAGAAAAAGTTCGACAATTATTAAAATATCATTAAAATTGTCTATGTTAATACCAGCGGTGCTACGTAGGATGGTTGGTATTTATGTCGGCAATATTCAATCAAAATTAGTTAGAATGATTGAATTTGGCTCTAAGTTAAAAAAATTTATGATTAAAATTTATGATTAAATTAATACAAGTACAATATATACGAGACTTTTTGACACTCTCCCCCCTCCCACCCCCTCACAATTTTATTGTAATATAATAAGATGGACTTTATATTTAAGGAAAGGCAGTTTGAGATGATCAGCATATTACTGCTACTCCAAGCAAAAATCAAGCTCAAGGTGGCGAGACTGTCGCTATTGCCATTGGACGACTCCTTTCTTTTCCTTTGTTTCTTCTCCCCTCCAGTTTTTCCTTTGTTATTCTTCCCTTTGAGTACCTGAGGTTGCTCCTCCTCCCGTAAATATGAGCTTCAAAAGCAACTCGAAACCATTAAAAAAAAAAAACACACACTTGAAATTCCACCGAAAAACGATATCCGGTCGCTATAAGGTGAATAAATTCCACAATGGCATTCATAAAATCTATTTGCTCACCCTCAAAATTTTAGTTGCGCCATCCCTACCCCCCACCACCTAGATAAGAAGAGGATCGTCGCAATAAAGATGTGAATCTCTTTGATTCGATGCCTTTTGGAGAGATGACAAAAAGGGTGTGGAACCACCACCGTCCCTAGAAGCCCTCACCTTCGGAAAGGGCGACGCCCCACCTCAAAAAAGGCAGATGATGATTAGCTAGAATCTAAATTCTCCATCGATTTCATGTTGTGCCCACATCTCCAAAGAGGGAAAAAGATTAAAATGGCTTGGTTAAGAATCATTTCACCATGTTGAAATTACCGATCGTTCTCTTGATAGAGAGTCGAAGATGAGCAATTTCATGATATGGGTATGAGATTTCAGGTAAATGAAAAAGCACATTTTTGATATGACTAAGAAGGAACTCCCCTATATTTTATCGATATTTTGATTCCTTGGGTTATGATTGTGATATTCTATGCAACGTGGCTAAAGCTGCATGTGCATCTCTCGCTTAATGAATTATTTATATGGGATTACATACATCTATGGTGCTGTCTTAAATGTTTAGAATGAATTCTAGGATAGATATCTTGGGGAAAGGGAATCCATGCTTAGTTGCCTTGATGGACCAACCGTCCTTGCTTTTAATTACATGTCCTTTGCCTATATCATTAGTAAGTTGGAAATATGTGACATTTAATTGATTTGGCTAATCTAATCGGGGCAAGAAGTCAAAATGTCAACGGCAACTTGCTTCATTGAAATTATGGGGAATAAGTGCACCCATTGACTTATAGGAGTCACCAACTGACTAGAAAAACTAATTAAATGGCTGTATTTTGTTTTTTTCACTTGAATTTAAATATGTTTTTTTGGCTGGATGAGCTTTGGAACTTGAATGTCAGTCAATCGATCCATTCAAGTACATTATGTTGCTGAAGTCTATACAGCATGAACATTGCTGAGAAAAAAAATATTATTTTCTTGCTATAACTCTCCGAAGAACACTTCATATGGCCCTTGAAAACAGTGATGAAGCTTTTCCATGCAAACTGAAAACTAATGAATATCGACAACTCGTATATTTTATAGCATGTTAAGAATATCTAAAGTATAGCCGACGGATAAGACTTACCAAGCATCAGGAGATTGCTAATTAGTGTTCAAAAGCTGTCACAATCTCGCAAGTATGAACCTTAATGCCTATGTGTATAGGTTACTAAATATCTAGAGGGTTTCGTATTACATAAAAGTCGCCATCTCAGATACTTCTATTGGAAAAATAAAGCAAGAGGGTAAGATTAAATTTTACTTTAAAGGACAAAACCCTTCTGTATTTGAGACGGTATTTTAATTTCTAGATACACCTTATAGAGGTCTACATTGTTGAAAATATCCCATGAAAAAAAATCCCCATTATCAAACACTCAAGCTCTGCCTCCTCCAAAACAAGTTGTGGTTAGCCTATGCAAATCAGTAATTAGTCACTAATCCCATTCATTAGTAGCTCACATAGCCTTGTATCTTCACCACCCAAGAAAAAGAGAGAGAAGAGAAAAAAAAAAAGAAAAAGAGGAAAAGTGGGGGAAAAAGGTAAGCTGTTACGCGTGTACAATGTGAACAGCCACCCGAAAGCACAAGAAAGAAAATCCATAGTTGAGATCAGAAGCAAAAGGGGCAGTTTAGTCACCAAAAATGTGTCACAAGGCACATGTGACCAAAGTGGCGACAAAGGACAGCAAAAATCTGGAGATTCATCGGTTCTTTCTTTTCTCCTCGAAACCCAATGAAAAGCTGAATCATTACCACATTTTCACAGAGCAAAATCATTTGGGTCTTAATGCCCAAGTTGCATAAACCCTCCAGCTTCATGTCCCACTGATTACCCCCACCCAAGAAAAGTCCAATTCCCACCTTAAAAAAACAGAGTGTACAAATTACAAGTAAGCGAATTTTGGGTTCTTTGTTCTTTTGAGTTACTAAGTAGTGATGGGTGGATTGAGGTGCGAGTTAAAGGTCGACCTTAATATTATTTTTACTAAATAATGCAAGTAATCGCGTGTATATTGTGTCGTCTATTTTTTTTTTAATAAATTCATAATGAATTTCATAATCTGATTTAATAGATTTAGTATTAAAATGTTAGCCCATTAAGCCTCCCTAAATCAGATGCTCCAATCCACTCCCATTAATTAC